>JALMGA010000009.1:41372384-41782384 GCA_023333525.1 Aspidoscelis tigris stejnegeri | reverse complement strand
AGAATTAATTTTGAAATTGAAAACAGGAAGTGCAAAATGGAGTTTAATCTTAAACAGCAAGAAGACCACGCCAATATCAGCCTAAATGCTTGATGGATTTTCAGTTAATGACAATAAAGTAGAGATGAGACAGTTTTATTTTCTTGGGCTTCCAAAGAAAGTTTGACAGGGTAATAATAAAATAAGGATAATAATCCTAGAGAAGAAGAAGAGTTGGCTTTTCTACCCCACTTTTCTCACCCATTAAGGGGACTCAAAGCGGCTGACAAAGCTTTTCTATTCTTCTTCCCACAACAGACACCCTGTGAGGTAGGTGGGGCTGTGAGAGCTCAGGAGAGAGCTGTGGCTCGCCCAAGGTCACCCAGCTGGCTTCATGGGGGAGGTCGGAATCGAACCCGGTATTCCCGGATAAGAGTCCGGCTCTCTAACCACTAGACCAAACTAGAAGAAGGTGATGACCAGCTTAGACAAAGAAAGCAATGACCGTGATCTGAACCAGTGGGTCTGGATCAGCAAGATCCACTGGTTGTTACCATGGCAAGGTGTGGTCTGGAGCTACCTACACGATATTGCTGGTTCTGACCAGTGCCCACACTGCCATTAACCTTGCATGAGCTTCAGGACCAGGCTCTGAAGGGCCCTCAGGGACTGGGGAAGTGCACAGGTATTTGTAACATGCGTTATTCATATGAATTCGTATGAATTCAGACATTCATTACAACATTCGTACATTAACATTTATACAAATACAAATATTTTGGAACATTCGTACAAATAGTTTGAACATTCGTTAAACTGGGGATATGTATGGGATACGTATGTGTTCGTATTGGATACATGTCTAATATGCATGCGTTCATGTCGGACACATATGTGATATGTATGCATTCGTGTTGGATACCTATCCAATATGTATGTGTTTGTATTGGATACATATCTGATGAGTGCGTATTTATACCAAATATGTATCTGATACGTATGCATTTGTGTCAGATACATATCGGATACATATCCATGTGTGCCGGATACATATCAGATACGTATTTGTTCATATCGAGTATTCATATGTATATGTACAAATGCTTTTGTATTGAATAGAATTCTATCACAGTTGAAGGGGAGCTATTCTCACTCGAATGTCAGTCTTTGAATGTAGCCAATATTCCATTTGAATGTAAATGTTCAAATTCATATGAAATGTGAACCTGATGAATAATTCGTCCACATCCCTAGAAAAATTACCATGTTCAACAAGGTTGAAGGGGAAAAGAAAAGGGAGAGGCAACCGGCAAGATGGGTGGACAAGATCAAAGAGGCTACTAGAATGTCCTTTAAAACCTACAGCATTTTGCTAAAGTGGTGAAAATGGTGAGCATTTGACTGTTCAGCCATCAGGAATCAGTCAAACGAGATCCCTACAAGAAGTCATTTTATGATTCCTGCCTCCATGGTGGAAATCCACATGGGTCCACAGCCATGGGGATTCCTGATGTAGTCTTGGGTCTACGTTGACATGCTCCTCCAGTCAACAGATGGGCCCCCATGTTGCATCGTTCACAGCGTGGTCTTCCCCAGTGCGCGATAAAGCCAGGTTGGTCAACAATAAGCTTTATATGGTTCTGCCAACTTCCAGGTCACTATTGCCAGGGTGGTGTGAGAGTCTGTTGATGAGTTGTTATCCCCAGGCACCCTGACAGTGCAATGGCCCTGGTGTGGAAGCACACATGCATGTCATGTGGCTGATTCCAGGTTCCAGTGCAGTTACAAGCTCAAAGATATTGAGGTAGACACAAGTGCAATCCACCCACCCACCCATCCACCCATCCACCCATCCATCCATCCATCCATCCATCCATCCATCCATCCATCCATCCATCCATCCATCCATCCATCCATCCATCCATCCATCCATCCATCCACCCATCCATCCATCCACCCACCCATCCATCCATCCATCCATCCATCCATCCATCCATCCATCCATCCATCCATCCATCAGGCATTTCTGAGGATGGATCCTAACCCAAACAGAAATGGCGTGGCTGTATAAGTATGCAGAGGCAGGAAGATGAAGTGAAGAAGCAGGAGAGTTTTAGAGTCAACTCAGGGGGAGACAAATTGACCTCACACAAATATTTTTGTTCAGAATGTCTGATGCTGCAAGTGAATACGAATGGCAATTTCAAAATGTCATTATCCAGTGAAAAAGTGACTGTCTACATGCAAGTATGAGCAGTTCTTGTGGCACACACTGCAACAGTCCTGCAGTATTCTCCAAAGTGTCCTTTTAAGCAGTCTCTTCTGAAGCTACTTTTAAATAGTCTAAAAGCAGTTCTTAAAAAAAAAAGTGTTCTGAGTACACATTTTTTTTGCATTTGAATTCGAGTCGAATCAAATGTCAAAACATTTGATTTGATTTGAATGTTTAGAATCCAAGTACAACAAAATCCGATTTGAATAGAGTGCATTGAAAACTATTCGTTCAAATGTTAGATTTGAATCTGAAGATGCGAATGTCAACAAGATTCGTATGTGTTATACATATCTGTATGCATTTTGTACACATCTCGTATAATCCTGCATGCATCCCGTTTTCATCCCATACTATCAGCGCAGCTGTGTACAGATACGTATGAGATTTGTACAGATCCGTATGTAGTACATTCATATCTGTACTTTTGAATGTTTAAATTCTAATGTGGAGACATATTTGAATTTGAATGCCCACATTTGATTGAATTTGATCGGATTTTGAACGTTTAGAACATTAGTGCAAACTCTAGTTCTGAGTCACACTGGGCCTTTGCTAGTACGGTCAGGTTAGTAGTTTTTAAATCTTTAGTTGTCCATCAGAGAGAAAAGGCTCCCTGTTAGCATCTTGCTCCTACACTGAAGGATACCTAAATGAAGGCACCTCTGTCTTGCTCCGTAACCCTCTTCAAATGCAACAAAAACACAAGATCCAATTCATCTCCTCCTAATTGTGCAGCCAGAGCTCTGCTGTTCATTAGCAGGGAGGGTAGGGGAAGGGAAACAGGAAGAGTTTGTATGTTCAGTGTTTGAGGTCCTTCCCCTTACTTTCCACATTTTTTAAACAAAGGATCTGTGTTTTGAATCACGTATGTTTGGCCCCACATACAATAGCAGTGCAACCTTGAATGGAAAAAAAAAGTGAAGTGAGGCAGACTCGGGCTGCTGAATGACCACTAGAAAAAGTTACACAGCCAGCATAAAGCATAGGAAGAGAGCCAATGCTTTTCCCATGCGTGTTCTAGGGAAGCAAAAATATGCACATCTGCTAAAATCCACACGATGAAGAACGAGAGTTTCCACAGACAAGTAGGCTGCACTTAATTAGGCATGTGCACAAATATCCGAAAACTCAAATATTTGATTCGAATCTGACAAATTTCAACATTCGAACTCAAATTGGATTTTCAAAAATCCGAATTTGACATTCAAACCTGAATACGGATTTTTGAATAATTTGAATGTGAAAATTTTACATATCTTGCGCTTAAAATGTGGGATTAAAATGCTATGCATACAGGATAATACGGGATGCATACGGATTTTTACAGAATGCATACAGATAACGTATAACAGATATGAATGTTGTTGACGTTCGTATCTTTAAATACAAATCTAACATTCAAATGGACGGATGTGAATGCTAAGGATTTGAATCGGATTTTATGGCATTCAAATCTACTCGGATTCGAATGTCAAAAATATATTCGTGCCCATCCCTAGTCTATGTGCAACAGTTAAATTTGGTCCTCCAAGGCTGACTTTGGGTTTGCCACTGGTTTTTCACCTGATCCTGGAACACAGTGCAAATAGAAGAAAACACACTCGTTTTCCGCACGGGACAACCTATTCACCTCAAAGCATTTTCTCTTGTGTAGACATTTCACTGTTCTGAAATACCTTTTGTTTCCAAAACAAGACATTGTGTCTAAAGTAGAGCACACACAATGAACGCTGCCAATGCGCTGAGCTCCCCCCCCCATGTTCTGAATCCTTCTGTCCTGGCAGGTGGCCAAGAGGATGAAATTCTGACCAAGCCAGTAAAATTTGGGCTGGTTGGCAGCCCTTTCGTGCACATATCCATGCTAAGCACAGATTAAATGCTCTTTAATGGCCTCTTCAAGCAATTTCTCATCCCGGAGCAACGACTCCTGCGACTGATTCCATCTCTGACCGTTACCATTATTTTTGACGTGGTTCCCAA
The DNA here is from genome assembly GCA_023333525.1 of Aspidoscelis tigris stejnegeri. Lineage (NCBI taxonomy): Eukaryota > Metazoa > Chordata > Lepidosauria > Squamata > Teiidae > Aspidoscelis > Aspidoscelis tigris. Next base: position 41,778,150 of record JALMGA010000009.1, on the reverse strand, counting down.
TCGGTGGCACGTAGTGGGCTGATTCTGAACCGGGCGCAGGGAGCAGGATGGCATATTTCCTTCGCTAGTTCTTGTGGGTGGCATCTGAGGTCCCAGTCCTAAAGCGATCACTTCAGCCTTGATCCTCCACCCAGGTTCCTCCTCTGCAGTCCCTTCCCGCCTGCTTTATCCATCCCCTGAGGCGTGCCTTCATCTTTCCTCTCTCCCTTGCTTCCTAAAACATCTGATGATGGTTCCTCTTGGCTCTGAACCAAGAGTCACTCCAAATTGAACCAGATGTTCCTCTACCTCCTATACAGCAACTCCCGCTTCCCCTCCAGTGCACATTAGCTCCCCCCCCCCAGTCTCCACCCTGCTGTATTTTTCATTTTCATTGCAAAGGTGGGGGAAGGGAGAAACACACACACACACGCACACGTTATTTCTGGGCACGGGGTCTTCTGGTTTATAATGGGTGCATTCCAGTTTGAACAGCACACAAGATCTTGCCGGAGAAACATTCCGTAAAGTATACACTGTTCCTTTTCCACATTTCCTTCTGTGGCTTAAGAGCCAGACGAGAGACAGCATGGCAGAATATCTCTGTGTTACGTTACTATGACATTGTATCTATACAATCTGCTTTACAAAGAACAAGTCTGTGCCCCAGGGGGCTTACAGTCTAACATCTGGCACGAGGAAATAGCAGGGGAAGAGGAGGCAGGGCAAAGGTGGCGGGTTGGAGGGTTCTGCTTTACTCTCTGTGTGCTTCTATTTGTGGGCCACATGAATTGCCTTTGGCAAGCATAGCTTGCAGACAGGAACCACAGGGGATGGTAATGGGAGGTAGGGGAGCATGAAGTTGAAAGCCTCAGTTCTGTTTGTCCAAACGTGTTAAACAACATGTGACATGTTAACTGTTGTGATGGGCAGAGTTAAGGCTTCCCTTCTACCCTTCGCCTTACCTGGCCTGCCACGTGGTCTTGATCTGCAAACCCTGTGGATGGCATTTGGTATGCTGGGGAAGGGATTGTTTTGGGTTTATGGGGAACAAAACGGGGGATTGGACGAGGGACCTGAAGCGAGAAAGAAATCTGAGAAGCAGATCTAGATGCAGGAGAAAAGGAAACAGAAGACTTCTAGGAAGCAGAGTGGGAGGAGATGGAAAAGTGAAGTTCCTAGACAAGAGAAGAAGAAGAAGAGTTGGCTTTTCTACCCCACTTTACACATCCATTTAAGGCAACTCAAAGCTTTTCTGTTCTCCCCACAACAGAACACCCTGTGAGGTAGGTGGGGCTGTGAGAGCTGAGGAGAGAGCTGTGGCTGGACCAAGGTCACCCAGCTGGCTTCATGGAGAAAGAAGAAGAGTTGGCTTTTCTACCCCACTTTTCTTACCCATTTAAGGGGACTCAAAGTGGCTGAAAAAGCTTTTCTATTCTTCTCCCCACAACAGAACACCCTGTGAGATAGGTGGGGCTGTGAAAGCTTAGGAGAGAGCTGTGACTAGCCCAAGGTCACCCAGCTGGCTCCATGGGGGAGGGCGGAATCGAACCCGGTATTCCCAGATAAGAGTCCAGCTCCTTAACCACTAGACCAGTGGTTCCCAAAGTTGTCTGGGCTACGACCCATCTAATATAAGTTTACCAACTCGGGACCCACCTCTAGGAAATTTAACCGTTACCAATATGAATAAAGGACTTTTCAAATAACAAACAAAGTTTTAATACAATTTTTTTATTACTTAATTAAATAATTACATCAAAAAAGTTATTTCTAATACAGTTAAATTTCCTAGAGGTGGGTCCCGACCCACAGTTTGGGAAACCCTGCACTAGACCAAACTGGCTCACACTCACCAGCGTAATCCAGTAAGGGATTTGAAGGGCCTTTTTTCTGCATGCAGTTCTGGGACAATGCAGGCCTTAATCCCCCAGAATGCTTAGTCCATATGGTTGAATCAGGAGAATGGGATGGGGTACCCCAAATGGTGCCCTGTTCTGCTCTACCTGTAGGCCTTGACAATGAGGTCTACAGCGTACTAGTGAAGACGTGGAGGTTTCTTTCCATTGGTGCACCAGGAAGTGGTAATGTCAAAATGGGTCCTCTTTTGTCCCAGGCCTCCAGAGGCTTCAAAATCAGTGGCTGGCATTGGGCCCTATCATCCTAAAGGTAACCTGTTGTAGTATGGAACAGGTTGAGTATCCTAGGCCAGGGTGTCCTGCTGTGGTCCAAGACTGAGGGGGAAGGCTTTCCAGATGTTCCTGAACGACAAGTTCTGGATGTGCGTGAAAATTCAAATCGAACCAGCCTCTCATTTATGAACTTCAACAATTCGATCAAACAGTTCATGTTGTGGTTTTGCTCCTGGAAAGGGGATTTTTTGGTTTTGAAGAAATTAAAAATCAAACACAAAAAACCTATTTGCTTGATTAAACAGTTTACTATTGAGCTGAACAAACGGGGCTGATTTTTATTTGTGCACATCTGTCCTAGAGAGCAAAGTGCTTTAGTATGGGTTGGAAAGAACTGATGCATTTTAAATTCTGTGTTTGGTCCTTCTCTCATGTGCCTTCCTTCATCACCTCATCCTTTGCTAGACTAGTTTTGTGTTCTTAAAAAGTCCTGAAGATGAATTCTTCCAGTTTGGTCCACTTTCTTTCTTTCTTTCTTTCTTTCTTTCTTTCTTTCTTTCTTTCTTTCTTTCTTTCTTTCTTTCTTTCTTTCTTTCTTTCTTTCTTCCTTTCTTCCTTTCTTCCTTTCTTCCTTTCTTTCTTTCTTTCTTTCTTTCTTTCTTTCTTTCTTCCTTCCTTCCTTCCTTCCTTCCTTCCTTCCTTCCTTCCTTCCTTCCTTCCTTTTTTTCTTTCTTTCTCTTTCTCTCTCTCTCCCCCTCCTTCCTTCCCATTTTCTTTTTTTCTTCTTTTTTTCTTCTTTTTTTCTTCTTTTTTTCTTTCTTTCTTTCTTTCTTTCTCTCTCTCTCTCTCCCTCCCTCCTTCCCTTTCTTTTTCTCTCTCTTTTCTTTCTCTTAGTGCATGAGCTTTTTTTTGTTTTAACTTTTTAATAAGAGTTTGACACATTTCTATGGATAAGAGTTTGACGCATTTCTATGGATAACCTTTGGAAGCCATCTTGGATTTTTGTAATGAAAATTATATAATAAAAATAGCCAGCAAGTCAACAAATAACAAGCCAGACCGGTGGGTTTGGCAACCTATTCTAGCTGCCAGTTCTCGGGCCTGGCACATCTGTTTGTTGCTGTTCCGTCATCTCTTTGCATTACCAGGCATCGCACAGTTCATCTAGATGTCCTCAACCCATCCAGGCAGACATGCAAACGAGTCAAGTTGCCCGTTACAAAACCAGGCGGCGAGGGCTATTTCGTCCCAAAATTACATGCAGATGTGATGGTGCGCTGCCATCTTCCAAATGTGCCTTATGGGCCTGTTGCACTAAGACAAAATAAATGTATTTGGGGCATGCTTTACATAATTGTGTGGAAAGGCCCAGAAAGACCTTTGTGCCGAGCTCTGAGGATGGAGCTCGATTCTGGGCAACTCTTCCAAATGCATTTCCCATCAGGTCGCCAGCATGCTGCCTCCTCTGATTGTCCTGTGCCGAGACCTGTTGCTTAGCAACAATCAGTACATTTGTCCTTAATAAATTGCTGGCACTGCAATGTCCAATATGGAAGGGAGGGGGTGGGAGGAGGATTTAAGAGGAAGATCTGATCCCAGTTCTTAAAAAAAAGAGAGAGAAGCGGGTGGGGAAGGAACACCATGTGGTCTCACAAACCAGAAAACTAAAAAAAAAAGAAGAAAAAAAGAAATGCAATCTGTTGGCGCAGAATGTCTGGGCTGAGTCAGCCCACAAGCTAGACTAGATGACTTTTTCGCCAGATATTTGGGAACAACGTGATTTGTTGGAGGATGTTCCAAATTTCTGTTGTTTTAGAAAGAGGAGGAGATTGGAAGTCTGGCGATGGAGCAAACCCTTGGTATTGTAGAGAAGGGCCTAGCACAGGGTTCAGTGGAATTTGCTAACGGAAGAGGTGGTGGCAGCAGCCAGCCTGGAGAGCTTAAGAAAAGGTTAGATAAATTCACGGAGGACAGGTGAATAGATGGCTACTAGAATGGATGCCTAGGTAGGTTTTGGAGAGAGACAGGATGTCTCTAAAGGCCACTTGCAGGGAGCGGAGAACAGATGAAGATTTGGTAGGCCATTGGGTGAGACAAGATGATGATGATGGTGAACAACTAAACAACAAAATATCCATCTGCCAGCCACAGAAAGACACTTTGATCCACCCTCTTTCTTTCTTTCTTTCTTTCTTTCTTTCTTTCTTTCTTTCTTTCTTTCTTTCTTTCTTTCTTTCTTTCTTTCTTTCTTTTCTTGGGATCTGCTCATATCATTCGCCAATACATCACTCAGTCCTAGGCACTTGGGAAGGGCCTGACTAGTGATAACAGTGACCAAAACCAGCATAAATATCTTGTTTGCTGTGTGTTACTGTTGATTTATGCCAATTAAAAAATTAAATACTACTACTACTACTACTACTACTACTACTACTACTACTACTACTACTACTACTACTACTACTACTAATACTAATACTAATACTAATACTAATACTAATACTAATACTAATACTAATACTAATACTAATACTAATACTAATACTAATAATAAACTTATAATGCCCTTTCAAGCAAAGAGTGGAACAACAAATCTATAATCAACAGTTAAAAGAATTTTTTTTGCCGAAGGCAGTTTTCATAAGACAGAAAAAATGCAGCATCAAATAATACATCGCATGTTATAACAAATAATACATTATGGAATCACACATAATATATTACATAAGCTGACAAACCTTTTGTTCTTCTCCCCACAACAGACACCCTGTTGGGTAGGTGGGGTTGTGAAAGCTCAGAAGAGAGCTGTGACTAGCCCAAGGTCACCCAGCTGGCTTCGTGGAGGAGGAAGGAGAGTTGGCTTTTCCACCCCACTTTTCTCACCCATTTAAGGGGACTCAAAGCGGCTGACAAGCTTTCTGTTCTTCTGTCCACAACAGACACCCTCTGAGGTTGGTGGGGCTGTGAGAACTCAGAAGAGAGCTGTGACTAGCCCAAGGTCACCCAGCTGGCTCCATAGATGAGGGTGGAATAAAACCTAGTATTCCCAGATAATAGTCTGGCTCCTTAACCACTAGACCAAACTCTTATTATATATGTTTTATTGTCTCTTTGCACTTTGGCTACAAGGAGGTCCACCAAGAACTGTCGAAATAGCCTCAGATTGGATAACCAGAAAGCCATCCTACTTCCTTTGTTACTTTTTGGGTGCTTGGCTGTCTTCTGGTCATATGATTTGACTTCATTTCAGAAGGTCTTAGCAGATCTCCAGACAAAGAGAATGATGACAGCTTTGCCATAATAGTTGTTTTACAGGATACTAGCTCACCGTCTTAGGTCAGTATTGGGAATGCCACAGTCATGTCTGGAATTCCTAGTATAGTCTCAGGAGAACTGTGGGATTTAGCCTGCATCTGGAGGCACCTAAACATGGACCTCTTCACCCAGAGGCAGTTTGCCTTCTCCAACTTTTGTAATCTTGATTGTAGTGAGTTGTAACCCACCTGAGACCTTAGAGTAGATTGATTGATTGATTGATCCATGCATCCACACATCCACGCATCCACGCATCCGTCCATGCATCCGTCCATGCATCCGTCCATGCATCCGTCCATGCATTCACCAATGCATCCGTCCATGCATCTGTCCATGCATCCGTCCATGCATTCACCAATGCATCCGTCCATGCATTCACCAATGCATCCGTCCATGCATCTGTCCATGCATCCGTCCATGCATTCACCAATGCATCCGTCCATGCATCCGTCCATGCGTCCGTCCATGCGTCCGTCCGTCCATCCATCCATGCATCCGTCCATGCATCTGTCCATGCATCCGTCCATGCATCCACCCATGCATCTGTCCATGCATCCGTCCATGCATCCTGAGACCTTAGAGTAGATTGATTGATTCATTCATACATCAACACATCCACGCATCCATGCATCCACCCATGCATCCATCCATGCATCTGTCCATCCATCCATGCATCCATCCATGCATGCATCCATCCATTATATGCATTTTTATCCCATCCTCTACCTGAAGGTCTCAGGGCAGGTTACAACTAGGCAGGTTACAACTAGGGATGTGCACAATGAGGGTTTTGTTTTTTCTTTTTTGTTTTTGCATTTGATTCGTATTGAATTGAATGTAAGAAAATTCATATTCCTTCGAATAGATCCCCTTCAAATGTGGTAGGATTCTATTTGATACAAATGTATTCGTACAAATTCATCTGAATATCCGATACGAATGCATACGTATCTGATACGTATCCCATAACATATCTGCTCCGAAAGCATGAAATCTGCCCTGAATCAACTTTGGATCAGCTCTCAAACCATGTCAAATTCACTTTGGATCTGTTGCAGATGTGAGCGGCACAGCCACTTTCCCACCTCCCCAGGTTCACGTATTCGTATGAATACGAATGTCAGTGTACAAATGTCATAACATTCAGTTCATATATGAATGTCTGAATTCATCTGAATTCATATGAACATTCATGCATATCCCTAGTTACAACATTTAAAAGCAAATATAAAACAATAAAAGTATTTGAAAAGCGAGGAGAAAAAGTTATGCCCCCATTTAGCCAAAGGCCAGGGCAAAGACGTGCGTCCTCACTGGCCTCCTAGACATGTAAAAGTGAGGGCGCTTGATGAGTGGGGTGTGTCTGTAAATATAAACAAACAAACAAATAAATAAACTAGAGTAGTCAAGTCAGCAGCACTGGATAGAGCAGCTGCACCTCAATGGATCTTTAGTAGCAAATGCTGCTATCCATGCCGGATGGCTATGGAGTCGCTGCTGGTAATGAATTTAAGAGATGATGAATGTGGGCCAATTTGATATTATGATCAGCTACTTATTTCCATTCTTTTTTTAATTGCACAAGATTGACCTACTCACCAGAGCAATATAATATAATTGAGTAACAAGTGAAAGGACATTGTTGCAGCTCCGGGGATTTTGGACTGGGGGCTCCGGCGGTGTGATGAGACCCCGGCACCTTGTTGCTTATTTTGCCACTGTGGACATTTAGCAGACAACAGATCGTCCAATCCAAAAACTTCCCTCCAGATGTTTGTTACAATATCTAGTTCGATCCTTAAAGAAAGTGCGTGCTTAAATATGTAAATAAATACCCAGTCTTCCATTCCGTATGAACAGCATCTGGATTTCAGAACCACTGTGGAACTGCGCTTTGCTCTGAAGCGAAAATGAAAGCTTTTCTTCTGATTGTCTTGCTGGAAAAGCAGGGAAGATAGAAGTATACAAGCTTGTTCCTGCTTACATGCAGGGCGCATCCCCATCATAAGCTTAATCCAGTTTCCCTAAACTGAAATAATAGAACCGGATGCAAACGCAAATTTGCCTGTTCCCATTACTTTCAGCTTAATCACATTCGATCTGGATTCTGAGGATGGTAGGTGGCGTATGTGACTCAACGGGGGACTCAAGTGGCTATTTTTTAAAAGCCGCTTTTCGGGGCTGCCCTGCCCTCTTTCTCCTGGCATGAACACGCCACCCATAAGGGACCCCTTCAGGGAGCCTCGCTGGGTGGCTGGGTGGCTGCCGCTTGCCTGGAGGAAAAACGGCAGTGGACAGCCAGTGATTCTTTCCCCTCCTCTCCTCATTGCCCAGGGCACGCAGCAGCAGCAGCAGCAGCAGCAGCAACTCAAGCCCCCTTCGCAGCCACAGCCTTTAAAACAGAACCTCCAGCTGCTTTACTTTCTTTTCCCTTTCTAAAGGTCAGAACTTTCAAAGAGCTAGAATTGCGCAAATTTGCAACATTGTTATAAGGTGTGAAGTGGGTAGATTGCTACAGTGTAGCAGCTGCTTTAAGGAGTGGATTTTTATAGGTGGCTGTTTTGAGGGGTGGATTTTTTCAGTGAAATCACTATCTTTGGAAGCAAGCTATTGGGGGAGGGAAATCCTAAACATGGATTCTCATCCCTTAACACCGTACGATCCCCACAGTAGAAAATGTAAAACGTTTCAAGCGCACAAACCGGAGTGAGACCTGTTGAAATGAGGATTAACATTTACAACGCTTTGGGGCGATTTAACACGCGGAAAGCGTGTTAAGCCAAATTGTCGTGGGGTCTGTGAGGATTGAAAATGGTTTGAAACTGGTTTAGGAGGAGGAGGCTGGCAGCGGCTGTGGCTCCTGTCCAAAAACTGCTGCGCCAAGCCGTCCACTAGTGTGTTTGGGAACAGCTCAATGCATGCTCAGTGCTGTTCCTGGCCTCCAGCTAAACCCACAACAGAATCTGGATTACTCCAGACAAGAGTAATCCGGTTTGCAGTAGGTGGGAATACGCCCTGGTAGAGGAAGATCAAACCCCAGTTGGCCAGGGAAGTCTTAAAAAAACCAGGTATGGACTAAGTACAGTATTTATGCACTTTCACAGTGGCATATGAGTAAATAATGGAAGGGATTTAGTGCAATCCAAAGTGGTACCAAGGCACCAAAATAACATATTATCGGATCGTATATGAAAGTGGCTTGAGAAGATATACTATGAATGAAAGGATGTCATGGCTTCAGTGCTCAGGGCCATGTGCACCATGCAATCTGCTTACACTGTGGCCTGACCAAAAAAATGAACATTTTTACCCATGTGGACAACTCCTGTGCCCATAAGGTTGATGTGACAGGAAAGTTCTTCATTAACTTTGCCCCTTCTTTGCCCTATATAAGAGGAAATGGCTGCTGTGTTGTTGCTCAGAGCAGAATCTTTCATTGGTCCATTGGTCTGTTATTAAAAATTAAGGATGTAAACAGCACCTCTGCCCCTTATCGTTGCCAAGGATGACAAAAACTTGGTGGTGCATTGCCAGTGCAGTCGTGTTAACCTGAAGATTCCCTTTGCCCAGGCACCTGGTTCTGGAGTAGCAAGGATTACTCTGTCAGACTGTTGCATTGCTAATCTTCTAAATGAGTCATGATTTTGTTTAAAGGGAAAGTTTTGGTGCTGAAATGAATTATAGGGAGCGAAGGAGTGCACAGTGCTTCGGAATTTTTAAACTTTAAAGGAAATACAGTTGTAGGATGCAGAACATGTTCAAGAAAGGGCAGCCATAGTACAAGAAGTGCACTCACCCAGCACCCGTAACTGAGGACACATCCACACCTGACTTGACAGTGGTATTGGCCCTTTCTGGCAGTTAGCCAGTTTGGTCTAGTGATTAGGGAGCCGGACTCTTATCTGGGAATACCGGGTTTGATTCCACCCTCCCGCATGAAGCCAGCTGGGTGACCTTGGGGTAGTCACAGCTCTCTTCTGAGCTCTCACAGCCCCAGCTACCTCACAGGGTTTTCTGATGTGGGGAGAAGAACAGAAAGCTTTGTCAACTGCTTTGAGTCCCCTTAAATAATGAGAAAAGCGGGGTAGAAAAGCCAACTCTTCTTCTTTCTGCCTTGGATCTTACTCTGGATTACATCTTGGAACAGGATCCTGCCCTCAATAGGCTGCTGCAAACTATGGCAGGCCCCAGGCAGTGTGTGCTGAAGTCTGCCCTAGCATGCAGAGAGCAAGCCCCTGTTCTGTGATATAATCTAAACCAGTGGTTCTCAACCTGGGGGTCGGGACCCCTTTGGGGGTTGATCTACCCTTTCAGAGGGGTCGCGACAAGTCTCCCACTGCCCTTCCCTCCCACTTCCCAGCTGCTCTACCCCGTGGTTGGGGGTCTCCACAACATGAGGAACTCCATTAAGGGGTTGCGGCGTTAGGAAGGTTGAGAGCCACTGATCTAGAATAAGGCACAGTGCAGAAAGGGTCATTGTCTGTAATGTAAACATGGATGATGAGACTGATCCAGAGCTACATTCATCGTAGAAACTCTCCGAATGGAAAACAACATCAACATTGAAAGCATTTACTTCTGTCTTCTCAACATTAATTCTCCTCCTTTTCCTCCTCCTCCTTCTCTTGATGCGTGGCCACTTTGATCGTGGTGCTAACTTGTACATGGACAGTCAGTGCTATCCTGTCAAGAATTATTGCTTATGCGCTCCGGTGCATAATCTGCATAGGAACACCGACTTCCATCCCATGTATTGATCTCATGTGTTTGCAAAACCTCTAACACAAGTGTGAGAATGGGGCAAGAAATAAACATGTCAAGGCCATGTGCATTTGCGATATGAGCTTCTCTTCACTCTCAGCATGCCAGGTGTGTGAAAACATGCCCTTGACGTGCACATATTGGAATACATCCGGAATGTGGAAGAGCCCTGCTGGATCAGGCCACATCCCATCCTGTCTCACACAGTGGCCCACCAATTCCTTCCGGGCATTCTCAAGCAGAAATCAAAGGTGAAACCTGCTCTCGACTTCCTGCCAATGGCCTTTAGAGGCATCCTGCCTGTCTCTCCATCCTTGGAGGTGGTACCTAGGTAGACATTCCAGTACCCTTGATACACCTGTCCTCCGTAAACCAGGGCCTATAAAGTCATGAGATAATGCCAGGCCCTTTATTACTCTCATAGCAACACAGAAAATCCAGAAGGCAGACCCCTGCTCTCTTATTAACGAAGGATAGTTGTAAAACACTATGGAGAAGTCACCTCCTATAGTGGCTGGCACATATTGGCTCATGGCTAAGAAAGAAGTATGAAAACATGCATATTTGTACAAGAGAGGGGGTAAGCAGATGCTTCAACCTGAATTGCATTATGCGAAGTTATTTTATGTATGTGAAAGAGGGCAGGAAGTAATAATGAACACTGGTGTCTATGAGGGGATATAGAAGAGGAAAAGAGGCATGTGAAGAACCAGGACAGATCCAAATACAGCTGTGCCAGTATGACTATTAAGAACACAAGAGGAGCCCTGCTGGATCAGGCCACAGCCCTTCTAGTCCAGCATAGGGGTTTGTATGAATAATCAAAGTTATTCAAAATTCGATCTCATCTGCCCGAATTTTGTCATTCGAATAGAATGTCCATGAATTCAAATGTAAAGATTTGAACAAATTTTGAATTTTGGATCTATTTGTTCTAATTATCTGGATATTTGCATGTGTACGGGTTCGTATATGGTGTGTACTTGCAGATATGCAACTTTCCCACATCTGTACATATTTGTACAGATCCATTCAGTACGAAAACGGGTTGCATATGGGATAACTACGGGATGCATACGGATGTGTACAGCTGCGAATGGATATGTACGAGATGCGTAACGATGCGTACAGGCACATACGAATGTTGTTGACATTCGTAAGTGCAAATTCAGATAAAAAATTAAAATGAATGCATTCGAATTTCCTTAATTTGAATTGAATTTAGTTAAATTAGAATTTTAAAGATTCGAATCAAATTGAATTTTCAGATATTTGATTTGAATTGAATCCTGAAAATTGCATTTGTGCACACCCTTAGCCTAGTGGCCCACCAATTGCCCATGGGCATCTCAAGCAGAGACAAGGGCAAACCTTCTCCTGCTCTCGAATCCCAGCAAATAGCCTTAGAAGCATTCTGCTTGTCCCCCCAGCCTGGATGATGTACCTAGGCATTCATTCTAGTAGTCATTGATACATCTGTCACCCATAAATTTGTCTAACCCTAACTTAAAGCCATCTAGACTGGTAGCTGCTACCACCTTTTCCAGCAGCAAATTCCATAAACCGATGACCCTCTGGGTGAAGAAATACTTCCCCTTGTCAGATCCCACTCTCCTACCCTTCATCTTCATAGATGCCCCCTGGTTCTAGTGTTGTGCAACAGAGAAAAGAAATTTTCTCTATCCACCTTTTCTATACCTGGTTCTAGATTGAACCCAAGCAGGTTCGTGAACGGTTCAATGGACTTTTTTATTATCACTAAGAATTGCACAATTTCTGTCCCCCTAGCCTTAGAATGTAGAGATGCAGAACTGACCAGTTGCACAATTCTCAGGTGTAACAAAAGCACCTGATAGGATCATTTTCAGCAGACTCACAAAAGTCTTTGGGAAGGGAAATCCAGTGGGCAATATCACTTTCTTTGATGGGCAGAAATAAAACTAAAATTTAGCCCAGGATGGTGAAAGGAAGAGGGAAGGACTATAACACCAACTGCATACTAAATAGGATAAAGCAGGTGCTCAGGGTGCTGAGGAAACCACTTTTTACCATGCAGCTGCCATAGCGCATGAATCCTTTACCTGTATGTGCAGCTATGGGTACATGATTCACAGAGCTTCTGAGAAGACACAGATGCCTGTTGTGCAAGACTTACTTCCTTCTCCTTCGAGTACATGGAGTTGACCATGCTTGGTGATATAAAAAAATCTGGAGGTATCTTCCTTGGCTAAAGCATAGGGTTGAAGTGTTCCCGTATGACTAGCAAACGTAGAATGAATAACCTAAAAGCAAGTATACATTTATTTATATATCCCACCTTTCCATTAAGAATGGCAAGGGTGTGTGTGCATGGTTCTGCCCAATTTTATTCTCACAGCAGCTCTGTGAGGCAGGGTGTGCATGAATGCAATTTTCAGGATTCAATTCGATACTTGAAAATTCGATTCGAATCTGTTAAATCCATATTTAACCAAATTTGATTTGAATTAAGCCAATTCGAGTCTTTTTGTTTGAATTTTTCATTTGAATTTGCTCCAGCAACATTCGTAGATGCCCGTAGGCATCTTCCCCGAGTCTGTACACATCCGTATGCATCCCGTAGTTATCCCGTATGCAACTCGTTTTCATCCTGTACAGATCCGTACAAATGTGTACAGATGCAGAAATGGTGCGGATCTTCAAGTATGCATTGTATACGACAGTGATGGTGAACCTTTTGAGCTCGGTGTGTCAGAATTTGCAAAAAAACCTAGCTTAGCTCGGGTGCTGTGTCACATCTAGAAATATCCATAATTTTGTGATATTTGTAGCTCTAGTAAAAAAGTTATATTTTTGATATAAGTATTTCATTAAAAGCAAAAACAAATAATTCTTTACATTAGTGACTTTTGTTGCTAAATCTTCAGCTGAAAGTTGGTATTTCGTACACTTCAAGAACAAGCAAGCACTACACGCCCAGGTGCCAGGGTGACCAGGTGTGTCACCCAAAAGGGCTTGGCGTGTCACCTGTGACACACGTGTCGTAGGTTGGTCATCACTGGTGTACGATCTCGTACACATGCGAATGTCCAAATAATTAGAATGAATAGATCGGAAATTTGAAATTCTGGTCAAAACTTTAAATTTGAATTTAAGGACATTCTATTTAAGGAATTTCTATGTCGAAATTCAGTCGATTCAATTGAATTTTGAATGCATTCAAATATTCATGCACATCCCTACTGTGAGGTAGGTTAGACTTTAAGTATAGTAACTTTTAGCTTCGCGGCCTTGGGAAGATTTGAATTTTTTGTGCCAGTAATATCATTTAAATATACTTATAGGCTTCATTAAAAGCTCAGAATCGTTGACCAAGGATTTCTTCCAGTCCTAGTACAGCGTGCTTACCAGTACACCATGTTGGCAGAATAAAAAATACAGAATAAATTATGCAAAATTGATAATATATCCATAATTTATACGGACTGCAAAAATTTTGGCTAATTGGATTTCAAGGGGAACGGGAGTCAGAGTACATCCATCGTCTTGGTGCAAAATCGTCTCCTTGCCACAAAATGGCCAGAGGAAAAGAGGGGCAGGTAGGTATTGAGTCTACAAAACAAGGGCTGTTGGTGGTGCAAATGTGTATACGCATGTAAGAAAGAAAGAAAAAGAAAGACACCTTTCTTCTACCCCCATCATCTCTCATTTCTATCCTGCCGTCTGCCGGCCTCTTCCCTACCCACCCGCCTGCCCGCCTGCCTGCCTGCCCGCCCGCACCATCATATTTTATGTGGCACGCCATCCTTTGGAGAACGCTCACTCACCGACCCCACCTGTTCCTGAGCTGCACGAAAGCCCATTAATGAAGTTGGGCTTGTCCAGGAAGCCAGCCAATTCTACGTGTCCTCATCAAAAGAGACATCTGTCCTTATGAAGAAGGAAGAGATTCCCCAAGGGGGAAAGGAAAAAGAAGGGGGGGGAGGCTGGAGGGAGGACAAGGAAGGGAAGCATTCTCCCTTTGATACTCAGCACCCCTTCCATTAAAAATATTCTTTTTTTTTTTTCAAAAACATGCATTCCATAACAGCAGGAAAGGGTCTCTTCTCCCTACTTCTCTTGACAAATGCAGACAGTGGGGTTGGCTTCCAGGTCTTCAAATTCCCTCCACCCAAAGGCTCCCTAACCTGCACTACCTTTATTTCCTGCATATTGGGTAAGGGAAGAAATTGTTTAAAAGGAAAGAGGGGGGGGGGGAAAGCTACTGACTTTCTTTTATTCATGTGTTGTTTTATTGCTGGCAAAAGCTGTCAGAGGGCGACTTCTGCCAAAAAGCCTCCCTGAGCATCTTGGCCTAACATACAAACGGCATGCTAATGTGGAAATTTTAAAGAGCCTCTTTTGGTTTTTAAATCGGAATTTTAAATGAATGGCAAAGCACAGAAGGGACCCAGTCAAACGCTAACAATAATATCACATCTTTCTCTCTCTCGCTCCCCCACCCATCACCTCCTCTTTCCTACAGCAAGCAAGGAACGTGGCAAGAATTTACCACCATGGGCCTCCTCAGGGTTGCTATTCTGTGTTCTTCTTCCATTGGCAAAGGGAGCCATTTAGAGCTGATATGCATGGGGGCGCGGATGGCTGCAAAGCTAGCCTTCTTCGGCTACCCAAACTGGCTCTCAGTGCCAAATTTCACATGCCCTATGGCTGAAGTAATTGGGAAAGAGATACTGAACGCGGGCAGAGTGGTCTAGTGGTTAGGGAGCCAGACTCTTATCTGGGAATACTGGGTTTGATTCCGCCCTCCTCCATGAAGCCAGCTGGGTGGCCTCAGGCTAGTCACAGCTCTCTTCTGAGCTCTCACAGCCCCACCTGCCTCACAGGGTGTTCTGTTGTGGGGAGAAGAATAGAAAGCTTTGTCAGCCACTTTGAGACCCCTTAAATTGGTGAGAAAAGCAGAGTAGAAAAGCCAACGCTTTTTCTTCCTCCATGAAGCTAGCTGGGTGACCTTGGGCTAGTCACAGCTCTCTGCTGAGCTTTCACAGCCCACCTACCTCACAGGATGATCTACTGTGGGGAGAATAGAAAGCTTTGTCAGCCACTTTGAGTCCCCTTAAATGGGTGAGAAAAGTGGGGTAGAAAAGCCTCTTCTTCTTCTCCTTCTTCTTCTTCACACTTAATCAGCAAGCCAAAACTTCAAGCAGTGAATGCCAGCAAGATCAGGCAGAGGAGCTTTGGATGAAGGAGTGATGATCATGAGTTGTTTATATAGCTGCAAGTCAGGGCCTACCAGTGAACTGAAACTCATGGGGAAGAGGATGAAGCTGAACAGAAACTGGTGAGGTGCTTATTGTTGAGCCAAATTGGGTTTTGATCTGTAACGGATCGAAGCTACTGTGCTGTAATCAAAGATGCTCTGATGCAGTTGCTGTTACGTGTGCCCACTGGTTCAGTTTAGCCAGCCAGCCATATTGAAGGTAGCAAATCTTCTCTCCTCCATTCCTAACCCACCCACATTCTGCTTCCCTCCCTACAACAGGTTTTAGCTAATGAGAATTTTGCAAAGAAAGAAAAACTTCTGCAGAGAGGTAAGATTAGATGAACCATTCTGTATTCCCCACCATCTTTCTATATTGTTTGAGCAGACCTTTTTTAATAAACATAATTGAACAGCTACTGCAGCATCTATTTTGACCCGGGCCGTGGTCACACCTGTGCTTCAAACATTCTTCATTCTGTCTTCAGCTCTGACTGCTCACACCTTTTCATTCTCATCCATTTATTTGTGGACTTCCCACCCTCCACTTGGACTTTGCTGAATGGAAAGTCTACAAATAAAATACATAGGCCCAATCCCCAAAAGACTTATTAGCCCCTCTCGGCTTCCTCTGCCATCACTCTGTTATAGCTGACTTTAAAAGTCCCCTCCACTTCCGGAATAAGTGTCCCCATGGTAGCCGCAATCTAAACGGACTTTCCGTCCCCAAGGAAGCCTGTTTCCTTTCCCCGCATCTTCCCCCCCCCTGCCCCCTCTCTTGTTAAAAGGAAAAATAGCCAGATCTCCGTCTCCTGAAACGGCTTCCCGCCCCTAGCAAAGGCAGATGGTCGCTCATTCATTCACTTTCAGCACTAACTTTCACTCAGTTCTCTGTTAGAAAAGGCTTTCCGTCCCTGCAAAGTCAGCGGCTGCAGGCATCGGCAGCGCGATCCTTCACTCATTCTCTTTTAAGGCTTTCACAGATCACTGATAACAATGTTGCAATTCTGAGCAATTCTGGCTCTTTTTACAAAGGAAAGGAAGCGAACCTGCTGCATTTCTCAGATGTGTGAATGCTTTTTGGCTGTGTGTGCAGGCAAGCAATCCCCGCCCCTTTTGCCACGGAGCGTCCTCAAGGCAGATATAGCGAGCAAAACCCGCAAATCGCCGAAAGAGCGCTGGAACTCTTCTTTAAAGTGCACGTATTTGATCGTGGGTGTCTCACTTTCCTAAGCTCCCTAAGCGCCTTGTAAAGCCTGGAATGGGGCCACTCAGAGGCAAAAGAAGAGTTCCAGCAGACTTTCAATTGCATGGGGACAGGGCCATAGAAATGGTGTGAGTGCTCAGACCTGAAGATGGACTGAAGAAAGTTTAAAGTGAAGGTGTGACCACAGCCCTAGAAATGGTGACCCCAAACACATTTTGGGCAAACTTTGCATGCTCATCACCTTGTTTCAGATACAATTTGTGTAAATGTAGGTCTTTTCACAAATTTAAGACTGCATTTTATTGAAATGGTATAGGATACTCGTGTTCACTCAATTCCGCATTGCAGAATTTACAATAAAAACAAATTACTAAGAGGAATTTTTTTTCACTTGTGTTTCTAGTAACATCTGAACTGGGCCACAACCTTTTTATTGTTGTTGTTGTTGTTGCTGACATAAAACAACAGTAACACACAGCAAACAAGTTATTTATGCTGGTTTTGGTCATTGTTATCACTAGTCGGGCCCTTCCCAAGCGCCTAGGACTGAGTGATGTATCTGCAAATGATACAAGCAGATCTCAGCAAAGTGGCTTTCTGTAGCTGGCAGGTGGATATTTTGTTGATGCCAACGCTTTTCAGGTGCCCACTAAGATCTTTCGGCAATGCCCCCTGTGTGCCAAGAACCACTGGGACCACCTTTGCTGGTTTATGCCAGAGTCGCTGCAGTTCTGTTTTCAGGTCTTCATATCTGGTAAGTTGTTAATAATAATAATAATAATAATAATAATAATAATAATAATAATAATAATAATAATAATAATAATAATAATAATAATAATAATAATAATAATAATAATAATAATAATAATAATAATAATAATAATAATAATAATAATAATAATAATAATAATAATAATAATAATAAATCTAGACGTGTCTATGAAAGTTCATGCCACCAACACTTCTCCTGTTATTCTCCAAGTGCTACTAACCACCTTGCTGGACTTTCCTTTTTTATGCACGTTTCAATTCAGAGTTGGCTAATAATAATGTTTATTTATAATGTTCCTTACACCAAAGGGCGGCACGAAACAATGTATACAATCATCGCATCAGAGAAATACAGTAAGAAATCCATTTCAATAAATGAAACATCAAATATATGTATCATAAACAATGTACAGAATCTAGTAATAAGCTATGTAATCTAAGAAACTACAGTGCACCGTATCAAAGAAGAAAATAAACCATAAGAGAACTCAGAAATGTCAAAGGAGAAACCGGACAGAAATTGCAGCAAAGCAGCAACAACCAACCCAGGGATCCCTCCATCCCTCCATTTTCAGCTGGAACCCACACCTAGAGGAGACCGTGAAAGGCTCAGATCTCACACCTGCAGCAACAGTTTTTATATCCATCCTGGGGGAGGGTGTGGTGCAGGCTCCAATAGTATAGGCACTATAGGATCAGATGGAATCTGGGGCCCTTTCCACACTTGGCCTTCTTCTGGAATATATCTTGGGATAGGGGCCGATTGTCTCCATACTAATGCAGACTACGGCAGCACTTGTCTGAAGTCTGCCATACTCTGCACTAGCGTGTGGACAACAAGCTGTTCTGGAATATATTCCAGAATAAGGCCAAGTGCAAAAAGACTTTGGGTGTTGCAAAGGCTTGGAGCAATTTCCACTAATTCTATCTAATTTGTCCCATGCTACCATTTACTTCTACATGCTTTGCAATGGTCCTTACCAGACCCAACAGGTGCTTTGCCCCTGAAAAGCAACCCACCCCTATTATTGTCTCTTAACTTGGAGTCCATTGCATACCTTCTGTTAGGCTGGCCACAAAAACACATAGCCTGTCAAAAAGAAGGAAATGTGTTATCAAAAGAGAAAGAAGAGACATCAGATACATATTTGTTTTAAATTTACATCTGTAAATTCATTTATAGCAGTTGTTGGGCTGTTATGCCATGTTCCAGGTTTCTTCTTCTGAGAACCTAAGCTTTCGGATATAGCTGCGATATCCATCTTCAGACGTCTTTGCTCTTCACCAAGTCAGGGGTGCCTGGTGTCTTACTAGGTCTTGTTTCTCTTCTTATAGATGTCTGCTGGTTGTTTGTCAGCTCTTCCTTTGTCTGAGTTGCTAATGAGTCATTGGTCTTTCCCTGGCTTCACCCTGTTGGCATTGTTTCCTTGGGTGAAAGTGCCCAGGTACTTCCTCCAGGTTGGAGAAACAGGCACAGTGCTTCTAAAAGCCATTTGCAGGGATTCAAAAGCAGGTGAAGTTTTTGCCTTTATCTTCAGCTTGAGATACCCAGGAGCAATTGATGGCCCACTGTGTAGGACAGGACGCTGGAGTACAGGCTGATCCAGCAGGGCCCTATTATGTTTTTATGTTGATGCAGTTGATCGATTCAAAGACTCAGACTCAACAAAGAGATCCTCTACTTTCCAGTTCTACTGGGGACCCACTGTCCAATTCTGCTTCGTTCCACAAACTATGATTCCCACATCAACTCATCAGTGGTAGAATAAAATTAGCCAGATGATCCTACCTGTTCACCCTTTTATGTCAGTGGGCATCAGCTTCTGAAAATTCATATTGCTTGCAAAAGCCTATAGGAGCAGTTGGAGGGGAGGGACAACGGGAATTATACCTGTCCTTGGTGGCTTCTCTGGGTTGTATGTTGTACAAAGGGGTGGTCTGAGCTCAAGGACGCAGCACAAGATTAGAGGACTCTCATGTGCCTGAAGGAGAGCTGGAAATCCTTGGGAGAAGTGAACATACCTCTTTGGAGATTGCTTGGCTCGAGGATTTCTGCAGAGGGACTGGGGTTCAAAAATCAGGGATCACTGATTCCTGATTATTGCAAAATATATTCATTATGCTTCCCTGATTTTGTACCATCTGCATCTACCCTGATTGCATATTCTTATATCGGCTAATGAAGAAGACCCAGAGTCCAAACACATCCAGCCTTGATGTAGTAGCCTGATCTTTTGGATATTTGCTCCTCACAGTTTCAGGACCCATTTGCACTCACTGGTTGGAGTCGTTCCATCCAGTTCCTGGTCAGGCCCATCTATATCCCACCACCACTGCAGCTGCCCCAGAGTGGAGTGACCCCACTCCAAATCAACTGTATCACTACTGGGCACCCTCTTCTGGGTACAATGTGGCAAGTGGGTGTGGTGGCGCAATTGCAGCTACAGCTGCGCTGTGACGTGCAGTATCCAGATAGCCATGGTAATGTTCAAGCACACGCCAGATATTGCCTCTGTTTTTGCCACGGCGATCTGGCTTACCCTGAGCTGGCCATTCACAGTTTGAGGACTGCTGTCCCAGTACAAGGCTTTTCCAGCATTTGAGGTGTGAATAGCCGCCACCGTGCTGGATCTTTTATCAGCCTAGTATGGATTGCTTCACCAGTCACAGGAGAAGTGGCTGGTGTCACCATCAACAGTCTGCATGGCTTTGGATACCCATTCTCCATGCTAAGCCAAATTATTATGAGATTTTAAGGTCATTTATGGCTGCTGAAAGGAACTTGGCCGTAGCTAAAGTTACAGTGGAATTGCTGTCTTCCAATAGAAACTTGGCCATATCACTGCTGGATTTCTCCAAAAGATGTTAAACAATGGATTAGTTTGTATCACTGTCTGTTATAAAAAGAGCATTTCAAAAGAGCATGTTCAACGGATTCCATTTCTTATTTACATGGTAGACTCTTGAATTTACAAGGATGCCTTAATATCTTCCCAAAATTATTTGGATGGGAAGAATTTGAGTCTCTCCTTACCGACTTGTTAGCATGTGTCAGTAAGGAGCCATTTTTGGAAAACTGGGACATGTTAAGCCAAGTGAAGGTAGAGAACAAGAAGAGTTCACTTTTGAACAGGTTCTCGAGTGGAAATATCAAGGATTTCAGATAAGTAATGTTAAGCCAGGTGTGCTTTACCTAGCCATGTCATCTTTTCCCCAGTATTTGCTGTAAATATTCTGCATTTTTAGATTTATCTCTTGCGAGCACTGTACTTGCATTACAAGGTTGTTGGAAGATGTTAAACTTTTCATAGCATTATTACTTTTATATATATTTAGGATAATAAAAAAAATCATTATTTTATGTATTATGCATATATTTGCTTATGTAGTTTGCCTTTCAATATCAGCCTTCTCTGGGCATGCACAAATGCAATTTTGGACATTTGATTCATAATCGAATATTCAAAAATCCAAATTTGTACAAATAAAGAAAAATGCATGTCTGGACATTCGAACTGATATGAATACATTCGATATGTATCCAATGATACAAATCTCATATGCATCCATACGCATCCTGTTTTCATCCCATTTTCATCCTGTATGTATCCGTACAGATGTGTATGGATATGCACAAGATGTGTACAAATACGTACACATACAAATGTCTGAATTATTCATACAAACAACTCAAAATATTTGTGTTTGTATGAATACTAAAGTACGAATGTCTGAACATTCGATTCATATATAAATGTCTGAATTTGTGTCAATATTCAAATACAAATTCAAATTGTATGAATTTGTACGAATAACGGATAATGTGAATATTTGTGCACATCCCTACTTTTGTTTTGGATCTTCATGCTTTTTGCTTTGGATGCTCATGCTGCCTTGGGGTCTATTGTACAGAGACTTTATTTATTTTTTCTGCAAAGTGTGTCAGTGACTCATCATATTGCTATCCCTGACCTAGCCTTCCTTGGGGGCCTGGGAATGAAAGTTCTCCAGGCTTTGAACTCGCAAGGGGGAAGGTGGATTTTGGCGGCATACCAGAAATGGCCTGTTTCTTTAGCCATTTCCAGAGCCCAGCAAAATGTCGCTGAGCTCTGTGCATCACATGGATCGATTCAGCCAGAATCGAACCCAGTATTCCCAGATAAGAGTCTGGCTCCCTAACCACTAGACCAAACTGGCTCCTGGCTCCTGTTCACAGGCTTGCTGGCTCCTGTTCAACTGAGCTTCTGTGCTCTGAGGCTCTCCTTGAGGGGGTTGCCAGGGAATGGAGACTCTGCTCATTCACTGTTTCTTCAGGGCAGTCCCAAGCAGATAAGAGCTGGCTATCCACATCCATACCATTCGTGATTTTATATACTTCAATCAGTTCACCCCTTTAACACTGTCTTCCAAGGCTAAGGAGGCCTAGATGTAATAAACAGGTGGGGCATATATATCAACCTTGCACGTGAGGACATAGATGAATGTGAATGTGGCAATGGCCATTGATATCCACGAATATTCATAGGCATTCAAAACCCGATCGAATGTGCCAAGTTTTGACATTCGAACTCAATGTCCCGAAATTCAAATGTAAACATTCAATTTTGGATCGATTCATTTGAATTATTTGGACATTCATATGTGTACAGGTCTGTAGATGATGCATACTGAAAGGCCTGTGTCTTTCCCGCATCTGTACGCATTTGTACGGATCTGTACGGGACGAAAATAGGTTGCGTATAGAATAACTATGGGATGCATATGGACGTATACGGATGCGTGCGGAAGTGTACGGATGTGGGGAAATCTGTATGTCCACATAGGAATGTTGTCGACATTCGTAGGTGCAGATTCAAATAAAAAATTTGAATGAATAGATTCAAATTTGGTATAACCGAATCGAATCTTGTTAAATTCGAATTTAAAAGAATCAAATGGGATTTTCTGGTATTTGATTTGATTTGAATAAAACATCAAAAAAAAAAAACATTTGTGCCCATCTCTAGTACATGATAAAAATAAATCTGCAGTGAGAAATATTAGAATGTTTTTCTGCCTGCACAAGCACGTGTTTATTCTGGCTATGCCACAGGAAATATTTTTGGCTGGGATGCAAAATAGTTGTGAGCCTGGGGCATGGCAGAAGCTATAAAGGTGGGGTTTAAGAGAACCGATAGATGGAAACATGTAGCAGTAAAGGGGTGGGGGGGATGTAGGAAGCTGACTCTTCTGCTTGGTACAATCCTTCTCATTCTTCACAGTTTCCACTCATTTCCTCTTCTGTCCAAATACTAAAGGCTCAGGGGTCCGGTCCAATTTTCCATATGATGACTCTACATAAGAATGTGAAAAACAGTATCAGAATCAGTGCAAAAGTGTTACAGTTGTGTTTGGAGGCTACCTGTACTAAGGGTGTGCACAAATGCAGTTTTTGATAATCGATTTGATTTGATTTGGATATGCAAATATCCGAATTTGTAGAAATAGATAAAAAATGAATGTATTAAAATTTGAACCGATTTGAATGCATTTGAATCTATTCGTACAAATTTTCTATACGTATTCGATGATACAAAAGTCGATAACATTCCTATGTATCCGTACACATCTGTATGCATCCCGTTTTTATCCCGTACACATCCGGTTCTCATCCCATACATATTGGTATGGATACAAATAAGCTGCATACAGATATGTATGTAATGCATACATAACTGTGCACATACGAATGTCCAAATTATTCGTATGAATAGTTCGAAATATCCGTATTTGAGTAATAAAAATGAATGTTTGGGCATTTGATTTGAATTAGAGTGTCCGAATTCAGGCAAATTTGATCAAATAATGAATATTTTGAATATTCTTGCACATCCCTCACTTGTACTAAAGTTCTAGGATACCCACACCTTTGAGGTGGCTGCTCATCATAGTGACCTGGACCCCTGACCCCCTATGAAGCCACCTGTGATCACTTTCATAGGACATCAAAAAGCTGGTAATTGCTGCATCCTCTGTCCTTCGTCACTACATGGACAGGTAAGTACGCTGCTTGGGGTCTAATACCATGGCAGTGTTCTGAGTCAAGGGCAAAACATGTTGACTAAACATTGCAATAAATAAATTGAATCGGTGCTATCACAGCAAACAAAATCCCCTTGTGGAAGCCTTGTGGAAGGCTCTTTCCATTTCTTCCTTGCATAGTCTGCATTTATTCTGGCCAATGGCAGCCAGCTGGGGATAGGATTTCACACATGTAAAGCTCCCCCCCTCTCTTGCCATGCTCGCTATGCTAGAGCCCTGATCGGAAAAGGCAAAAAAGGTTGAGAGCTGCTTGATACAGATTTGCCTTTAAAACATTTTGGCACTGAGAAGGCCCTATCCCAGGTGCCCAACCCTTCTGCTACCGAGGGTGGTGGTAGAATCAGAAGGGCCTGCCCTACAGATATTAAGGCACAGGAAGGCAGATACGGAAGAAGGCATTCCGTGTTTGAAATTTGGGGGAGGGGGATCCATCTTAAAAGGTTTCGTTTTGGATACCTCTGTGTATGGATTATCCCTAACAGTTGCATATTTCCTTTTTCTTTCATGTTTAGCAACTATAACATAGATATTTTAAGCAAATTAGCATGCACCCCTGATAGTGACTGTTATCTGGGGTGGGCAGCTAGGAGATGCTTCCCTCCTTCCCTTTTACTTCTTCCAAAGCAACCACCAAAGGGATAATTTCCTCTCTTTGACACAGGCCTCTGGAAAACCTTCAGCATTATGTCAACAAGGAAGCAGGCAGCTGAGACATGAGGCTGGCTGTCACCAGCCCCAGCTCAGCTCAGGGAGCCATAGCTCGCCTGCCAGCAAGAAGGTTTCTCGCCCTGCCAAACGGAGTAATTAAAGCCTCTATCACAGTCTATAAAGATGTGCTCTTCTAGCAACAAGGAATGGTGTGAGGCAAAGCGTCAGGCTCATCTGACACTGATTTCTCACTTAAGGTTAAACTGTCAAGGTTGGGGCAGGGAAGGCTCTGCTCTGAAGGCAAAAACCATGCCTACAAATAACAAGGTGTAAAATTAACTTAAGGCCTTTCTGCTCTTACCTTTGGACTACTCTACGATGTAGACTGCAGGCCTCTCTTCTGCATCATAGACCAATCCAAGGGAGGCCTGTTCACACTGGTACATTCTGCGATGGACCAAATGAGATCCACATCAAGGGCCCTTAATCTCGGTCCCCTGTGGCTGGCAACCCACAATGAGTTCTGAAGGCCCTGGTCACACTGGTAGTGTAGGACGACCTCAGATCGTCTTCAAGTCATATTACTCACACTATTTTTATTTGTTTTCCAAGCCGGCCTACCCCCATTAGATCGTCTTAACCGGAGTCCTCATTTTCAGAGGACTCAGCCCATCCTGGCATGCCAGGACAACTTTGTTTCCTCAGCTGTGAGCAGGGAGACAGGATAAAGGAGCCTGAACTGTGCTGTGGTGAGTGGGCGGGTCCAATCTTTTCTTTCAGCCAATTGACTCACACGGAGTTGATGAGGCACCTCCCCTTCACTCCTCAATTTATGCACACGATTCCTCTATCTAGTGTTTTCCAGCAAATTTATTATTACTATTTTAAAAATTAATTGCACGGGGAAGAAATGCGCATAAAAAAGGAAAGGGGGTGTGGAGTTCGGGGAGCAGGCTTTAAAAAGAACTGCAAACACACACCCTCACCTCCCTTGAGTGACACAATGGCATCCAATAAGAAAGGAGGTAGATTTGATGTAACAAAGGGGTCGAGAGCCAAGAGTTCCATGGAGGAGGTTCAGGTCGATTGCGGAGAAAGGTGTCAGCAATGCGGCTGAAATCGAGGACAGCCTCAGGATCACCTATAATGATCTAGGTGTGACCAGGACTGGTACAACCTCAGATCGAATTAATGAATACAATGTCCTGTCTGACACTTGTGTGACCAGGGCCAAGGTGCTGGCCAGTGCTGTTTTAGCTGGGCACGCAGAAGGATCCAATTCCAGAGTCAGTTATGGGTTCCTGGAGAAAAGGTGCAGGGCTCCCTGTGGACCAGATCCATTTCTGTGCTATTTGCACAATAGTGCTGGTCCTACATATCAGCCGGGAGCACTGCATGGATTGCTTACAATAGAGATATGAAATTCGATCGAATTCGATCAAATGTGGACATTCAAATTTGAATAGAGTGTCTTCACATTTGAATTTAAACATTCAGATGAATGTTTAAATTCATTCATTCATTCAAATGATTCGAAACATTTGAATGTGCAGATACGTATGTATTACATCTAATTTGTAGTGACTTCCTTGAAGTTTCATCCTGTTGTTTCTAGTCCTTCCATTTTGTGTAAGTTAGAATAGGGCCAATTTCTCTGCATTGTGACAGCCCTTCAGATATTTGAAAACAGCTATCGTATCCCCTCTCAGTCTTCTCTTCTGCAGGCTAAACATTCCTAGATCCTTTAACCGTTCCTTTTAGGACATGATTAGCAGACCACTCACCATTCTGGTAACCCTCTTTTGAACTGGCTCTAGTTTGCCAATGTTTTCTAACTGAAATGACTAAAAAATTGCTCCTGTGTAGAGCCTTCCAACATTTGACTGTGATGGGAAGGACAGGAACAGCTAGTTAAATTTTCTCTTGTCTACAACCATTAAAAAACACAGGAGCCCTGTCATCTTTTTTATATGTTAACTCTACAGGAACATCCTTAGAAGGGTAAAAACGACAGCATTAAGAATACAGGGTGGTAGCCAAGATTCTGGGTGTGGGTTTCTGTTCAAGACAGAGGGTGTGTTCGAGACTTACAGATATTGCACATTCTGATGCACAGTCAGGCGTGGGTGTCACACCTGACACCCAATACTGGGTAGCAGTGGTGCATTATGGTGTTGCTACTTTGAATTTAACTACTGTGGAACCATCAATAGGTGAATTTGAATGTTCCCGCCAGTCCAGACAGGATGGCAAGAACAGCAAACGAGAGCTGAGCCTGCAACTCAGCTCCCATTGGCTGCCCGATACCACGCGATGCCACAGAAGTATCACAGCTTTCTCTGAGAAAGCGTCAGGAAAGCTGCCAAAATCTGGACGCTGGGTTGTGGATTTGCAGCAAGCAAGCTGCACTTATTTGTCCAGCAGTGAATTTTATCCTGCTAATCTGAATACTATCAATAAAATCAACAATAAAGTATCATCAGATGTGCACACAGAAGTAGCAAGTTAGTCAGAAAAGGCTGCCGCCCTCAGTCACACCTTCAAAGGTGTTTTCAGGTTACATCAGCAGTTCTCAACCTTCCTAATGCTGCGACCCCTTAATGGAGTTCCTCATGTTGTGGAGACCCCCAACCATGGGGGTGGAGCAGCTGGGAGGTGGGAGGGAAGGGCGGTGGGAGACTCGTCGCGACCCCTCTGAAAGGGTAATTCGACCCCCAAACGGGTACCAACCCCCAGGTTGAGAACCACTGGGTTATATTCTGCTCCTCTAAAATAGGGTTCCAGATAGGGCTGTGTATGAATGCATTTTTTGCATTCGAATTTGATTCAGATTGAATATTTGATTCAAATTGAAATTCAAAAATCCGATTCAAATTGAATGATATGAATGTCCGGAACATTCGTATCTGATTTTCGACTTTGTTTGCATCCTTTTTTTTTTTTTTTTTGCATTTGCCTTCGGTCAGCTGCTTTCGACTCCACTTGGCCTCAGCCGCCTCAGTTCTTAATATTGTGTGTGTGTGTGTTTTGCCTTATTTTGCAATGTTTTGTATGACGTGCAACTTTTACAATGCATTTTTATTATAATGTTTGATTATTACTTTGCTTTGCATATTTTCTGTTTGTTGTAAGCCACCCTGGGCAAACGTTCTTTTGGAAAGGCAGTATACAAATACAATGGAAATGAATAAATGAAATGAAAATCTCTGTTCCCCCGCTCAAGGGCTCAATCCAGCCCTCCCAGAGGAACCATGCACTTCCAGGAGGGGTGAGCTGAGCTGAGCTGAGCTTCCAAAGCAGAGTGCCATGGTGGAGGCAGCAGAAAGAGGTGGCACTCCTCCTTGCCCAAGGGGTGGCATAAAGTGACACAAAGGATGGGATGGAGGGTTCCCTTCGCACACATATTCAACGGATGTTTGCATGTGAAGGCAAAGCCCCCTATATTCATGGGAGGGGCTTTGCACAAAGCCAAACATTTCCCACCTTTGATTTAACTCAAATTGAAGGGGGAAATGTGTTTCATGCACGTTCCAACAAAAAATGCACACATGTTTTTCCATTAAAAAAACAACAACCCTTTTTGAGGGCAGAAGCACAGCAAATTCAAACTGTTTGATCAAATCATTCACATTCATGAGCAGGAGGCTGGTTTGGTTCGATTGAATTTCTGTCTATGGAAATACTGCGCATATTTGGTTCAGTGCAAACATCCACAAATTGCAAACTGATCAAATTTTCGAATGTGAGTCAGACTTCTGACTTCTGCAATTTCTGCCTGTAAAAAATGAATATAGCCCGAAGGAGACTATCTGAAGCTTGTATCTGTGTACAGAAGGCATTTCAACAGATAGAATCTTCCTGAAGTCTTCTGAAGTCCCGTCTAGGGATGTGCATGAATATTTGAAATATTCGTTATTCGTACGAATTTAGACAAACTCAATCATTTGTGTAGGAATCGAACATGCAGACATTTGTTCCTTAGTATTCATCTGAATATGAATATTTTGAGTTATTCGTACAAATAATTCAGACATTCATATGTGTACGGATATGTACGCATCACGTACATATCTGTACGCATCTTGTGTGTATCTGTAGGCATCCGTACAGATACGTACAGGATAAAAACAGGATGCATATGGGATTCATATCATTGGATACATATAGAATATTCAAATGAATAGATACAAATGTATTTGTATTGGTTCAAATGTCCAGACATTTGTTTTTCTTTATTTGTACGAATTTTTGGATTTTTGAATGTTGGATTCATTATGAATCAAATGTCGGAAACTGCATTCGTGAGCACCGCTAGTCCCTTCTCTTGTACAACAGTTAAAGATTCAAGATCTCTATTCCCTTTTTTCCTTTGGATGATCATCATGATTTTACAAGACAGTCCTTATTTGTTTAAAGGTTGAAATGGTTATCATCCAGAAAGCTTTATTCTTTTACTGCTAAATGCACAAACCGGATCTGTATTTAATTGCTGTGGTATGTTCATTCTCCGAAGGTCAGAGGAACATGTTTAGGGAAAGCTGGCCACCTTTTTCACAGTTTAACTTTATATTAATATGTAAACATGTAGCAAGTCATCAGACTTCAGTGGCAAGTAGGGGTGTGCACGAATGCAATTTTTGGGATTTGATTTTTGAAATACCAAAAAAATTCCATTTGACTTGGATCTTTAAAATCTGAATTTACCCTAATTTGATTCGAATTAAGCAAATTTGAATCTATTTGTTTGAATTTTCAATTCAAATTTGAACTTACAAATGTCCACAACTTTCGCATGTGCCCATATGCATTGTTACACATCCCGTACACGTCCGTATGCATCCCATACGGATTCATACAAATGCGTACAGATGTGGGAAAGATGTATATGTGCAAATGCGCATCATGTATGGACCCATGCATGTACGAATGTGCGAATAATGTGAACAAATAGATGCAAAAATACAACATTCATTTGAATATTGCAATTCAAATTTATGGACCTTTGATTCAAATTCGAACGTCAAAATTTGGACCAATTTGATTGAATTTCGAATGTCTTTGAAAATTCATGCACAACCCTAGCGACAAGTAATTTAAAAAGGTAACTGCAGGGAAGTGTGAGAGAGCTATAAAATCTTGGAGGTTTTCAGCGCTGCTGTGAAAAAAGGATGAAGTCCTCCGTCCCTGTTTTAAAAGGAATCTGCCGTATTCATTTCTATTTTTTAAAAAAGTTTGTTTTACAATCCCTGTTCTGCAATGCCTGCAATGAATGGTTTATAGCTCCCTTGAGTTCTTCCAAAATAATATCAATTCCCTAGAGTCCCTTTGGGAAAAAAAATGAGATTCCCCCTAGTGGCCAATCTGCCCAAGTGCAGGCAAGATTCTAGTTAGTTTCCTTTTCCAAGTCTCTGCTGACTCTTTAGAGCTTTATCTATTGCCCTCAGTAGCATTCTAACGTGCAGAAATACAGCGGATGAACTTTTCCTGGAATAGAAATAATGGAGGGAAATCTGTCTGCCTATTTACTATGTGCATGATAACCAGCTTTTAAATAACCATTGCATTAACAACTTTTAACATATACTAGATTATAAGTAGGCAGATAGCCTGCTGTCTTATGTTTTCATATATATGTGATGCCCTGCCTTTTTGCAGGCATCGGTTATGTATTAGTCACACAGTTCCACAGACATAGTGACTGGAATTTTGGACCCCAGATATCGTGAATGGAATTCTTGCTAGTTCCAGGCATGCTGCATGTTTGTGATCCGGTTTGGTCTTGTGGTCTTGAGTGCTGGACTCACATCTCGAAATCATTGGGTTTGATTCTGGGCTCCTCCAGGAAGCCAACTGGGTGACCTTGGGCTAGTCACAGCTCTCTTCTGAGCTCTCACAGCCTGAACCACCTCACAGGTTGTTCTGTTGTGGGGAGATCAGAAAGCTTTGTCAGCTGCTTTGAGTCCCCTTAAATGGGTGAGAAAAGCAGGGTAGAAAAGCCAACTCTTCTTCCTCCATGAAGCCAGGTGGGTGACCTTGGGCTAGTCACAGCCCTCTTTCTGAGCTCTCACAGCCCCACCTACCACACAGGGAGAGAAGAATAGAAAAGCTTTGTCAGTCGCTTTGAGTCCCCTTAAATGGGTGAGAAAAGCGGGGTAGAAAAGCCTCCTCCTCCTCCTTTTTGTAGTTGTGGAATTTTTATTTTGTCTACTATCACGTCTTTGAATATTTATTGAGTTTGCAGGATCCTTATGCAGAATCCGCATGCATTTGTATTGGACATTTGTATGGATTTGTACAAATACATTTGTGTTGAATAAAATCCTACCACCTTCCAAGGGGATCTATTTGAATGACTACGGATTTTCTAATGTTCAATTTGTTAAGAATCGAATGCCAAAAACCCATTTGTGCCCACCCCTAGGCCAGACTCTTGGGCAGTTTGGTGGAATTCAATGATCAGCCTGTTGCACTTATACTTAAGAAATAAATGAATAGTGTCTAAGTCCATACAGAAAATCAGGTGTGCTCAGGGACCCACAACTACGCTCAGGACTCAAGTATCTTTAGCAGCCGTGTGATGGAAAGATCTTCAAAGATACTGGCATTTCCCCCCAAGTAGAGAAATGGTGTGACAGGCAAAGCTGCATCCATGCAATTTCCCCCGATATGTTGCCCTGCAGTTGAGAGCCTTAAGTCTCTTGGAGAAACAAGGGCCTCAGTCTTACATCTTGTCAATGCAGAATGATTTAATAGGTTCAGAATAAAGTCGATCCAAGTGTGAACAAAAGACACATGCCCCCTTTCTGCACTGATTATATCCCAGAATGGGACATGGCTTCCATATGTTGTGTGGACTAATATAGTACTTCAGAAGACTAGGGCCCCAGTCACACCTATATGAGACAGGACGTCCTATTCATTAATTTGACCTCAGACCACCCTCGCTTTGGGCTGCATCTTGACCTGAGCCTCCTTCACGGAACTCTTGGCTATCCACCCCTTTGGCTTGATCAGATCTATCTCATTTCTTATTGGATGCCGTTTTGTCACTCAAAGGAGGGGAGGGTGTGTGTTTGTGGTTCTTTTTAAACCTGCTCCCCCACCTCCATTCATATTCATATGTTAATGTACGAATGTCATAACATTCAATTCGTGTATGAATGTCTGAGTTCGTACAAATTCATACGAATTACAAATATTATAAATATTCGTGCACATCCCTAGTCTGGCCATATAATCCATTAGCACACCTGCCTAGTTTAGTAACTGAGATGTTAAAAATAAAAACTCCACAGCAGCGGTTCTCAGCCTGTGGGTCGTGACCCCTTTGGGGGTCAAACTACCCTTTCAGAGGGGTCGCAACGAGCCTCCAACCTTCCTGCTCCATCCTCACCCGAGCTGCCCCACTCCTGTGGTTGCGGCATTAGGAAGGTTGAGAACCACTGTTCTACAGATTTAACACCTGCTCCCCTTCCTTTTTAATGTACTTTCACTTCGATGCAAAATTTTGCAAATTTTCAATTTGCAAATGCGTTTGTGTACATCCCTACCCTGCAAAGATTGATGAGACCAAGAAAATGTGACCTGTTCAAAGTTGCCCAGTGAGTAGTGTAGCTAAGTGAGGATCTGAACCCTTGTTTCTGAGCTCCCAGCTCTCTACACTATACTCATGTCACCTGAGCCAGTTTGGTCTAGTGGCTATGGAGCTGGGCTCTTATCTGGGAATACTGGGTTTGATTCTGCCCTCCACCATGAAGCCAGCTGGGTGACCTTGGGCCAGTCAGAGCTCTCCTTCTGAGCTCTCACAATCTCACCTACCTCACAAGGTGTCTGTTGTGGGGAGAAGAACAAAAGGTTTGTCAGCTGCTTTGAGTCCCCTTAAATGGGTGAGAAAAGCGGGGTAGAAAAGCCAATTCTTCTTCTTCCCCCACGAAGCCAGCTGGGTGACCTTGGGCTAGTCACAGCTCTCTTCTGAGCTTTCACAGCCCCACCTACCCAACAGGGTGTCTGTTGTGGGGAGAACAGAAAGTTTCTCAGCCACTTTGAGTCCCCTTAAATGGGTGAGAAAAGTGGGGCAGAAAAGCCAACTCTTCTTCTTCAAGACATCAGGCTGTTGCCATTAAAAGCTGGATTCCAGTACCTTGCCACAGTGATGATATTGAAAGGCCCAGCTTGCCTGACGGGAGCCCATCTTCCACCTAATGCATCCTGTGTGTTCTTGCCATATGGTTCTTAGCTGCCCCTCTTCAGTCATTTAGATTTCTTCTCTGCAGAGTTGCTGTTGCATTAACATTTGCCTTTAGGCATCTCAGAGTTCACATCGGCGGGCAACATAAGGCCTCCTTTTATTTATTTATTTTCCCACTTCAGCGACGCCCTCCCTCTTACAAGAGACATCTTGCAAAATAAAGTGTCTGTGTGTGGGGGGGGGGGAGGTGAGGATGGTGGAAGGATCTCTGCTCTTTGGAATGTAGATAGGTGGGGGAATTTTGTAGAAAATGATGAGCCAGCTGGACCCAGGTTTTTATCTATCTTCAGCCTATCTCCTAAATGAGAGAACATAGATCTGGAATGGAATCCCTTGTAATACTCTTCAGGGCCTCTTCTGCAGATTGGAGAAGGCCCATCCACTTCTAGTGCGCTCTATCCACACGGGACACAGGGTTCATAAGTTCAGAATGCCCAGAGCAGGCTAGTTCAGATCTCATACCAGATCAGGGCCCTGGTCACACCTGTATGAGACAGGTCATCCTGTTCATAATGCGAACTGAGATCGTACCAGTTCTGTTTACACGTAGGTCTTTATAGGTCGTCCTCAGGCTGTCTTCGCTCCGGGCTGCATCGCTCATAGCTTCCTCCACGATTGACCTGAGCCTCCTCCATGGAACTCTTGACTCTCCACCCCTTTTGCTGCTTCAAATCTACCTCCTTTCTTATTGGATGCCATTGTGTCACTCAAGGGAAGCAAGGGTGTGTGTTTTTTGGTTCTTTTTTAAGGCTGCTCGCCCACCTCCCTGCCTCCCTTCCTTTTTTATGTCCTTTTCTTCTCCGTGCTGTGTGAGTACCAGGAGATACGAAATAAATGTGGGTTTAGGAACTTACACTTTGCCCATGCGACTTTTGTATTGTTTCTTCCACATAGGATAAATATTTTGTGAAAAGGCCTTGCAGGATGGCAGTGTCTTATGTTGCCACTTAAGGAGCAATAGCTGCGGCATTTTCACACTTCCCTTTCCATCTGCTGGATGGCAAAGGAGCACGATTAACCAATGCTGACTAGCGCTTGCACTTGGAGCGCTAGCCGACTTTGGATGTTCCCTTTCCCCTATGATTGAATATTTATCTTATTTATTCCAGGGCCTGGTCCTCCTATGGGCACCACCATTTTGGTTGGAGCACCCTCTGTGACTGTGCATGCATCAGCGCCGTTGCCCGATGATGCGGACACTCTGTGCACACGCAGTCGAGTCTGTGGTCCTTTGAGGTGCGGCTGGTGCGGCACCTCAAACGACCCCAGAGCACTGGAAGAACAGCAAATGGTTGGTGCCCAGGCGCTTAAGGATTACAAAACTTCTGGTGAGGGTGGGCACACTTGGAGGCTGTAACAGCCTAATCTGCATGCATATGCTCTTCACCAGAGGTTCACTAATCATGCACTAGAGGCAGCAGTGCAAATAGGTGCCTGGAGAATGGATTCCAGTTCCGTGTGTACAGCTGAGACATATTTTCTTCAGGTGCCATTAGTTTTCCACAAGACCAAATGCTACACCCTCAGAGTAATGACCCCCTTCATTCCAGCCAGCTGTGTCACATTCACTGTTCCTCTGATATCTTTCTGGCTGCAGTCCAGCTGACCAGACTTCCTTCTCTCAGCACCTGCCCCATGGAGGAAGGTTTTGCTCCATAACTAGAGGCCAATTCATGCTATGGCCTCTGGTCAAGAATTAGTGAACCTCTGGTGAAGAGCACCCATACATGGAGTAGGCTGTTACAGTCGCCAAGCATGCCAGCCCTCACCAGAAGTCCCACTAATTGCTGATTAGTGCTCCACACCTTAACCAATGTTTACCAGACACTTACCTGCATGAATGTTCTAAACATTCATAATTCAATGAAATTTGATTGAATGTGGACATCTGAATTCAAACAGAATGTCTACACATTCAAATTAGAACACTTGAATGAATTTCAAACGTTCTGAACCATTTGTTTGAATGTTTTGGATCATTTGAAAGTACAGATATGCATGAGATTTGTACAGATACATATGTAATACATAGGTATCTTCACAAATCTCATGGATATCTGTACACATTTGCACTGATAGTACAGGATCAAAACAGGATGCATATGGGATAAAACAGGATCCATATGAAATGCGTACAGATATGTATAACAAATGTTGTCGACATTCATGTCTTCAGATTCGAATCTAACATTCAAAAGAATAGATTTGAATGTATTGGATTCCAATAATATTTTGTTGCATCCAGATTCTAAACATTTGAATCAATTCGAATTTGAATGCAAAAAAAAAAAAATTGTAAACATCCCTAATGAGGATACTGAGTCACTTGTATTAGATACGTATTCGTTCATATCAGATATTCATATGAATTTGTATCTAATGGAATCCTACCACATTCAAAGGGGATCTATTCGAATGAGTACGGATTTTCTAACATTTGATTTATGCCAAAAAACCCATTCATGCATATCGCTAATGGTTTCCTAAGGCCAAACCAAAGGAAAGGTAACAGGAATTTGGCAGAGGGATTTGGAGGAATAATCACTGGTGCTCTTGTAAGCTTAGAGGGTGGATCTTCTGGGCTTTGGAGAGGTTGCTGAACACTTGGTATGTGGCTGGTTTGGTTGCTAGAAGGGGGCAGGTCTGAGGAAGGGAGAGCTTGCCCTAACAAAAGGTTTAAAATGTAATTTAAAATCTAAATGTAAAGCATTATAACAAAAATAAAAAAATAATTTTTTAAAATTAAAATGAACAGTAACAAAAACTGCAATAATAATTTAAATACTTTTTAAAAAGTAAAGCAATCTAAATAGTAACAAATTCACGAAACTAGATAACCAGTAGAAGGTAGGGGCTTTCCATTGTTCTGCACTGAGTGCCATGCATAGATTCCTGTGGCTGTTTAAAAAAAGATAAGCATAAATGGGCACAAAAATGCATTTCTGCGAAGCACACACCAATCCAAATGGTGGATATGTTGTATACATGTTTGCATGCATGGGCAAAATGTGTACATTCTGATAGGAGCTAACTTTATGGAAATGTGTTTGTTTGTAATGAGAAAAAAAACCCTGTGTGATAATGGAACTAGAAATACAAACTAATTAAAAACCTGGGAGCTAATTTAAAGACAAAACAAAACAAAAAACCCCCACGACTTTGCTACCTATGTGAACAAGCAGGATTTTCAAATCTATTTTCAAGCTTCCCAAATCAAACTAATTTCTGATTATCTATCACTGATCCAAATCAAGATTTAGATTTAGAGGTAGAGGCAGAGGTACAGAGAGAGAGGAGGAGGAGGAGGAGGAGGAGAGATAAATGTGTCTGGGCAGAATAAAATTTAGGAGATATAAACTATCAATATCTAAATATCCATCGAAATCAAAATTTAGATTTAGATGGATGTAGGGGTAGAGAGAGAGGGGGCTAGATATAGAGATGGGGTAGAGGTAGATAGATACAGAGATAGCTCATATCTGCTAAATTTAATTCTGTCCATCCGTCTGTCCGTCCGTCCACCCACCCACCCAATTCAAGGTGTAGCTATAGATATATTTGGTCAGGATATAACTATAGTAGATATGAATGATTTCTTTCTATTTTTAATCCAACATCAATTAAAACGGTCTCTGGACCTCTGTATGCTCTCTGAGGTAGAAGAGAAAAAGCTATTTAGGGGCTAACCAACTTTTCTTAAGCCATCTTGAGTGTGCCTATAGCTTTAACGAGTCACATGAAACTTAAGAGAAAATATATATTATTTGAAAAACGGGCAAAAGTAAGTCTACGAGAAGAGTTAATTCTCTTTTGGGGCAGAAGATTTTATGGCCCTCATCTCTAAGGGTGGTGGCGGGGGGTGGGGGGTGACAGGATCTTGCACCATAATCCATTTCCTCCTTGTGTCTCCTTGTGTAAGTGAATGAAGGGTACAAGGTCAACTAAAGGTCACCGGAGGAACATCAATGAAGAGGAATAAGAAGTTAAAATGTGCATTAAAAATGTGTGGAGCGGTGGGGGAAGAACTGATGATAACACCACATCTCAATCTGTCAGCAAATAAGGGATGAAAATAATGCCGCGGAATGAACACACGCAGCACGCGACGCGTTTCAGTCTGTCTTCTTTTCTTTTTTAAAAAAAGCCTTTCTAGTGGGTGTGAAACACCAGCAGTAAAGTAGTTAAATTGCGACACCCTCACATCCACACAAAGAAAGATGGAGACGCTCAGCACGAGGTGGGGAGGGAGAGAAAGTTGGTCCCGATCCAAAGAGTTAATGTTGCGCACCATGATCGATTAGATGTCAGATGTGATTTCGAACCAATACAAGATGAATAGCATAATTTCCCTGCGCCCATTCTCCGACAGAATTAAGAATCCATTAGCTAACACAATTTTTTTGGCAACTTTAATAAAAAAGCGCCAATAGACATTTGCAGCAAATGCTCCCTGAGGTACCTTTGAAAGATGCGAATAACCTTTTATTCTTTCCCTCCCCACATTCCCTCCTCTTTCCTAATCCTTTTTGTGGCAGATTTTCTCAAAGAAATTGCCTGATAGGGTTCTTCTCTCTTTCTCTCCCCCACTTCACCCCTACCTTTTGTTTATCTGAATCATTTTTCTGGGGTTGGGGGAGAAAGGGTCCCCCCCCCAACCACAAAGGCAAATTCCATTGTTTTTGGTCTCGTTTGTTGCTCTTCAAAATGGGGCAGGGGTGGTGAGGAGCGGTTCATATTATTTGGGAGGGGAGCGACCAGCGAAAGACAGATTCCCTGAGCTGCCTGCAAGATGAAGCTTCCTAAAGATGAAATCTCAGAGACCACAACGTGGCGATAACAGATTGAGACCTCCCAGGCCTTCTGAAAATTCACACAACCTTCCAGTTTACCCAGTCGCTTGCCCTCAAGGAGTCAGCAGCCTGAGTGGAAAGAAGCCAGCTCTTTGTGAAATTGGATCATCGAGGATTGTGGTGTTTTTTTAATTTGTTCCATTTTTCTACAGGTTTGATGAAGGAAGGCATTTGGGTGCCTCAGACTTAAGCTCATCAGGCATGAGGCAAGTACGGCAGACTACACTTTTGCCATCAGGGTGGTGTTCACGATCTGCAGAGGGTGAGCAGCAGTGTAGTGTATTGCTGAATAGCACATAAGCAGCCAATATTCTAGCCAGATTCAGAAATGGTTTATGTCACCTTCTTCCAGAGACATTTTGGGGATCAAACCTTAGATGGTCAACCACTGAGCTACACCCAGGCTGCCTCCAGACTAGCGGAATAAATCTGCAGTTAACTGTAAAAAGCGCAGTATACTTACTGCCCAGCGATGACTGGGTGTCCTGACTTGAAAGGCAGCTCTGTAGGTTCCCCATTGGAGCTGCGAGAGCTGAGTTGGCACATGCCATCACGTGGGTTGAGGCAGCCAATCAAATTTGAGCTGCCCTTTCTGCTCTCACCTTGCTGTTCTCACTGTTCTGCTTGCATTGGAGGGAAACTTTGGATTTTGTTTATACTGCCCAGCAAGTGTCCTTTATCTGGTATTAAGGTAAGTGCACAGTCCTGGTTGGATACTGCAATTCCATGATGATCCATCGATCATCGTGGGTGATGCCTCAATCAGGACTGCACATTCCACCGCACAGTATAAACATGTCTGCATGCCGTCCCACTCTCAAACTTTCTGCAGGCTTCCTCCTCAGTCTAGAAGAAATAAGGCATGCAAACATTGTTCCCTTGCTTCTGAGCTCTTGGATAAGCTGCATGAGGTGAGAATGAATTATGAGTTTAGTCCTGTGCCCCTGCAATGTAGGGATTTGCACAAATTATTCATCCGGTTTGCATTTGAACGAAGCAAATGCTTCGTTACATTCATGAAGCAGTAAAGTGGGTGCCCAGTCACATCTGCAGCAAATTCAGAGTGGATTCAAAGTGGATTCGGAACAGAGGGGATTTGGAGGTGTAACTGGCGGCAAGGGTTCAAAGATCATTTGCAGCAGATTCAAATCCTACCATATTTGAAGTAGCTCTATTTGCATGAATGCAAATTTCCTTCACTTCCACCTCAATGCAACAAAATTTGTATTTGTTCAAATAGATCCCCTTTGAATGTAGTGGGATTCAAATTCAGTACAAATATTCAATCCCATATAGATCCCACACGAATGCATACGTATCCCATACAAATCTCATATGAATCCCGTTTGAAGCTTCATACGAATGTATCAAAACATTCAGTTAATTTGAATGTCAATCTTCAAATGTGTCAATATTCAATTCAAATACGAATGTCTGAATTCGGTCAAATTCATATGAATTTTGAATTTTATGAATATTTGTGCACAACCATCTTAGCTCCATCCCAGTGGCTGGGAGCAACATGAAGTCACAATCAAGATAAGCAGGTAGAGGTGTTTCCTGCCCAGGTAACACCGTATTATGAGTGAGGGTTTTTCCACCAGGCAGGAATGGATACTAGATGGGTGCTAGCCCTGGCAGTGAAAAATGCTTCTGGAGTCACATTGTGGCAATGCCTGACTCTGCTCGGGGAAGGAGAAATTCATGCAACAGAGGGACAGGAAGTGGTCAGGAATTTAAAGCCATGCAGTACCTGTCAACAGCCCCAGTACATTAATCTGATGTGAACAAAAACTGAATATAAAAGCACTGTGCCTCTCATTTAGAGATGTGCATGAAAGTTCTAAACATTCAAAATTCAATCAAATTCGATCAAATGTGGACATTCAAATTCGAATAGAATCTCTTCACATTCGAATTTAAACATTCGAATGAATTTTGAAGGTTCCAAAACATCCATTTGAATGATTTGAAACATTTGAATGTAGAGATACGAACGTATTACATACATATCTGTCCGAATATCATACGTATCTGTATGCATTTGCGCTTATAATATGGGACAAAAACGGGATGTGTACAAAATGTGTACAGATACGTATAAGATGTACAAATGTATCTTCAAATATGAACATTGCTGACATTCATATCTTCGGATTTGAATATAACATTCAAACGAATAGATTTGAATGTATTCAATTCAAATTGAATTGTGTAGCATTCGGATTCTAAACATTTGAATTGAATTGAATGTTTTGACATTTGGTTCGACTCAAATTCGAATGCAAAAATTTGTGCAAATCTCTCGTCTCAATGACTGTGCTGACCGGAGCAATTTGTTTTCACCCTGCTGTTGGCCCTGGCACAGTGCTCTGTGGGCAGAGAAGTTGGAGACAAAGAGGAGATTCCCAACCTAATCTGACTCAAAAATATTTCCCTCCCCCTTTTGTTTATGGTTAGCAGTCAGTAGTAGAGAAGAAAGACAGCTGTATGGTGGTTAATGGGGTATGGAGAGAATTCTGTGTTCCCAGCAGGGCTTCCTCCTGGCCTTCCTTAGGGATATGTTCTCATAAATACATTTAAAATTCTGAGGACCCTTCTCACCTTGATCTTCTGCGTCATTAGCAAGCAAGCAAATAGTGACCACCATACTAGAACTGGTTGTGATTGTACTGTAGGCTCATAAAGATGTTCTGCTTCCATTGGACAAGAGCAGCATCTGCCAGGGATTCTGCATCTCAAGAAGAACCGGAGGCCATCACAGCTGGTCAGCTGGCTTGAAGATCTACACAAGTGAGGTGGCATGTCCCAAGGGGACATGTCCTGGGCTAGAGGGATGTTCACATGGTCCACATGTCAAGGCCCCTTCAAACTTTGAGGCTGGGGAATGAGCGTTCCTGGCACTGAAGTTTCTGTTCCTGTGAAATAAAAGGAAATAACCCCAGAAGTGAATCATTTTCAACCCTTCACTTCATGGGACTAGGTAAGCTGATCAATCTGCTGGCTGCTGGCTGTTGCAGAGCAGTGTATGACCCTTTTTGCGTGTGCAACAAAGACCCCATTAGGAACTAATAGGTACGCAATTGGTACTGATCAGTTACGGACCTTCCACACACACAAACCCTTAAGGACCCCATTAGGACATCTTTCTGAATGTGTTGCATGCACAAGTGCCGTTGAAATCCAGATTTAATGGGGTCTTTGGGCCCTTGAATCCAGATAAATGCAAGAAACCTTTAATCATGCGTTCAGTCCGTCTTGCATCATGAATACTGGATCACAGAGCATGCTTCCGCACGTTTACCAGGCCATTAGATACTGGGGCAGGCCTAGAGGCTGCCATTTGCAGGGGGGTGGCTCCAGCTCTGCCCCTCAACACACACTCTACGTAGGCCCGCACGTCCTTTGTAGCAGTCTACGAAACTGAGTACAAGCTTTGTAGCGTCTATGTAGGGAGCTACGAATCCGTGTCTCTGCTATGCCCACTGCAACCAGGAGTTACCCCGATTGATGGCTTACACTGGCCAATCCCACTGTGCCACCGGGAGACCTTCCTGCTCGTGCCTAATTGGAGCCTCAAGATTACGGATGTGCGTGAATGTTCTCAACATTCAAAATTTGATTGAATTCGATCAAATGTGGATATTTGAAGTCAAATAGAATGTCTTCAAATAGAATGAATTCAAATAGAATGAATTTCGAATGTTCCAAAACATTTGTTCAAATGATTTGAAACATCCAAATGTACAGATTCGTATGTATTACATACGTATCTGTATGAATATCATACGTATCTGTCTGCATTTGCACTATAATACAAAACAAACAGGATGCATATGGGATAAAACGGGATGCGTATGAAATGCATACAGATACGTATAACACATACAAATGTTGTCGACATTCGTATCTTCAGATTTGAATATAACATTCGAACAAATAGGTTCAAATGTATTGGATTCGAATTGGTTTTTGTTTCATTCTGATTCTAAGCATTCAAATAGAATAGAATGCAAAAAAAAATTTGTGTGTATCCCTACTCAGGATGGGTGTTACGGCGTCTGCTTAGTGGCCCTGTTTACCGCCTGTTGCCACCGGGCGCTAGACAGCCTGTGCAGACGCATGGGGCCCTCACCATGATGTGGAACTTCAAGTACTGGATTCCCCGATGAGCAGATAACAAAGATCCGGATCTTCTTAATCTGGATTAAGAGAGGTGCATGCAAAAAGGCCCTTTACTGCTTGCAGAAGGAGCCCTTTCAGAACCAGGTTCTGCTCCCAGAGTCTAGTAAGACAACAGTAATGTGCAAACTTGTGCATACGTTATTGCACTCTCAATATAATTCCACAGTTTTTACCTGTGATATTTTAATTGTAAACAGCCCATTGGGTACAGGGTGATATAAAAATGTAAGTAAATAAGTAAGTAAGCAAGCAAGCAAATAAATAAATATAAATAAATTTTATTTATTTATTTTATTTATTTGTATTTCTATCCCGCCCTATACCCGAAGGTCTCAGGGCGGGTTACAATATTATATTAATCTTAGACAGGTAAATAAATAAATAAATAAATAAATAAATAAATAAATAAATAAATAAATAAATAAATAAATAAATAAATAAATAAATAAATAAATAAATAAATAAATAAATAAGTGGGAAACATTCAGTTGGAAGGTGACAGAACAAAGTGTTTCTGCCACACCAAAATCCTTACTCAAAAATATTTTACCCCCCCCCCGAAATCTAGTCCAAATTCACACACTTAAAGTACACGCTGTATGTAATGATTGGCAGATAAATGTATTTTGACCTAATTCACTTATTTTTGTAACACTGATCCCCTCCTACTTTCCTTCTGTTGCAGAATCCAAAGCAGCACACGCTGTGTGGTCCCACCATCAGGCTAAAGCTAAGAGAATTCGGCTCTGGCTTTTGTACGGATGGGAGACTAATCACAGTCTATACTTTCCACAAGGAAATGGAAGAATCAAGTCATTAGTTTCAAAGAACCTTGAGCTGGCCACTGGGGCTGTATCCATACCACTGGGAAAAAAAGGCATTTCTGAGGAAGGAGTCCAACACTGAAACTGAAAGCATCCTGTTTGCACGGCTGGTGCTCCAGTTTTATAGGCCCTGATCACACCCTTAGTTTAGGATGACTTCAGGTCATCTTCAGGTTGCATTACTCACATTAATTTTAGTCAATTTGTTTTCCAAGCCGGCCTGCTTCCTTTAGATTCTTTTAACTGGAGTCTTCTTTTCCAGAGGACTCGGCCCATCCTGGGATGCCAGACTGTCTTTGCTTCCTCAGTGTGAGTGGGGGGATGAGCTAAAGGAGGCTGAACTGTGCTGTGATGGGTGGGGTCCAGTCTTTCCCTTCGTCCAATGTGTAGTGGAGGGCAGCATGTGTGGAGTTCGTGAGGCACCTCCCCTTCTCTCCTCTACCTAGCATTTTTCCGCAAATTTATTATTATTATTGATATGACACAACAGTAACACACAGCAAACAAGATATTTATGCTGTTTTTGGTAATTGTTATTGCTAGTCAGGCCCTTCCCAAGCTCCTAGGACTGAGTGATGCATCAGCAAATGATATGAGCAGATCCCAGCAAAGTGGCTTTCTGTAGCTGGCAGATGGATATTTTGTTGATGCCAATGCTTTTCAGGTGCCCACTAAGATCTTTCGGCAATGACCCTTTAACACCCATTAAGACCACATTGGGGAAACCATATCCACACAGCAGCACCCATTAGACACACATCGGGAAAGCCGCTTCCACGCTGATGTGTGTCTAATGGGTGCTAAGCGGCCCTTAAACCGGTGTGCTGAGAACCACTGGGACCACCTTTGCTGGTTTATGCCAGAGGGTTTGATTCTGCACTCCTCCATGAAGCCAGCTGGATGACCTTGGGCAGGTCACAGCTCTCTTCTGAGCTTTCACAGCCCCACCTACCTCACAGGGTGTTCTGTTGTCCCCTTAAATGGGTGAGAAAAGTGGGATAGAAAAGCCAACAACCCTCCTCCTTCAAATTGATGTTTGAAGGTTCAGCTTAATGTGTACTGTAAATATTGAAGCCTCTATTTGCTTGATGGGTAGAAAAGGCTGCCGTATATAAGACATCCAGGTTACCCCTCCCCCACTGCGTTCAGACAGATGGTCTGTTCAGGTCAGCCACTCTTAAAAGTTGGATTTGGTATGGTCAGATCTTTTTACCCTGTCCTGATGGGACTTAACCAGATGTGGGCGAAGTGGTGGCATAATGCCGGCTTCTCCCTGCAGCTGTCAGAGAGGTTTGACACCATGTCAACTTGCTGCTGACGTATTGCCCCCAAATGCCTGATTAAAGATACTGTGGGATGTCCCGCGCTATCTTAAAAGTGCTGGCAGCTTGCCAGAAGATCTGGCATTCGGTGCCTGCTGCGTTGGCACGGTGTCAGACTGGGCATCCAGAAATACGCTGCGCACATGAAAAAGACAAAAGGGAAGTCCTCCGGTATTATGCATAACCTGAACTAGGGACGTGCATGAATGGGTTTTTTGACATTAGATCATAATGAATCGAATGTTAGAAACTCCATATTCGTTCGAATAGATCCCCTTCGAACGTGGTAAGATTCTATCCGATACAAATGTATTCATACAAATTCATATGAATATCAGATACGTATCCAATACGAACAAATACATAAATACGTATCCTGTAACATCTATGCTCAGAAAGTGTCAAATCCGACCTGAGTCCACTTTTAATCCACTCTGCAATCTGCAGTGTGAATGC
This sequence comes from Aspidoscelis tigris stejnegeri, assembly GCA_023333525.1. NCBI lineage: Eukaryota > Metazoa > Chordata > Lepidosauria > Squamata > Teiidae > Aspidoscelis > Aspidoscelis tigris. The sequence continues at coordinate 41,734,129 of JALMGA010000009.1, read as the reverse complement.
AATCTGGATCTGTTGCAAAAGTGACTGGTGTAGCCAATGTCCCTGATGAACATAACGAAAATAAAGGCAACCATCGAAAATGAATGGAATCCTTTTGCTCCAGCAACCCCTGAAGATTGCGTTTTGCAAAACTGGCCCAGGTTGCATCTAGACATCAGTTACTTATTCCACTCTATTTGCATATTCTAGAATAAAGCATTGGTATTCTGGAACATGCACGCTTTATTCTGGAACATCCAAAAAGAGCAGATTAAGTAAGCGGCATCTGGATGTAGCTTCAGTCTGCCTATGGGCAAGGGTGCACATGTATATCCAACACACACAAAACGAGTTTTACTTTTCTGTGCTCTGTCTGTGCTTGATGAGATTGTGTGTACAGACACATACAGATGTTGTTGACATTTGTATCTTCAAATATGCATAGAATATTCCTACGGATAGATACGAATGTAGTCGAATCAATACAAATTTGTATACAGTTGGCTGCATTCATACTTACTTTGATCCAGCCTTCAGTCCATTTTCAGAGTGAGGGTGCTTCCACATTTACCTCCGAAATCTGGATCTATTTAGATCCGGATTTCGGAGATCCATGTTAAGGTAGATCCGTTTCTAATAGATGTGGATCTACTGCAAGTCCTTCCGTCTGCACGCATGGCAGAAGGAAGGATTTAGATCTGGATTTGAAGTGTTTGCTGTGCGGAAGCCGGATCTATGGAGGCCCTCCCCCAGCCCGCCACTTCTGGGGCGAGGGCGAGCCCCGAAATCGGAGTCCCCCGGCTCGCCATGCTTGGCTCCGAAGGAGCCAAGCATGGCAGGCTGGGGGAGGGCCCAGTTAGAGACCCTTTTCGCTGTGCGGACATGTCCGTTTTGGATGTGTCCTAACAGCGAAAACACCCATTAAGACCACATTGTATGTGGTCTTCTGGGAAACCGGTTTAAGGGCCGCTTAGCACCCATTAGACACACATCAGCACGGAAGCGGCTTTCCTGATGTGTGTCTAATGGGTGCTGCTGTGTGGACGTGGTTTTCCCGATGTGTTCCTAATGGGTTCCGCTGTGCGGATGCGGTTTTCCCAATGTGGTCTTAATGGGTGTTAAAGGGTCAATGTGGAAGCATCCTGAGAGAACATCAGCAAAGAGACATTCAGTTCAGAGAAGTCACCTTTGGGTTAGACAATGTGGAAAGAAAATGAGTAGTCAGTTGGGTGGTGTATCCTATCACTCTGAAGGTGGACTGAAGTTGGACTAAAATTTAGGTGTGGACATAAAACAGGTTGTCACATTAAATCCTGTTCAAGTTTCCTATATCCTTAAGAACTGGTTGGAAGAAGGGATAATTACCTGGGCAGGTATAGCAGCCCCTTGAGTCAGATGGGACTCATTTCACTGTGGTAAGGGGCCCCATTAGTTTGTGAGGTAGACTACTGAGTGTCACTGCTTGCAAACTAGTGTCTTTGACATGATCTTTGTAAGGTGCCTGGGACTTCCCTCTGATCCTGGTGGGGGTGGAGACTGGCTGCTCTGGGGACATATCAAAGATGTCTTGGTTGAGAAATGGTGATGCAGTAGATATGCTTGGGTCTTACTATTAGATTGGACCCATGCACACACTACTTGTGCCAACCTTGAGTCAGATGGCAGGCTCTTTTCTCTTGCTAATGTCCACTTATTCAGATCATGTAAAGCTTGCTCTTCACTACCACACCCTCCCACCACCCTAAGTGCAATGATTAACAGGGCACTTTCAGGATTTTTTAAAAATAATAATGAAAGCCTGATTTGAAGTTTAAGCCAATCTTTATATTATTAGGGATTAGAACAGATGAGACCTTCATAGAGCTGGAGACCAGCACATCTGTTATACTTAGGCAGTTCTGGTGCTTTTTGAACATCTGGCACACAGCTGGCTACTGGTTTAGATATGAGTAGTACTAATTTAAATGGACCATGGGTTAGAGTTGATTCGGCTGACCTTCCTCATCTGGATTGGAGATCTGAACTAATCCACAAGGGTGTTGACCTTGAATGTTTATTGCTCAGATGACAATTTCCACAGTGAAGCAGTGCTTATCAGCAATAATTTCCTTCATGAAAAGAGACTTGGGTTTGAAGGCTAAAATTAACTCCTCTAAATCTATGGCTTCATCCACATTGAAGAAGAAGAGTTGGCTTTTCTATCCCGCTTTTCTCACCCATTTAAGGGGACTCAAAGTGGCTGACAAAGCTTTCCATTCTTTTCCCCACAACAGAACACCCTGTGAGGTAGGTGGGGCTGTGAGAGCTCAGAAGAGAGCCTTGACTAGCCCAAGGTCACCCAACTGGCTTTGTGGGGGAGCGTGGAACTGAACCCGGTTTTCCCAGATAAGAGTCTGGCTCCCTAACCACTAGACCAAACTGAGGGCCAGAGTAGAAAGGTCATTCAGGAGTGTGGCTACATGGTCCACAGCATGGTTCCAGTCCTTTCCAAAATCTCAGGAGATTAAGGTTGTGGTGGAATGTTGCTTACAGCAGCCAGAATCATCCCCAGGTCAAAGGTTTGCTGCATGTGTTTGTCCTTCAAGCCAACTTCTGGCCATCACAGAATAGTTTCTACAGGGTTAAAGATAGGTTGTCTTTCTCAGAGGTGAGGCTTAGCCAAAGACCAAATGAGGACAGATGTATTTATGTCCTATGTATCCAAAGATGTGGATGGCTCCTGTAATTCTGAGTTAGAACATAAGACCAAAAGAAGAGCCCTGCTGGATCAGGCCATAGCCCATCTAGTCCAGCATCCTGTCTCACACAGTGGCCTACCAATTGCCCATGGGCATCTCAAGCAGAGACACGGCAAACCTTCACCTGCTCTTGAATCTCAGCAAATGGCCTCAAAGGCATCCTGCTTGTCCCCCCAGCCTGAAAGTTGTACTTAGACATCCATTCTAGTAGCCATTGATACATTGGTCTTCCATAAACCTGTCTAACCCTTCCTTAAAGCTATCTAGGCTGGTAGATGTTACCACCTCTTCTGGCAGCAAATTCCATTGACCGATAACCCTCTGGGTGAAGAAATACTTCCCTTTGTCTGATACGACTCTCCTACCCATTAGGTTTATAGAGGGCCCCCTGGTTCTAGCGTTGTGGGATAGAGAAAAGAAAATCTCTCTATCTTCCTTTTGGTTAAAGAGAGAAGATGTTTTTCAGCTGATGAATTATGACTTGCTCAAACAGTTGCTTCAAACATCCATTGGTCTCTTATCTACTGGGTCTCTTATCTACGTGCTAATAATATGAAATTTGAAGGCACATGTGGCTACTAGCTTTCTTAAACTGAACTGCCTTGGTGCTGAACCCTGCCTGAACTAGGAATGTGCATGAATTTTTTTTTTCATTCAAATTTGAGTCGGATCAAATGTCAAAACATTCTATTCTTTTCAAATGTTTAGAATCCGAATGCAACAAAAGCCAATTCGAATCAAATACATTCAAATCTATTCGCTTGAATGTTAGATTCGAACCTGAAGGTATGTCAACAACATTTGTATGTATCATAGGTATCTGCATGGATTTCGTATGCAACCCGTTTTCGTCCTGTATTATAAGTGCATCTGCGTACAGATACGTATGAGATTCGTTTGTTTAAATTCGAATGTGAAGACATTCTACTTGAATTTGAATGTACACATTCGATTGAATTCGATCAAATTTTGGATGTTTAGAACATTCGTGCACATCCCTAGCCTGAACTAGATTACAAATATTACTATATTAGACTTTGCAACGCGATAGAGTTGAGTGCAAATACAAGAAAATGAATATTTGGCTGGAAGTTATATATATTTAGATTTTCTCCTAATTTTAGGCAGGTCCCTTGTGAGGTCTTGATTGATATAATTTCTCTAAATTTAAATACCAACTTTAAATAATATATGCTTTAATTTCTATTTAAACCAGAGATATCACACCAGTCAAGATCCCTAGCCTACACTTCTCTAAAATTACTCTTAGCCTTGTTTTATACTGTTACAAAGGAAAGAAAGAAATCACAAGTTATTTTTAAAGCACGTTTGGTCCAGTGGTTTGGTCTAGTGGTTAAGGAGTTGGACTCTTACGTGGGAGTACCGGGTTTGATTGCACACTCCTACACAAAGCCAGCCGGGTGACCTTGGGCTAGTCACACCTCTCTTCTGAGCTCTCACAGCCCCACCCACCTCACAGGGTGTTCTGTTGTGGGGAGAAGAATAGAAAGCTTTGTCAGCCACTTTGAGTCCCTTTCAGTGGGTGAGTAAAGTGGGGTAGAAAAGCCAACTCTTCTTCTTCTTGACCCACAGATTCTGTAGTTGCAGCCTCATATTTCTACCCAGTACAATTAATTGCAATTAAGTACCAGGCAGGAAATGGCCACTGAAGTCACCCAGCTGGCTTCATGAAGGAGTGCCGAATTGAACCAGGAGACTATTAGATAAGACTCAAACTGATTCACGGGAGCCTGCTGAGCACTACTGGGTGGGCCATGAAAAAGCTGACTTAGGAACCTTAAAACAAAGTAGAAAGACATCTGACTATCAGGATAGGTTTTGTGGTTTGTTGCACAGATGATGCAGATGATCTGTGTAATCAAAGTTCACTCATGCAGAGGTAAACCTAAGAAAGGTTGCATTTTGTAAAACTTGCCCAGGTTGCATCTAGACTTCAGTTACTTATTCCACTCTATTTCATTATTCTAGAATAAAGCATTGGTATTCTGGAACATGCATGCTTTATTCCAGAATATCCAAAAAGATCAGAATAAGTAAGCGGCATCTGGATGTAGCTTCAGTCTGCCTATGGGCAAGGGTGCACATGTATACACAACAGACACAAAACAAGTTTTATTTTTCTGTGCTCTGTCTGTGCTTGATGAGATTGTTGCTATATTAATGGGATTAAAGCTGAAATGACAGATGTTGAATCTGCAGTGGAAGCTCCAGATATATTCAGGAAGCTTAGAACGGAAAAGGGGCTTAGTCACCTCCTGGGTTTTAAGATACACATATGCAGGAAATAAGCTACTCATGACAATCTGTGACCATTTGCGAACAGGGAACAGAGGGGATGGATGGGGCCAAGGTCAGATGTTATAAGGTTCCAGGAAAGACAAGAAAGACGAGGAGACAACCAGATATGACAGAAATGACAAAATTCATGTATTTGGTGAAATATTCAATATTCCAAATTGACATGTGCCACTGGTATGTGTGAATTAGTGAGGGGAAGGGAAAGAACACAGTGTTAAAATGTTGTCAAACACTGCAAGCTCCAAAGGGAGAAAATAATATTTGCATAGGATGGAAAGACCGGAGCAAACCAAGAAGGATGGAGACAAAGGTCTGGAACAGAATTTCTAAAATGGAATAGAGGTCAAGAAGAGGCAGCTTTTTGGTAGTGCATGTGCTATAGTGCTTTTCTGAAAGGGCCACCCCAGGAGTCCCAAACACAGAAGAGCTGCCTTCTGCATGCCTACTGTATTCTGGATCAGGACCACACTGGTCTCTTGGTAGACCCAATTAAACAGGTCTACCAGTGATCTGGATTAAGACCTCCCTTAATCCAGATTGTGCTATGTCTACTGCAGACAGAGTGTGGCCTGCTTTAACATGCAGATCTATGAAATCTAGAAGTAAACTGTATGGACGCTTAATCCATGTTAAGTGTCCATATAGAAAGGCCCAGAGTCCCTCAGCAAAAGCTCCTAAATAAACTCATCAGTCATGGAATAAGAGGACAGATCCTGTTCTGAATTGCTAACTGGCTAAAGGACAGGAAACAGAAAACAGTAATAAAAGGACCATTCTCAGAGAACATGAGAATGGAAGAGCAACCCTGCTGGATCAGGCCACAGCTAATCTCACACAGTGGTCCACCAAAGGTAACACCTCCACCAGCTCTCAATTCCATGCAAATGGCCTAGAGGAGCATCCCACCTGAGGCAGTAGCTTTGCATCCATTCTAGTAGCCATTGATACACCTGTCCTCCATGAATTCATCTAATCCTTTCTTAAAGCCATTCAGACTAGTTGCTTTCACCATCTCTTCTGGTAGTAAATTCCATAGACTGATGACTCTTCAAGTGAAAAATACTTCCCCTTGTCTGTACTAACTCTCCTGCCCATCAGGGTAGTAAAAACTGAAAGAGCTTGTGAAGAACTCTAGAGGAATTCCAGCGGTAATTAGGAAGGGAATAGTGAATAAGTGGTCAGACCTCATTATGCCTCTTTCTCAATCTATGGTAAGGCTACACTTGGAATATTGTGGACAATTCCGGTCAACACAGTCTCAGAAATGCTATTCTGGAACTGGAAAAATTCAGAAAAGGGCAACCAGGAGATCAGATTGCAGTATCTAGGCCTCTTCAGTCTTGAATAGGGGTGGTGCAGAAAATGCAAATTTTCAGCTTTGAATTGAATATCCAAAGATTCAAATTGATTCGAGTGTTTAAAATTCCAATGTATTCACATTCGATTTGAATCTAATACATTCAAATCTATTTGTACGAATTTTCCATTCATATTTGAAGATACAAATGTCAACAAAGTTTGAATGTGCCCATATGCATCTGTATGCATCTGTATGGTAGGGATGTGCACAAATGCATTTTTTTGCATTCAAATTCAATTCAAATAAAAAATTCAAATATTTGATTTAAAATTTAAATTTTCCGGATCCATATTTTGAAAAATCTGATTCGATTCGAATGATACGAATGTCGGGAACATTCATATCTGATTTTTTAATCCATTTGCATCCCGTTTTTATCATGTTTGAGTTCTGTTTGCATCCCATTTGCATCTTGTATTATATGCACAAATAGAACCAATATTCAGATGCAATATACGACATCGAATTCAGTCGAATCACTTGAAAATCCGTATTGGATTTTCAAAAATCTGTATTTGATCAAAAGTCTGATTCGAATTCGAATGTCAGTATTCATCAAATTTGAATCGGATTTTGGATTATCCATGCATTTAAAACCTACAGATCAGTGCCCATCTGAAACTTTGCAGAAAGCAAAGATGCTACTTTTTTTTTTTCCAGAAAGCCTTTCCAGGTTTTCTTCTCCCCCATTTTGTCTACTGGAAGTGCTGGGAGAAGAAGGAATCATAAATGAGTCAAACACTGCTTGATCTTTCATGGCAGAGACCTTTAGCAGTCTTCTTGCTGTTGTCCCACAAGATGCTTTTCAAAATGTCACTGGCCCCCGTTGGCCTGGCTAGCAGCCAAACCCCTTCCCACTCAAGGCTCAGAGTGTTGGCATGAAAGCCCCTGGATTTTGTTTATCCAATAAACTATTGGAAGTCAAAGGAAGGAAAGAGCCCAATAGGGACCAACAAAAAAGCAAATTGGGATCCATCCAGTTCAGCTAGATGCAAAAATAATCTTCCTTCCTTCCTTCCTTCCTTCCTTCCTTCCTTCCTTCCTTCCTTCCTTCCTTCCTTCCTTCCTTCCTTCCTTCTGGTCTAGCAGTTAGGGAGCCAGACTTATCTGGGAACACCAGGGTTGATTCTGCCCTACTCCACGAAGCCAACTGGGTGACCTTGTGCTAGTCACTGCTCTCTTCTGAGTTCTCACAGCCCCACCTACCTCAGGGAGTCTGTTGAGGGAGAAAGCACAGAAAGCTTTGTCAGCCATTTTGAGTCCCCTTAAATGGGTGAGAAAAGTGGGGTTGAAAACTCAACTCCCCTCTCTCCCTCCCTTCTTTTTACTGCCCCTCTTGTACTCCCAGAGCTGTTGTCTCACCTTCTGAAACAAAAGGTGCCAGGAATAGCTGATCCCTGATGGGAACTCTTCACCATACCCTGCCTTTAATCCATACGAGTGTTCCCATAGGATTGCAGTCCTTTAAGGCTCTGTTTTCAACCATGCCCAATTTAAGTGGCATTCCACCAAACTTAGTAGCCAAGTTCTTGAGTCAGGACTGGCTCTAGCAGTTCAAGCACCATGACCCAGGATGTAGTGCCTGGTTCCCCTTGGGTGAGGTTTAGGGTAAAGCACAAGAAGGGATGAAGTCTCAGGTAGCCTGTTGTCCTGCTCTTGGGGTGCTGAGTATGGCGGTGCCTTGTGGCTGGCCTATGTGCAGGTTGTGAGACACAAGACTGAACCCCTCTCTACACCCTTGAGCCTGGCATCCTCTGAGGTCGCCCCATTCACACTACCCTAAAGCTGATGTTGCCTTGAGCATCTCTCCTTTCTTCATTCATGAATAGGGATGTGCACAAATGTGCTTTTTTGTATTTGATTCAGGTATCAAATCAAATGCAAGAACATAAGAACCTAAGAGGAGCCCTGCTGGACCAGGCCACAGCCCATCTACTCCATAAGAACTCAAGAGGAGCCCTGCTGGATCAGGCCACAGCCCATCTACTCCATAAGAACTCAAGAGGAGCCCTGCTGGATCAGGCCACAGCCCATCTACTCCATAAGAACTCAAGAGGAGCCCTGCTGGATCAGGCCACAGCCCATCTACTCCATAAGAACTCAAGAGGAGTCTTGCTGGATCAGGCCACAGCCCATCCAGTCCAGCATCCTCTCCCACACAATGGCCCACCAACTGCCCATGGGCATCTCAAGCAGAGACAAGGGCAAACTTCTCCTGCTCTTCAATCCAAGCAAGTGGCCTTAAAAGCATCCTGCCTGTCCCCCAGCCTGAAAGATGTACTCAGGCATCCACTCTATTAGCCATTGATACATCTGTTGTCCATAAATGTGGCTAACCCTTCCTTAAAGCCATCTAGGCTTGTAGCTGTTAACACCTCTTCTGGCAGCAAATTCCATAGACTCATGACCGTCTGGGTGAAGAAATACTTCCCCTTGTCTGATCTCACTCTTTGCATTCATTCAAACAGATCCCCTTTGAGTGTGGTAGGATTCATATTCAACACAAATGTTCAGTCCCATATGAATGCATACAGATAGCATGCAAATCCCATACAAAGCTTCATACGAATGTATCAAAACATTCTATTCAAATTCAATTTGAATGTCAATCTTCGAATGTGCCAACATTCGATTCAAATTCAGCTGAATTCTTACGGATTTTGAATGTTACGAATATTCAAGGCCCCTTAAAAAGGTGAGAAAAGTGGGTGTATAAAAGCCAACTCTCCTTATACAACTACTGTGGGCTTTTCTCTTTTATACCCCAGGGTTATGTTGGAATTGCCACACATCCATGCGGCAATCCCAATATAATCCTGAGATCATTCCATGCTTTGGGCCCTGTCTGGATGCAATTTAAATAATGAGATGTTGGGAACTGACAGAACAGTTACCATGCCTGCCTGCTACAAAAGCGGTTTATTTACTTATCTCCTTTCCCTTTTGTATATTTTGAGAGCAACCTGTGTGTGCTCATGAACATGTTGAGGCACTCTGCTATACCTTACTTTGCAAATGTTTTGGATTTCCCAGCAGTGACTCCCAAATTCCTGCATCTGATCTCAGACATCTCCAGGCCACCTCCATAATTAAAGCCTGAAGTAAGCAGCAAGTATATTCAGAAACATGTACACCTCTCCCATTCTTGGAACCACTGTGTCTTTGGTTTCTAGTCCCCTTTGATTGATGGCCCCACAGATTCCCATTTGTTGCCTCAGATTTAAGTCTAAAAGAGATGCTGAAGAGATGCTGAAGCTTAGCAGATCTGGTGTCTGGCCACAGGAAAGAAGAAGCTTTATAGGATGGACATAAGGGCCATTTTGGGTTCTGTGATGGAAACAAACAAAATGTAAGCTGCAAATTAGGCTTGTGCAAAACGCCGTTTGAATGTTTTGCAAAGTAATCAAACCAGCCTAGGTTGAACACCTTGCGAACTCAGCCCTAGAGCAAGCTGAGCACTTATCTCAGATTATTATGACTGCTCTTCCTGGCATTTTTCAGAACCTGGAGAGGCCAGTGCCAGGGCTAGGAGCTGAAGGAATTTATTATGTATGATGTGGCTTCTAGGAATGTGCAATGATATTCTAAACATTCAACATTCGATCAAATTCATTCGAATTCAAACTGAATGTCTATACATACAGTTTTTAACATTCAAACTAATTTGAATGTTTCAAATCATTTGTATGAATTATTCAGACATATATGTACAGATACTTACACATTACATACTTATCCGTACACATCTTATTCGTATCTGTACGCATTTGGACGAAAACAGGATGCATACGGGATAAAAACTGGATGTGTATGAATGCACACAGATGCGTATGGGTGTGTATGGACACATACCAATGTTGTTGACATTTGTATCTTCAAATATAAATTGAATATTCATACGAATTAGATACGAATGGATTCGAATCAATACAAATTTGTATACAGCTGGCTGCATTCATAGAAGTGCCTATGCAGTCAACCAGGAGTCAGCCACAACTTTGATGGTACTCACTAACAACAAGCTGGTGATCCACTCCTGATCTCCCCCTTCCTTCCACTATTTTGTCCGCTGCGTGGATCAGATAGATCTCAAGGGATCATTAGCAGAAGAATACCAAATGTGGGCCTTTCTCCACCTCCCATGGGCAGACGTGGGAGGAAAGTGTGGCAGCTGTTGCCAGATGTCAAAGGAACCAGCATAAGCAGAGGGTGGATATCAAGAAGAAGAAGAAGAGCTGGCTTTTCCACCCCACTTTTCTCACCCATTTAAGGGGACTCAAAGTGGCTGACAAAGCTTTCTATTCTTCTCCCCATAAAAGACACCCTGTGAGGTAGGTGAGGCTGTGGGAGCTCAGAAGAGAGCTGTGACTAGCCCAAGGTCACCCAGCTGGCTTCATGGGGGAGGGCAGAATCAAACCTGGTGCTCCCAGATAAGAGTCCGGCTCCCTAACCACTAGACCAAACTGTCTCCCAAGTAAGGTGTCAAGTAAGGGTTTGGGGGACTCTACCTGGTTGCATTGCATTTCCCTGCAAAATTGCCACTGTGTTTACTGTTGCCTTGTGTGGATTGTGGAGTGGATAGAACAAGCCTGTAGCAGGGCTTAAAGGAAACGACGCATGCATGCCAGCAAGACTCGAAAGGCAATTATCTCCCTTTGCAAACACGGCTCCTCCCCTCCTTTTCCACACACGTACATGCATGCAGGCATGCGTTCCACCTTCTGCACTCCAAAGTTTCAGCTGATCCCATTAATAGTGGGGAAAGTCCCCCGCCCCTCGCCTTACCGCAGCCGGAGCAAGCAAAAGGAGGACGCTTCAAACGGCGAACCTGTCTCATCAATGTCAGTGTTCAATCAAAGCAGATGGGTTGCAGCTGTGAGTAGCAGCATGACGACCAGCCTGCCTACAGTCACTTGGGAGGAAGAGAGAGAAAGGGAATGGCGGAGGGGGTCTAGGAAGGAGAAGGCTGTAAGAATTTGATGCTGTTGGAATGGGGAGAGATCCTCAGAGCGCTTCCAACAAGGGATGTGCACAAACGTTCCAAATGTTCAAGATCTGATAGACTTTGACCCAATGTGGACATTCGAATTCGAATAGAATGTCTTCACGTTCTAATTTAGACATCTGAATGGATTTCAAATGTTCCAAAACATTTGTTCGAATGTACAGATTCGTATGTATTAGAAGAAGCAGCGTTGGCTTTTCTACCCCGCTTTTCTCACCCATTTAAGGGGACTCAAAGTGGCTGACAAAGCTTCTATTCTTCTCCCCACATTAAAAACACCCTGTGAGGTAGGTGGGGCTGTGAGAGCTCAGAAGAGAGCTGTGACTAGCCCAAGGTCACCTGGCTGGCTTCATGGGGGAGGTTGGAATAGAACCGAGTATTCTCAGATAAGAGTCTGGCTCCCTAACCACTAGACCAAAGTGGCTCATATGGGATGCGTACTGGATAAAATGGGATGCGTACAAAATGCCTACAGATACGTATAACACATATGAATGTTGTCAACATCCGTATTTTCAAATACGAATCTAACATTTGAATGAATAGATTTGAATGAATTGTATTTGAATTGGATGTTTTTGCATTTGGATTCAAATCGAATCGAATGTTTGGGTATTCAATTCTATTTTAATTTGAATGCAAAAGAAATATTCGTGCACATCCCTAGTGCACGCATACAGTATCTTAAAAATGCCTCAAAAAGAGCTTAAAGTTTGGCAGCATCTGGCAGCCAGGGTTCCCCGTCTCATTGCTAATCCCCATTAACTGTACTTTGGAAGTGAAGTTTCAGGACTTTTGTTTTCATGTGGCTGAGAAATGTGATGGAAGCACTCATGTGTGGTTTACTCCAAATATATAAAGGTCAGAATATACCCCTGGATAGATGTTATGTGTGCAACCAATTGTTATGGGCAGGTTTGGCTACTACTGGGAAAGGATGGAAGAATGGTACTAAATGGACTACAGGTCAATGGTTTAGGTATACTGTAGAGTAATATATTTTTGATATTTTCAGGTATAATGGACTGAAAAATATTGGAGAACAGCCAAGAGTGAATGCGCCTAAAGAATGGTAGTTGATGATGTTGTTTGTATCTCAGGTTAACCCCCAAGAGATATTGAGAAAAGGATTTCTAAAATGTGTATTTAAAACTTGAGGAAGAAGAAGAAGAAGAGTTGCCTTTTCTACCTTGCTTTTCTCACCCATTTAAGGGGACTCAAAGCAACTGACAAACCTTCTGTTCGCCTCCCCACAACAGAACACCCTGTGAGGTTGGTGGGGCTGCGAGATCTCAGAAGAGAGCTGTGACTTACCCAAGGTCACCCAGCTGGCTTCATGGGGGAGGGCGGAATCGAACCCGGTATTCCTGGATAAGAGTTCGGTTCCCCAACCACTAGACCAAATTAGGTTGTCTGTATCTGGTGGGCCTCCTGTGGGGTAGGGTGGGGTGGGAGGTATTTTTTTCATTTTGTTAGAAGCTGTGGGCGTGCCTCAAGGTAATAAGATTTTGGGACAGAGTTGTGCTCTAAATACATCACTTTTTGCATGCCTAGTTACATACGTTTATGGAACTTTGCTTGTTGCAGATATTTAGGGGTCAGGACATCTCCTTGCCAGATCAGTACTCGATTAAGAGACTCCTGACTAGGAGTGTCCCTGAATATTCAAAGGCATTTGAAGTTCAATCAAATCTGTCTGAATTTTGACATTTGAATTCAAATTGATTGTCCCTAAATTTGAATTTAAAGATTCAAATGAATTTTGGATTCGTTTGAATTATCCAGACATTCGTACACGATGCGTGCTTGCAGATACAAATCGTTTCTGTATCAGTACACATTTGAACGGATCCGTACAGGACGAAAACAGGTTGTATATGGGATAACTACGGGATGCATACGGAGGTGTACAGATGCGTAACGATGCGCATACGAATGTTGTCGACATTCGTAAGTGCAAATTCATATCAAAAATTCAAGTTTCCTTAATTTGAATCAAATCTGGTTAAATTTGACTTTTAAAAATTCGAATCAACTTGAATTTTTGGACAGTCGATTTAAAACTAAATTGAACCCCCAAAATTCCATTCATACACATCCCTACCCCTGAGGGCTGCTTTGATGGTTGTGCCATTAGGGTGGAAGCAGAGGAAGAAATCAATCATAGGCCCTTGCTATGAGAATCTTCTTGAATGATATAAGCTTGTTTCCGCACTAGCTGCGGAAACCGGTTTAACCCCCCGCCTTAAGTAAGATTTAAAACACTTACTTTAAAGGCTTCTGCACTGTAGACCTGATTGGAGACTCTTTGCAGAGGCCGCTTCTGCATTTCAGCGTGCAAGACCGGTTTTTAAAACCGGTATTGCCGCCAAAATCCAGATTAAATGTAAGACCTGAAAAATCAGGTCTTGCATCTGTCTCTTTGCCTGGATGTGTGCAGAAGCAGGACGCTTCCGCACATGGCCAGGCGAAGGGACGGATGTCCCTCCAGCCACCATTTTGGGAAGGGCGGAAGCAGGTTTGCCTGCTTCCGAAGCCTCTCCCCTGTGCACCAGGCTCTGCCTGAAACGTGGTGACTGGCAGCTCACTGCTCCAGTTCCACGGCTCTGGGGGTGGCGTTGGTGGCGCGTGAGCCGGAGGACTTTTGGAATGGGTGCTGGTGCGTCTACACAGCACCCACTCCGGAATCCGGCCTCCCCACACGTGTGCGGACGCGCGGGGCCTCTGAGGATCCATTTCTATTTGAGACAGATCCTCGGGAGGCCAGATCACTGGAAAACGGATTTTGATAAATCTGTTTCCCGGCATCAAATGCAGAAGCACCCTAAATTTGATCTTTTCAGGAGAAGTCATCAACTATATTCCAAAGAAGCTCCACATCAAAGCGTTGCAAGGGCTTGGAAGCTTTTGTTAGATAGACTGAATGTTTCAATCCCCCAGATCTTGAGGGATGGTTTGTATCACACATGGCGGCTTGTAGAGGTTGATGTGGACAACTTGTATCTCTCTGTGTTTGTATGGTTGTTTGACTATTTTATGTTTGTTAACGTATAAATGATGGATATTCAAGAAAGAAGTTGGCTAAAAAGAAGTTGTTTTGAATGTGTTCTGAATGACATGAAAGTGCTGTTCTTTTTGTTGTGTATTTTGACTTTAATGAACTTTAAAACTTCAAAAAGAAAGAAAACACTAATGCATGGCAGCTACCACCTTTAAGCCATGTTTAAGTGAGCCAGTTTAGTGGTTAGGGAGCTGAACTCTTATCTGGGAATACCAGGTTTAATTCCTCATTCCTCCACGAAGCCAGCTGGGTGACTTTGGACTATTCACAGATCTCTTCTGAGCTCTCACACCCTCACCTACCTCACAGGATGTTCTGTTGTGGGGAGAAGAATAGAAAGCTTTGTTAGCCACTTGACAAATGGATGGGTGTTTTTCCACTGTCACTAGAAGGACCCATTAAGTACGCATTAATGGGTACAAAAATGCCATTACGTACCCATTAATGAGTACTTAATGGGTACTTTTAGTGACAATGGAAAAACACCCGATGAGAAAAGCGGAGCAGAAAAGCCAACTTCTTCTTCTTCTTCTTCTTCTTCTTCTTCTTCTTCTTCTTCTTCTTCTTCTTCTTCTTCTTCTTCTTCTTCTTCTTCTTCTTCTTCAATGGAACATTAAAGGTTGAAGACACCATTAGTATAATGACATCTATCACCCCTGCCTCCCAAATTATGATCCATCGGCTGGCTTTCATGAGTTCCCTATCTCACGATTTAGACAGGAGGCAGTCACCTGGAACTGCCATTTTTTCTGAACCAAAGATCTAAAAATGACACCATCTCAGAACACATTATGGAGGCACGGCTCCCTCGCTGCCTGTTTCTGTGCAGTTTTTCTGCATGCAAAATTCTGCTTTCCATAGGATCCTCCCTCCCCATGTTAATATGAATAGTAAGGAGGGAGGGAGGAACAGGGGGAAAGACAGTACAGTACAGAAGGAGGAATGTGGAAATGAATGTGGGAGGCAGGGGGAGAGAAAAAGAATTCATGTTGCCAGGTTCAAGTTCTGGTTTCTTAAACAGGTGCACAGAAAGGAGACTTCAAGCCAGGCTCTTGTTTTCTTTTCAATGACAGACAAGGATATTTATAGCCTGTCATTCTGTAGGCGAGGCAAGAGGACGGTCTGTGTATTCTGCAACGATGTCTTCAACAGGAGGCAGGTCCTTCTCCAACTATGACCCCAGGTTTTTAGCAGGACTGTTGTTGGGAACTATAACCCGCTCCATCTGCGTAAACTGGTCAGGCTTCATTGCTTGCTCTCAATTGGCTGTGACAAAGACAGGAATCCCCCCAAATCAGCTTTTTTATATTTTCAATGTCTCAAACTGTGGTTTTGTATCTACAGACTATTTGCACGTTGAGGGACAGGGCTAGCTGTAGTGACAGACTGAAGGGAGGGAGGGAGGGAGGGAGAGAAGGAAGGAGGGAGGGAGGGAGGGATGAGGGAGGGAGAAAAGGAAGGAAGGAAGGAGGGAGTGGTGAGGGAAGGAAGGATGGAAGGAAAGGAGGGATGAGGGAGGGAGTGAAGGAAGGGTGGAGGAAGGGGGGGAAAGGAAGGAAGGAAGGAAGGAAGGAAGGAAAGAAGGAGGGATGAAGGAGGGAGGGAGGGAAGGAAGAGGGAGGGAGAGGAAGGGAAGGAAGGAGGGGGGTGAGGGAGGAAAGGAAGGAAGGAAAGAAGGAGGGAGGGAGGAGGGAAGGAGGGAGGGAGGGAGGAGGGAGGGAGGGACTCAAAGCTAACCCTGAAACTAGTCCTGATTCAAGCTTTCTCAGATTCCAGGCTTCCAAATGCTTGCCTCTGTATGGCAGCAGATATATGATGACTCCATGTGTTAACTTGTATGTATGAAAAGAGCCATCTGGAATACAATGCTGGAGCCAAAACCCTTGTATCACCCAGCATTGTCTGTCTGAGCTAACATGCCTGACTGCAACTAAAACAGTGAAGTACCTTTAGCTCAATGATACAGCAACAGCCTGGAAGGCACAGAGTTGTAGATTTGATCCTGGCAGAAGAATGAGATGACTAAACCCTTCTGATGTAGCCATGTAGTCACTAGGGGTGGACTCCATCTTTGTGACAACCACAGTTGCATCACTGTGTACACAGTTGTCCCTTTGTGGACGCTCTCTCTCACTATTCATGGCTGGGAAAAAAGGTGGCAAACTCACACATTGATGAGTTTGATGCTCCTAAACAGCTGGTTTTCAGGGACAGACGTACTGGGGGGGGGGTGAGATGAAAGTCAGCTGTTGACTGGCTCCCTTGTTATTCACAGGGATTATCACATTCTCCTGGATTCTGGCTCTGCTATGTGACTTTGTTGTGGATGTATTCGTTCAGTCATCCCTCGGATAACACAGTAGTTTCATCCCGGAAAACCACTGCCCTTAGCAAACCACATCAAGGGAAGCAAACGTGATGCCTCCTTCCGTTTATGGTGCTGCAGTATAAAAGGCAAGTTATGTTCCCTGCAGCACGTACCATCAGAGCTGTGTGGAGGAGAACCATGTCATAAAAGGGACAACAGTTCTGTGCAAGCGGAGCAGGTCGTTCTGCAGTTATTAGCTACATCAGCCACTCCATCGGGATAAAGAGAAATGGGGGGAACGAAAAAGAGATGGGGAAAGAGAAAGAGTAATGGAACTGCAGAAACTTCTCCCCAGGTTTGTTGCAAGCTGTAGTTAGAGATGCGCACAAATTTTTTTTGGACATTATATTTGAACCAAATGAAATACCCCAAAATCCAATTCGATCAGAATCTTTTAAATTCAAATTTAACAAGATTTGATTTGAATTTACCAAATTTGAATCTATTCATTCAAATTTTTTATTTGAATCTGCACATACAACAGTTGACAACATTCATATGGACCTGTACGCATCTTTCCCACATCTGTGCACTTCTGTACACATCTGTATGTATCCCATAGTTATCCATATACAAACATTTTAATCCTTTATGGATCCGTACAAATGCGTATGGATGCGGGAAAGATGTGGATCTTCAAGTATGCATTATGTACGAACCCACACGCATATGAATGTCCGGATAATTCGAACGAATAGATCTGAAATTTCAAATTCAATTTGAATGTTTGCATTCAAATTTTGAGACATTAGATTTGAGTTTGAATGTCAAAATTCGGCACATTTTGATTGCATCTCGAATGCCTACGAATATTCATGCACATCCCTAGCTGATTTTGTTGATTTTGTACCATTGACAATGCAGAAGTCAAGGGCTATCTGACTCGGGACCCATTTACACTTGATCATGCATGCACATGGATTTGCACAAATGTTTGTCACATTTGAAATTCGTATGAGTTCATTCACATTCGGACATTTGGATTCGAATGGAATGTTGGCACACTGGAAAATTGACATTCAACTGCAAATTGAATGATTCTATACGTTTGTACGAAGCTTCATTACATTTGTAAAACCTGGGGAGGCAGGAGACCAGCTGCCCAGTCACATCTGCAGTGGTGAATTCAGAGTAGATTCAAAGAGGATTCAGAGCAGATTTGGCATGTTTGTAGGTGATTCGTGGGAGCAACCAGCAGCAGGGGTTTGAATCAGATTCAAACAGCATTCAAAGACCATTAGTATCAAATATGAATCCTTCCACATTCAAAGGGGCTCTATTCAAACGATGCATCTTTCCTCACATTCGATTCAATTTGAACAGAGGAAAAAAAACACATTTGTGCACATTCCTAACCATGCATAAAGGCACCCAGAATACAGGATGTCCTTTTTTTATTGACTAAAGTCATATTATGCCAACATATTGGCACATGATGCTTTAGGAGGCGGGGGTCGGTGGGTACGCAGGACTTTCTGGGCACATGCCAAGGTCAAGAGCCATCCCACCCACAAGCCACAATAGATTTGATCTGGCTGAGTTTGTGATATCTGACCTTGTGCCCCAGAGCAAGATGGGTCTCTCACCAAAAAGCATGCAGAGAGTGCGAGAAAATTGCAGTATGGAATTTACTACCAGAAGAGCTGGTGACTGCAACCAGGTGGGAGAGCTTTAAGAAAGGACGCGACAAATCCATGAAGGACAGGTGTACTAATGGCTGATAAGATGGATGCCTGGATACCATTTCAGGTTGGACGGTCAGGCAGGATTTCTCTCTACCATTTGCAGGGGTTGACAGCAGATGAAGGTTTTGCTTTTGTCTTCTGCTTTGAGAATGCGGAGGAGGAATTGGCAGGCCCCTGTGTGAGGTGGGATGCTGGACTAAATGGGATGTGGCCTGATCCAGCAAAGCTTCCCTTATGTTTTTATATAAAATTAATGGAGGATAGGTGTATCAATTACGGGTGTGCATGAATGCAGTTTTTGAATTTGATTGGTAATGAATTGACAATTCAAAAAGCTGAATGCATATATGACTAATTCTGACATTCATAGCTCTCCAAGTACATATGCATCTCAGACATACTGAATGCATCCTGTACACATCTGTACACATCCCATTTTCATCCTGTACAGATGTGTATGGATGCATACAAGACGTGTATGGGTACGTATGAGATATGTAATGTCAGAATTATTTGTACGAATAACTCGAGATATTTGTATTCATTCAAATTTGGAAATCAGAATGTCCAAACATCCAATTTGTATATGGATGTCTGAATTTGGATGAATTTGGACAAATAACAAATATTACAAATATTCATGCACATCCATAGTATCAATAACTACTAGAATGGATACCTAGAGAGTTTCCGCAATAGGGCCCCTTCAAGGATGGCGCTTCTGCATGGCCTCGTGCGAAATCCGTCTCTAATGGGGTCTAGAGGCTGCCCAATCCTGAAAAATTAGTGGCCTTTTCGCACGAGGCTGTCTCGAACACACGGAGAACACATGGAGCCGGAGCATTCGCTTTGCTGGGGCGGCAGTTCCGTCCCAGCCCGTCTCCATATGTTCTCTGTGCATTCGAGTTAAAACTGCTCTACATCTGTCTTTGCATGTTCCAAGCATCCCTGGCAGTCCAGGGAGGGAAGCGTTTGCACACTCTTCCCTCCCTGACAGCCATGGGCATGCCCCCGCTACGATTGGCTGAAAATTGGCCAAACAAGTGTGTGTGTGGGGGGGGGGGTAAATCATTTACCTTGCCAGCTCTGGCATTGCCCTCTGCTGTGGTCTGCACAGGAGCGCCGACTCTGGTAGATGGGACCCACCGGGCCCCGTCTACTGGGAGTGTGTGTGCCTGTGTGATGGCAACCCCAGGCCGGCAAGGTAAGCGAACGTCGCGTGCAGGGGGGGGGAGGTGGCTCACTCCCAGCTGCTGCAGTCCCTTTGGGACTGCCAACGTAGGTGATCTGCCCAATCAGAAGCCATGCCGTGTGCATGTGGTGCACATTCCCAGGTGCCCCAGGTCATTGAGACCCGGGACAGTGAGAAGGTAGGACCTCTGTGCGTGCACATGCACGTGTCCCCGGGCCCCGGGGTGGGTTCCTGTCAGCTGTACAACTGGCAGGAACCAGGAGAAGCTGCCTGACAGGTCTGCCCGCCCCTGGGTGCTCCCACCCAATGGCGGGCAGGCCTGGGAGAAGCATCCCTGCCCTTGTCCAGCCTTTCCCGGCTAGGACACTTTGGGACAGTTTCCCCATTCGCACGTGCAAACGCATTCCTCCCTGCCTACGTGTGAATGCTGAAACCATCCCAAACTGTCTTAGCCGAAGTGCATTACAACTGTTCCGGCTGTAATGCGAAAAGGCCTAAGGTCTTCAAACCATTCCTGCTTGCAAATTCCGGATCAAAGGACAATGCTTCCGCACAGGGACAGGATAGGGAACGGATGTGGGCAGGGCCCGAAGTCACCATGTTGAGCGAGGCGGCAGCACCATATTCTGGCTACATAGTCCATCCCGCAGTTGCTTCACATTGGACATGCGCCAAGTTACGTCTGATCCTTCCGGATATCGGTGCTGCTGCGTCTGCACAGCAGCCACGCGATGCGTTCCTCAGTAATCGTTCTCCCAATGCTTGTGTGGATGCATTAGGCCTCATTTGGACCCATCCCTATTTCAGACGGATTTTCCCAGGGACGGATTTCAGAGATCTGGATTTCAAGTGGTAAGTGCAGAAACACCCCTAGATACTACCTCTAGGTTAGGGAGACAAACAGGATATCTCTCAAGGCCATTTGCAGGTGAAAGTTTTGCTTTTGTCTTCTGCTTGAGATTAGTGATATGCATGGATGTATTTTTGACATTTGAATCCAAGTAGATCTGAATGTCATAAAATCCTATTTGATCCGGATATTTAAGGTCTGAATGTCATAAAATCTGATTCGATTCCGTAACATTCGAATGTTAGATTTGTGTTTAAACGTACAAATGTTTTCTTATTATAACTTATTGAAAGTTCTTATTGTAAGAACTTAAGAGACTGGGCTGGATCAGGCCACAGCCCATCTAGTCCGGCATCCTATCTCACAAATGCCCACCAATTGCTTCTGGGCATCTCAAATAGGGATGTGCACAAATATCCAAAAATTCGAATATTCAATTCAAATCTGTCAAATGTTGACATTCAAACTCGAATCGGATTTTCAAAAATCCGATACAGTTGTTGACGTTCGTATCTGTCATACATATCTATACGCATTCTGTAAAAATCCATATGCATCCCGTATTATCTCGTATGCATCCCATTTTAATCCCAAGATATATACAATTTTTGTGCAGATTCGCATACGACAGATACGAATCTACACTTTTGAATTATTCAAAAATCCGTTGTTATTCAAATGATTTGAATGAATGTTCTAGAACATTCACAATTTGTCCAAATGTTTAAATTTGAATGTGAAGACATTCTGTTCAAATCTGAATGTCCACATTCAATTGAATTTGATTGAATTTCGAATGTTTAGAACATTCATGGATATCCCTAAAGAAAAGTACAGCCAAGATCCACTTTTATTTTGGGGGTGGGGAGGGGGGGGGAGGAAGGCAGCATATTGTTTCTCTCAGAAGTTACCTGTCATAAAATCTTAGCAACTGTGGCTAGGAAATGAACCAGGATTTCATTTCATTTCATTTCAGCTTCCCCTTCTCCTCTGCCTATCAGCAGTCACTCTTCAAAGGCAGCTTTGAGGGAGTCTGTCCATCAGGCGGACGCCTCCTGCTTCCCCGGAGCACAGTGGCAGCCCAGAGAGTGCCGTGGGGGGCTTGCCTCAATTCTAGAGCCTTCTCAAGCAGCTAGATCTGAGTGTGCACTTGTGGAGAGAGGGAATGGAAGATAAGGGGGATGGACCAAGCCCCTTCATCATCTCTCCCTCTGTTGCCATCACAAAAGGTCCAGGCAGGGATAGAGGGAAAGGAAGAGGAAGAAGAGGAGAGAAAGAATCTACCTCTTTCTGCCTTTAAATTAGCCTTGAAAAATCATTTTCATTAGTAGTACTTTGCACAATTGTGTTGTTGTTGTTGTTTGTTCCTCTCTCCCTCTCAGACAGTGTACCCTTTAACACTATTAGTACTCTATAGAGCAATGAGCAATAAACACGTCCTTTGAGTGGGTTTTGCCTGCCAGGAGGGTTGAAGAGGCAAAAGTCCCAACAGAACAAAGTGCAAAAGGCAGAATGATGGAGCGGATGAGAACCATCAGCCGGTCAGCCCATTCTTTTGGCCCCCCTGGACCTCTTCTTCTGGCAACCTTCACACCCAAGTACATTCTGTGGTCATTCCCTTTCCCTCCCACTAGAGGTGAGCCAGTTTGGTCTAGTAATTAGGGAGCCTGATTCTTATTTCATTCTTCTCCACAAAGCCAACTGGGTGACCCTGGGCTAGTCACAGCTCTCTTCTGAGCTCTCACAGCCCCACCTACCTCACAGGGTGTTCTGTTGTGAGGAGAAGAACAGAAGGTTTGCCAGCCGCTTTGAGCCTCCTTAATTGGGTGAGAAAAGTGGGGCAGAAAAGCCAACTCTCCTCCCCCTCCCTCTTGTCTCTGCCCCCCCTCATCCCCCTGGGCTTCAAAGTTGAAACCTCTTTTTGGGAATACAGCGTCTCAGCTTATGTTCTCCCTGCACTAAATAGCGCAAATATTAAAATATAGGAACTATTTTTCAAAGGAAAAGCTCCTCCCTCCCTCCCTCCCTCCCTCCTTCCTTCCTTCCTTGGGTCTCTTGCCTACTGAAAAGTCGAAATACACTTTCTTGCATGTTTTCAGTTGGCAACGGGAGAGACTTTGCTCCAAGGGAGATTTCTTGGTCCTTCAGCCTTTCTCCTCCGGCCAGACAAGTGAGGGAAAAGAGAGGAGGAAGGGAAATGCGTGGAAGGGAAGGTGGAGAGCCCAAGTTAAGGAGGAAGGAAAAGCAAATGTCTAGGATGGGAAAGGAGGAAGAGGAGAGAAAGGAAATGGAAAGCATGGACAAATAGGGGAAAGAAAAAGGGGAGAGAGACAGAGGGCGAGAGGGGGATAAGAAGGGAAAAGAAGGGAAGAGGAAGGAAAAGAAAGGAGGAAGGAAGGGATGGGAGGAGGGATGGAGGAGAAAAAAGACGGAAGGAGGGAGGAAGAGAGGAAAATAGATGGAATGAGGGAAGAAAGAAGGAAGAGAAAGGAGGAAGAGGGAGGGAGGAGAAAAAAGGAAGGAGGGAGGGAAGAAAGAAAGAAGGTAAAAGGAAAAGGAAGGAAGGAAAAGAAAGGGGGAAGGAACCGGAGGGAGGGAGGAAGGAGAAAAAAGGAAGGAGGGAGGGAAGAAGGAAAAAGAAAGAGGGAGGAAGGAAGAAAAAAAGGAGGAGGAAGGGAGAGGGAGAAGAAAAAAGACGGAAGGAGGGAGGGAGAGAGGAAAGAAGGAAGGAAGGAGGGAGGGAGGGAGGGAGGGAGGGAGGGAGGGAGGGAGGGGGCAGACTCCAGGATCCCGGCTCAATCGCCTTTGTTCCTTTCCGCCTCCTCGGCTCCGGGTGGACTTTCCCTTCCGACTCCCGCAGCCCCGGGCAGCTGCCCGGTCCTCGGAGCCAAGCAGGAAGTTTGGAGAGGAGCCTCTCCGGCCTCCCTGACTCCTCGATGCCCAGCCCTGGCCGTGGACGTCTCTGCTGCCAGGCGCTTTCCCGCCCAGCCCAGCCCAGCCCAGCCCAGCCCAGCCCAGCCCGCCCTGCCTGCCTGCCTGCCTGCCTGCCTCCTTTCCGGGGCTGCAAAGGCAACAACAGCCCTTGGACCCGGGGGCGGCTGGGCGCGTGTGTGCGTGTTTAAGCCTTTCTCCAAATGAAGCTGGTCATAACGAGGGCGCGGCGTAATTGATTCTGGCTTCCACCGCCAGCTTCGTCCTCTAACCTGTGCGAGAAGCCTTGCCAGAATCCTTACTCTGCCAGCTGGGAAGGAAGGAAGGAAGGAAGGAAAAGAAAGGAAGGAAGAAAAAAGGAAGGAAGGGGAAGGAAGGAAGAAAGGAAGGAAGGAAGGAAGGAAGGAAGGAAGAGGAAGGGAGGAAGGAAGGAAGGAAGAAGGGAAGAAAGAAAGAAAGAAAGAAAGAAAGAAAGAAAGAAAGAAAGAAAGAAAGAAAGAAAGAAGGAAGGAAAGAAGGAAAGAAGGAAGGGGCAAAGAAAGAGGAAGGAAGGAAGAAAAGGAAAGAAAGAAAGAGGAAGGGAGATGGAAGGAGGGGAGGAAGAGAGGAAGGAAGGGCGCGAGCGTGGTGTTGCTGGAACAACAACCGCGAGGGATGACACTTATTTGGGGGAGGCGGTCGGACAGTGCCTGGAGGGAGCGAAGAGTCTCTTTACTTAAAACACAAAGGGCAGGAGGTTCCCTGAGCGGGCGGCGGGGATCCCAGATCAATCTCTTTGCCCTTTCAAAAACAAAAGGGGAGGGGAGAGAAGAATGAGGGTCCCCTTAAAACTGGGCTCCGATTGGGTAATATATCCTTCCTCCAGGCCCAAACTCCCCCCCCCAATAAAAAATACGTCTCTTTTATTGATTTCCCCAGGAATATTGAGAAGGAACGGAGAAGGTTGCCTTGCCTCGTTCCAGGTCCTTTGAAACCAGATCGCTCTCTCTTCCCCAGCGAACAGATGTCCTGGAATTTCAGATGCGCGCTCCCCTCTTCCTTTGCAGCCTCCCCCTCCCCGGTTTTCCTCCCCTCCCCCCAGCTGGCACTGGGCACCGAATGGCACCAAGATCCCCTTGGAGCGAAGCTTCATAGTCTTGGCTTTGGCGCGGGCGGGGTGGGGGAGGGAGGATTAAAATGCCGCCTGCGGTTTTGGCTGGCAAGTCATGAGCGTGGCT
This sequence comes from Aspidoscelis tigris stejnegeri, assembly GCA_023333525.1. Lineage (NCBI taxonomy): Eukaryota > Metazoa > Chordata > Lepidosauria > Squamata > Teiidae > Aspidoscelis > Aspidoscelis tigris. Next base: position 41,709,424 of record JALMGA010000009.1, on the reverse strand, counting down.
AGTGGCGCCTCTCTCTCCCTCTCTCTCTCTCTTTGCTCCTCCCTCCCTCTCTTAAAAGAAGGCGACGGTCAAACAGACCTTTTCGGACCGCCTGTGAGGTTGACGGGGGCAGATCTGCTAAGCCAGCATATATAGCTGGGCAGGAAAAAAAGAAAGAAAGGGCGCGGGTTGCTTCGATCCCACGAACGACTGTATCGAAGAACAAATGAATAAGGGTGGGGAAAGGCCAGGGTCTCAGAATGTGCCACCATTTGCTGCAGTTGCTTTGCCCCCCCCCCCATGCCCTGAAGTTCAGAAGAACACGTTTTGGGTTCTCTTTCTCGTCCTGTCTTCCATGATTCTCCTTTGCCCACAATTTCAACACAAAAAAGATCGAGACAGAGATGTTCCAAGGTTGGAGACAATCTAGAAGGCCCAGCTCTTGTGCTGGAACCTTCCTAACTATGGTGGATAAGGAAAGATTGGTTGTCCATCCTGGATAGTTTTTATTATTATTATTATTATTTGTGTGTGTGTGTGTGTGTGTGTGTGTGTGTTTGCCTTTCAGGGACCACCCATTTCGTGGTTCTGGACCATCCCGTGGTTCATCTGCCAATGGAAGTGACTTGGACCTTGGAGAGCCCTCTGGAGTGATGGCCCCAAGCCTAGCAGATCTAAACGGTTCTCCCTGCTCCTTCGGTGGCTTCTATTTCCTGGAATGTCAACAAAATCAGTCCATCAGGATTTCCCGCAGAGGTTTTTGTCTGCGTGGTTTTGCTTTTGCTAACTCCTTTTTCGAGGCGCACATTTGTTGAAGAACACCTCAACCTACTAGGCTTTTTTTCCCCGGCCACAAAGAAACAGGTGGCAACCTATTGAACCTGAGGACAGGCTGGGGACAAGATACCTCCCGCCCAATACGCACACCAGCAGGACAAGAGAGAAACTGGGGAGGGCAGAAACAGGCTGGAAGCGTAAAAATTGCCCTCCTGATTGTGCACGAACCCGCAACTTGACAAGCGCCTCGGCATTCCGAAGTATCAAGCATTCGTTAGACGTTTCTAGCTGGCCCTCCCTGGCAGGTTCTGGTCTTCTCTGCAGTTCACAGACACAGATGTCCCTCAGATCAGATCAGAAAGCTAGCAGATGAATCCTGGTGTGGAGTGGAGGGGATTGTCTCTCCATCGACTCCCTTCATCCAAGTGAAATTCCCATGCGCTGCTCTAGTGGTTAGGGAGCCAGACTCTTATCGGGAGATACCGGCTTCGGTTCCGCCCTCCCCCACGAAGCCAGTTGGGTGACCTTGGGCTAGTCGCAGCTCTCTTCTGAGCTCTCACAGCCCCACCCACCTCGCAGGGTGTTCTGTTGTGGGGAGAAGAACAGAAAGCTTTGTCAGCCACTTTGAGTCCCCTTAAATGGATGAGAAAAGCGGGGTAGAAAAGCCAGCTTTTCTTCTCCCCAAATCTCTTGAACCGAAATCGCACCCCAACTCTTTTTAAAACGCAGTGAGCCCCTAGACTTTCCTGCCCCACCTTCTGCAGCTCCCGCCTTTTGGTGGATGAAATTTCCCAGGGTCAGAATAGCCTAAGTTACTTCTTAGGGCGACACCCATGGCTCAGCAAACGGTATTTCTTTTATTGTCTGTTTGCAGTATCCAGTAGCCCCATGACACGCAACGGTCCCACGATACTTCTGCAGGAGATAGTCTGGATGTAACCCTAAAGCACAGCAGATCTTTGGGTTGAATTTTAATGCACAGGGCTATTTCCTTTCCGAAGCACCAAATGCTCTTTCTTCCTATATAGGAATGACAAATACCTGAATATTTGTGGTATTTGCCATATGTCCTTCACCCCAGGAGCTTGGACCCAGGCATTCCTGGACTTGGTTTGGGGTGGGTTTCCCCCCCCCCCTTTCATCACAGCCCCTACTGAGAAGACCAGTGAGGAAAGGGATGGTAGCTCAAGGACAGCCGATGGACCTGGTCCACACTCATGTCCTCACAGCAGGCCTTCTGGGTGATTTCAGGTGGCTCCTTAATGGAGCAGCGATGGATGGATGGAGGGAGGGATGGAGGGAGGGAGGGAGGGAGGGAGGGAGGGAGGGAGGGATGAGAAGAATGGGAGAAAGCAACTTAGATCCGGACTAAATGGGGGGAAAGACTGAAGAAGAAAATAAATTCAACCCAAGCCAGGCAGAACAAAGCGCAAAATAGAGGAGATGCATGAATAATAAAAGAAAGGGAGACTAGGTCAGCGGTGACTGTGAGAGATACAGTGGACAGACAGCTGATGGAAAGATGGCATCGTCTCCTGAACCAAGGGGATCGGTCATTCCGGTGCCTCGAAGAGCAAAAATGAGTAGCTGTTAACAGGAAAGGCGGAGCCGATGGGATCATTTTGCTAATTGTCTCTTTCCCCTTGCCCTTATGCACGCGTATATTCAGTGCATGCAGATATGGGTGTGAAAGCAAGGAAGCAATGTATATATTATAATAATGCGTATAATAACCTGTGCAGCCGCATGCATGCCCCGAGAAATAATATTTTTAAAAAATGAATTGTGTTTGCACAACACAAGCACGCCAGGTGTGCCGGTGCAGGTGCGTGCAACAATGTGTGCTAATCCACATATCTTCACGCTCTGGACAGAGGGGACATCCTTCATCCAAGCCCTAAGCGCTACAAGGGGAAATGTCCTGGCATAATTTTTACGCGGTGTATTTTATTCCTCAAACCACCCACCTCTAAAACAACTGAACGCGAGCCAGGGGTCCGACTCTGAATCCCAAAGTTCATCTCCTCCTCCTCCACCACCACCTCCTTAATTCTCCATCTCTCCATCCTTTCCTCTCTCTGATTCTCCCTCTCGCTCTCGCTCTCTTTAAATGATATCTGCAATTCTGGCAGAAATCTGTCTTTAATTTAGCTGTCCATATAAAAATCTACACTGTATAATAATGAACAGATGCCACGAAATTTAAACTGAAGCAAGGTCCCCTCCTATCCTCCCCGGCTCCTCTCCTCACCCTTCTGCTTTGCCTGGCATCCACTTGGCCACTGGGCACAGGCAGAGGCATGGGGCCGCCTGGCAGAGCTCGTTTTTATGCCTTTTCAGTCTCTCCTTGCCTCTCTCTCATTCCTTTCTCTCTCTCCTCCACTCTCTCTCTCTTGCCATCCCTCTTTCCTGGTTCTGGAAAGGAGGCAACAATCAGTGCGATACTAAAGAAAAAAAAATAGTAAGGCCATGGAGGTCTCTGTGGGAAGGGAAGGTGCGTCTTGGACAGGTAGCCGCTCACCTCCATAAGCAACATTTCCAAGGAAAACTCTTTTCAGGAGCGGTTTTTCTTTCCAGGAAAGAAAAGTGTGTGTGTGTGTGTGTGTGTGTGTGATCATCTACAGTTCTAGAGGTACGGGTAAGACTGGCAGAAGGCAGGGTCTGGGTTGGCACAGTCCTCGCCTTTATTAAAAAAATTAGATTTCCCGGCTCTCAATTTGGCCTCCTTTCAAACACAAAGGAGAGGGGCGGATGGTGGAGAAGGTACCCTGGCCTCGGTCGGTTCCACTTTTCCAGCTCCTGACTGCAGACATGGGAAAAGGCACACAGAGGACTAAGCTAAGCTCAGAGATGGGGCTTAACAAATCTGAGCTTTATTTTTAGTATAGTATATGCTGTCTACTCAACAGACCATTCGTTATTCTTGATAGATTTATTCAAGTTTCCCAGGCATTCTTCTATTGCAGAAATGCAAACATATTCTTCCTTCCTTCCTTCCTTCCTTCCTTCCTTCCTTCCTTCCTTCCTTCCTTCCTTCCTTCCTTCCTTCCTTCCTTCCTTCCTTCCTTCCTTCCTTCCTTCCTTGTGTAAATTTGCTCTCCATTTTCCAATGTATTTTTCCTCTGGACTTCTTTGGCAATCGGGGATGATGGCATTACAGTATCAGAAGTCGGATGGGAGTGAAAGGAGTGGCAGCGAATTCTTCTGGAGTTGATAATGCGAATCATCAGAAGAGAATGTGGCATTTCTCCTCGGTTTTGTTTGCTAAGTACCTAAAGCTTAGCTTAAAAGGCGGGGGGGGCGGGGGGAGAAAATCCTATAGGTGAGTTTAGTCCCTTCCTTCCCATAAAAAGTAAGTGGCAGCGTGACACACACACGCGCACACATATAATGATAAATTTATATGTATGTATACATATAAAAAGAAGTAAATACAAATGCAGTTCAGGGGCTAGAAAACGTGTTCGCGTGCGTGTGTACAAAATCCTAAAATTTCTCTCGCCTGCTCAGATGTACACCTTACACTTTTTAAAGCTGTAGCTTGCCTAAAGTGCTCCGGGCAATTTTTCTTCCCCGATCCAGAGGAGATTCGTCCACGTGCGCGTCTCTTTTGCTGCTCCTGGAGCGGCTGAACGCGTGTAGAAAGCTCGGACCCAGGCACAAGACGCGCGCTCAGTTCGCTTCCTCTTGCAATACTGGGGGACTTCCCCTTTAAAACAGCCCTGGAGTGAACAGATGTCCGACTCCGACACTCAGTTGTAGCAAGCTAACCACTTCCCTTCGGTGGCCCTTGGCTGGCAGTTGGCACAGACGACAGCCTGGCATCTAACTCCCCATAGAGAGCCTCTCTTTTACTACCGCGGAAATCAGGAAGCTGGCACTGCCAGCCAGAAATGTGCCAGCTCAGCTCGCTTTATAGATCGACTGAGCGTTTCCCCCTCTCCCTCGCTCTCCCTTTCTCCATCCCTTTCTCAAAGAGTGTGCGCTCCCTTTCAAATGCCAAGAGGAAATCCGGAAACGGAGGGCTCTATCCTAATTTAGAGGGGACAGAAAAGGAAGAGAGAAAGGGAAGGGAGAACCCAGCGCTTCCTGAGTTGGAACAGAAGTGCGCTTCTCCAAATGCGCCAGGATACTCGCCATCCTTCACTCCCCTTTGTCTTTCCTCGCAAAACTTCCTCGCCTGAGTTGTATTTTCCCCTCCATCCTGGAACAACTGGCCCTTTTAACACCTTTTCCTCTTCCAAGACCGCCGAAGTCTGCCCAGTTATGTTTCTGGGGCTGAAAGGTGACCCCTCTTTTTCCTTCTGGGTCCTTGCAAGGTGCCCATGCGCGCATCTCCCATCCTAACTGCTTTTGCGGCTTCCTACAAGCACACAGAGAAGCATGGAAGCAAAAAAGGGCGAATGTTGCCTACGGGATGGGTAGGAAGGACTTGACAGAGCCACCGGGCATCTGGTGAGCTCTCTTGGCCGAGGTGGCGGGCCAGCGCTTGGGAGACCCAACTTGTGGTCCTTAATTGGTCTTGGGACTAACTTGGAACAGCCCCGAATGCTTTCGCCGCCTAGTTTACCTTGCAAGAGGTGTGTGGTGTGTGTGTGTGTGTGTAAGCAAAAGGGGGGGGTGGAGGAAAAGAGAACAAAGACCACTACCTTGAGCTCTGTAGAGGAAGAACAAGATGGGAATGGCAATAAATAAAAGTCACCAGAACGCCTGGCCTTAGAAGTCTTTCTCAAAACAAAAGGGTTGCTTGAACTTTTTTAGTTTCTCGCATTCATAACAGCAACAGTAACCCTGGCACTGTGGCATGGTGAATAACTTGGGTGCCACCTAATTGCATTTATTGCAGAGCAAGCCCACTGTAAGTAGGGCACGGGCAGAGACGGAAAGGCTGGAGAGGGAAAAGCAGGGCGTCCCATCATTTAAGGGGTGTTCTTACTTGTGCCCGCTTTGAATTCGGCGGATATTCCTTCGCGTGCCCCTAGAACGAGAAGCTATGCCTGGCCAAGGTACTGGAAGTCCGTACCACATTTTATTTGAATGCCAGCTGAATTCCTCAGGAAGACTAATACTTCTGGAGTGGAGACTTTCTGAAAACATTTGACCTTCCAGAATGTAGATGATGAGAATCTGTTCTATCTTTTCCTGGGAGGAAACCTGTACAAGGATGCTGTATTTTTATTTTTTATTTTGCCATGACTGTACGACTGAGAAAATATATATATATTTAGAACAAAGTGTGGTGCAATGTACAAGGCATAGGGACTTCTGAGCATAGGATGGCTTTATCCCTCGCTCTTTATTATTGTATTTACACTGGTGTACGCTTTCAATTTTCTAGGTTTTTTTTTTTTTTTGCTTTCTGCTTTCTGCTTTCTTGATTTGATCACCTGGCTGATCAATAACATCTGACTGACTGTAAAAACAAGGCTCTGGCCCAAGGGTTGGACTCTTCTGGCTGGCTGGCAAGACGGGCAAACTCCAGATTTCACGGGCATAAACAGCCACAGCCACTTAAACACACACATGAGCTCAGGGGCAGCAAAACATTTCCCAGGCAGCTAAGCCCAAAAGGAGAAGAATAAAGATGCAGGAATTAATGTGACAATTCTACTCCTTTTCTCTTCCTATTGCCTAACGTAAAGACGGAACAAATTCCTCTGTGACTATAGGATTATTATTGGGGTGTGTCATCTTCTTTCTGTCCTCCAAGGGGAATAAGACAGGACCTTGTGTGTGTGTGAATGCACAGATATCCTATGTACCAATCTAGGAACTGGATGATTGACTGAACTAGTAAACACTTCAAAAATCTTGTAAATACAGTTATAGTAAATGCCTCATTTATGGAGTTTTCCCCACTACGTCAAGATAAATTAAAAGGCACGGCTTGCTTGAAATGACTTACGCACTACTATTGCTAGTTACATTTTAAAAAAAATATAAAACAGGTTTTCTTGGGGAACTTAAGGTGGTGCTCCTAGAGTTTTCATCTGATCTTAAGCAGGTCTAAAGCCCCCTGAGTTCAGCCTGTAACTAATCCTAACCGGCCTTCTCAGTAAGTAAGTCTTTCCTCCCAACTCCTTTGAATAATACAGGTTATAAATTCTCAGAAATCTAGAGGTTTTATACATTGGGAGCCATACCCACTAGAGCTCTGTAGACACTTTGCAACCCACTTTTATCATTAATGGAAGAAGGTACAATTTTCCACTGGGTATAAATGGCAACAGGCTAGGCACATCTCTAAAAGAAATGACCAGGGGACAGAGGAGATACTCAACTGGACACCAAGAGACCAGAGAAGACCAAGATCCACACAGCAGATAAGTGGATGAATTTTCTTTAAAAAAGCACGCTGGTAAATTATGGGAAATAATTGCTTGAGTTGTGGAGTAGTCTTGGGAAAACCTTCATCCATCACTGGATTGAAAAGAGTCGTCATTGGATATGGTCATGGTAAACTCCAGAGAAGACAGAAAAGCATTGCACCAAGCTGCATGTGTGACAGATACTGTGGCATGGAGTAAGAACATGATTGTATTGATCATGGGTCTCTGATTGGCGGTACCTATGAGTCATTAGAGAGTAGGACTCAGCCAGAGACTCACCAACCAGCTGAGGTTTCCTCCCGTGCAATGCTTCTGTCATCCATTCTGTTGAAAATAATCCAAAATAGGGAGATCTGGGTTGTGGTCACACCTTCACTTTAAACCTCCTTCAGTCCATCTTCAGGTCTGACTGTTCACACCTTTTCATTTCTATCTGTTTTATTTGTGGACTTTTCACCCTCCAGTTGGACTTTCCTAAATGGAAAGCCCACATATAAAATGGATAAAAATGGAAAGGTGTGAGCAGCCAGACCAGAAGATGGACTGAAGAAGATTTGACCTGGAAAGCTAGAAAGCAATACCTTTTCTGATGTCTCCAGCATTACAAGAAACAACCTCCTCTAGCAAGAGGACTATCAGACCTCTTCATGTCACATGCCGTGACTAAGATTTGTGCAAGGTTAGCCAGACTCACTCGGAGTAAAAGGCTGATGTGTTGACCTGTGTGGGGAAACAGCTAATGAACTATATTTAAGTGAAACACTCTGGGAGTGGACCCACTGACCACAATGTCTCTCAGTGAGTTGGACACAACTTAAGAAGTATATCTGAGCTCTCTAAATACACAAGGGATGTTTTTTTTGTACATTTACATTGCATTATCATACACTTTAATGTTCATTTATGTATTTTGTAAACCTACTTGGGCACTCATGGAAGATAAAACAGGGTAGATGATAAGATATGTGCTTATGTGTTTGCATTCTTATAATAAGCTCTGTTCCTAGCTGTGTGTATGAATGCACACAGCCTGTATAACAGCGCGGTTATATTTAGAAGCAACAGGGAGATCAGAAGGTCCACATCTCCTGTCTCAGTGGGTGAAGCATTTGAAGTTCTGTAGCTGACTTTGTTTCCACATCAGCTTAGGATGTTTGGGACCTGTTTTGGAATCTTGATGAAATGGAGTGTGCATGCAAGCACACACCCCTGAACCCTTTATGGGTGAAGGCCAAGTTAGGTGGTCTACTCCCAAAGGTCCACTCCTGGGAGAACTGCAAAAGAGAAAGCTGGTGGACTTCTATGTGCAGCTGGCTGACCATTGTGAAAGTAAATTAGATGGGCAAATTAGATGGGCCTGGATTCAGGACAATGGTGCATTCCTTACCTCCTTTGGGAAGAATAGAAATGAGCATTTCCTAACTGAGAAGGCTAATTTCATCTTCCTCAATGAGCATGCCTGACCAGATTTAACTTCATGTATCCCAGATCATTTCCAGTCTTTTGGTGTGCACACTGTACGGAGAATGAGTTTGTGAATCAAAGTGGGAACCTTGTAAAATGTCTACCATTGGGAATGTAAAAGACAGCTGTTGGCAGCTGTTTCTGTTGGGCTTATTTATTTATTTATTTATTTATTTATTTATTTATTTATTTATTTATTTATTTATTTATTTATTTATTTATTTATTTATTTATTTATGTGCAGTGAGGCACAACCAGGTCACCTGCCTCTGCCCATCAGATTAAATTAAAGATGAGTGCATGAAGCCTGTCCTGGTCCTCATTTTGGAAAGAAGAGCTGGAGTTTTCTCAGAGAGAAAGAACTTTCCCCTGCTGGTTTTTATGAACGAGCATGTAGTAATGTGGAGAACTTGATGATAATCCAAAGCAGTAATAAATAGAAAATAGAAAATACTACTACTACTACTAATAATAATAATAAAGCAAACCAAGATCAAATTGTGAACTCTGTAGCCATCCGAGGTCTTTCTGCCTTCATAAAACCTTTTCAGGAAAAAAATAAATAAATATTTGAACCTGCAAAGACTTCCTGTAAACTTGATAAGGGCTTCACTGTTGCCAACTCAGGATAAATTGCCTGGGGGAATCCAGTACCTTTGCTTCTGTTTCACTGGTTAAGTGAACCATTGAGAAACTTCTAAGTAGATAATCTTGAAACCCTTAAAATAATGGTGCAGTGTGTTGTGAAATGTGTGCCATAGTGGTTTTTTAAATATAACTTGGTTCTGCTGTTGGTCCTCTTGAACAGATGTTATGCCTGTCTCTCAGAAATTACTGGGAGATACCCACTGGTGGTGTTTCATATATGCCTTCTGCCAGAAGAAAGAGAACCGAGGATCATTTGCTGAGTGTAACTAACTTGCTTAGTCACTCACACATTTGATTCAGATAGGTAGAAAAGCTAGTTATAAATGATTGCAACTAATTGCTAAAATAGTTATAGTCTAAAAGTGCAATTGGTGTGTCCAGTGTAAGAAATTTGCTCTTTAATGCACCATTATAGATGGAATCATAAAGCTGATTCAGAATTGATTAAGCAGAAAGGCGTGAATTGGATTTAATCCCTAAAGCAACCCAAAAGTGAGAGCTCCATCCATTGGGAGTGTTGGATGGGAAACCCATGGATATGATTTGCAGTTCACACACACATCGGCGGCGAAGTGGAGTGGACAGGTGGCTGGATGAAGGTTGAGCCCATAAAATTGCTTTGCATTTTCAAGGTTGCTTTAAAAAGGTAGCTTACAAAAACATGAGAACATTCTCAGCAAGAACCAGAGAAAACCCTCTGCCTCCGTTGGTGACCTACAGCATTAGATTTGGGATGCATTGCTTTGGCGGGTACCCAAGACTAAGGAGGAGAGACCCCACTCAGTGCAGAGTTGCAGATCTTTATTAAATAAAGGAAAAAGTGAAGGAGATGGGAGAAGGTGGATGAGCAACAAGTTGTCCAGAAGTAACAGCCCCACTGATCATTGTTTGTGAGAGAGTAAGTATGAGAAAGAGACACTCTGTGGGGAGGAGAGAAGGAGTAGGAACTGGGATGTCAACATACTCCCACAATGTTATCTAGTAGGGATGAATCTCTTCAAAGTTACATTTTTCACCATTCTGGGTGGTGCTTTTAAAAACCACATGATTATGTGAAAACCAGCAGCTTTGGAAAGAGAAACGTCTCTAGAGATCAAAGAGCTTTCGCTTCTGTGTAGTAAACTTTTTTGGCCTGGGGATGTCAAGGTAAGGATCGTGATGTAGGCACAAAATGAAGCAAGCCTTCACCAGAATCCACCTCCATCTCCCCTAGTTAGGGCAGCAGACAGAGAAAAGTCCAAACTTCCTACAAACCATGGTGCAAGAAGAAAATAGGATGTATTTGTTCATATACAAGAGGCTTATCCATTTCAGGTTTTGGGTTCTAGGGTTACCACCTTAAGATTTTGAGATGTTGGTACAATTGAATAGTAGGGTTGTTGTTGTTTTTTAAATAGTTCTTTGAAAGGTCAGCAAGAAAGGAGTAGGGGTGAAATCAGCTGCAGTTCCTTGAGTCTGGGTGGAGTTGATTGAATTCCACGCATGCCTTCCCCAAAATGGTGCATTCATCAACTCTGTGATTCGTCAGATAATACTTTTCTTCTATAGATCGCCATCCATACTCTTGGATCTGCCAGATTCACGCTAACGCAGACAGAGAGGCACTCACATTCACCAGAAGAAGCCTTTAACTTCTCAAATATCCAAACTTGATTGCTCAGGTGTAGGACCGTCATACCTAATCTACAAGGGCGTCTATTTCCAACTTCTGGCTTCTGGTTGTGGGCAGAAAGACAATTCCATCCCTGTTACCACTTTTGTCTCAGCAGCTTCTCCTGGCCTTATATCGCCACATTCGGAAGCTAAGCAGCTTGCACAGAACACCTAGGAGGTTACTTAGGGACCTCGGCGGCTTTTAGATCTGCCGGCGTTTCCGGTTCAGCACCAGGCATCGTGTGGACAGCTCCCCTAAAGAGGACCATGGCTCTCCTTGCCGGAAGGGAACTCTTCCCAAAAAGGAACTTAAAGCAGAGAAGATGGAACCTCCGTATTGCCTTTTAATCATCATTTCGGCTCCAGATAACGGTGTCATCATTACTTAGGGCGTATCTGGAGAGACTTTTTGTTTTGCATTTTCTCTGGCTTGCTAGATCGTGAGGAAAGTGTGTGCAGGGGGCGGGGGAGGCAGTGAACGTGGCAAAGAAAATGCCATCTGTCCAAGACAAGAAAACCGCATTAGTCTCTATAAAAGAAGTAGATTCACTCCCACCACTTCCCCCACTCCTAAAAAGTGTGTGTGAGAAAAATCTGATATATTTTTAAGTAGATGTTCCAAAGACTTTACTGTCAAACAAGGCATATGAATCAGTTAGGGGGGTTTCACCCCTCCCCCACCGCCGTCCCGTCTTTGACAAACGTGTCTAGCTAAAATTGAAAGAATGGGGTCTCTCTCTCTCTCTCTCTCTCTCTCTCTCTCTCTCTCTCTATATATATATATATATATATATATATATATATATAGAGAGAGAGAGAGAGAGAGAGCACGACTTGTTTGAAATAAACTAGTAAACTTGAGGGAGTTAACATCTAATATTTATTAATTGTCGTTTTAGGACGCTCCTTCATTACGCGTTTGAATAAGATCATAGCTGACTTTCAGCTTTCAGCCCGTCAGAAAGTGTTCGCCTGCATTTCACGAAAGATCTGTAAATTAATGCTTAAAGTATACAACTGGAAACCAGGGTTTCGCAACCCTCCCCTTTCTGCTGTTTCAAGCCCAATGCGTGCATTTAAAAAAAGGAAAGAAAAAAAAAAGAACTTTTAAAAAGGCTGAAGTTTTAAAGCAAGTCTCCCCTGGTGTCCCTGATCTTCAGATATGTGTAATGGGGGGGGGGGGGACTACACTTTTCATGCACAGAAAGTCCCTGCCTTTTGATCTGTATTATTTTGATTTTTTTTGGGGGGGGGGAGAGAAAAGGCAAAGCTGACATGGGAACAAAAAAAACACGTCTTACAAGGCTCTACCCTCTAAAATACAGAATTCTCTGGTGTGCCAACAAAACAGGGAAGGGTTGCAATAGATAGACAAACAGATAGTGAAATAAATAAATAAATAAATAACAACCTCTCTCTTTTTAAAACAAGACTTGGAGATTTTTTTTCATTAGCATATCATTTGACATAAATATTTATTTATGTTAAGGAAACTGAACAGGAATAGAAAACAAGCGCTTCTGGTTTCCAGTAGCTACTTCATCCTGGCTACAACTTTCTTTTCTTTTCCTTTCCTTTCCTTTCCTTTCCTTTCCTTTCCATTCCATTTTATTTATTTATTTATTTGTCAACGTGTTGCTGACTTTTGTTTTAAAAAACATTGATCAAAAATTGTATGCCCTCTTGCTTTGATCTTTAAAAATGCTGGTATGTTTAAAGGTGATCCACACTATAGGAAAGAAGGAAGGAAGGAAGGAAGGAAATATAAGGCTAATAATGTTTTTTTTTTTTGCATCATCCCCTGCCAAAAAGGAAAATGATATTAGGAATGAGAAATCATGACTCGGTTGTGGGAAAATATACCAGTTTGAGTCTTTAGTCTGTTGGTTTTTATAGAGCGATTTATAATACTGGTGTATTGTTACATAAACGTATTCCTCCCCCCCTCCCCCAATGCATTACAGAAAGAGAGAACTTAGAATTACTATGATCTGGGGAGAAAACTAGCCAAAAGTAACTATGAAGCATAATAATTAGTGTTCTTTTCACATCACCTTTAAAAATTTGCATATTTGTTTCCCCCTCTTCTATTCATGCATAACAAAACGTTTTTGCCAGTTCATAAAAATCTTTTTTTTTTACTTTTTTTCCATTAACATTTTTAAAACAGGTAAAAAACAGCAATGACACACAAATTTTGGAAAATAAGTTACTCAGGGTTACAAGGGTGGTTCAAAAAGATCAGTGATTGTTAAATACTAGGGAAACATACCACATTTCCCCCAAATTAAAAAAGTGCACAATTTTAAACCTCAGCGAGTTTGTTGGTCCATATTTCTAATATTTCATATGGATTTTTTTGTTGTTTTTTCTCCTTTTTCTCCTTCCTTTTAAAAACCTTTTTTCCTAGTTTCAGTACCTACTTGCATAGATAAAGATAGAATATATTTATCATCTGTTTGCCCCCTTTATTGCTTTTTAAAATTCTCACTGCATTGAAAGTCTGTCTTAAAGTTTGCAAACATCTTTTTTTTTTAAAATAATAATAATAAAAAAACTCCTTAAATAGATTAAAGTTGTGAGGAAATTCTTGATTCAGTTGCTGGAAGGACGGGAAACTTCTCTTCCTTCTGCTCTGTCCCAAATGAACCATGTTGTTTCAAAGCCATTCTGATTTTTAAGCAAACAACAGGGGGGCTTTTTGCCCATAAAATATATTGTTTAATGTAAATTATACATTAAAATGGGGGCAAGCTCGCCAAGCCCCATAAATTTAAACAATGGTGTTTTCCTCCACAATGTTTCTGATTTAGGATTTAAAACTTTCTCTCCAGATGGCCAAGACCTCAGCTAAACCATTCTACTAGCTATAAATTTTGTTTTTCATATAAAATTGCATTTGAATACATATTGCACCAGATCTCTCTTTTTAAGGGTTTAATGGGGGCAAAGGAGGAGACCAGGTCACCGATCCGGTTTTCACCCCGGTTTCCTAACTGAATTTGGAGTTCCTGGAAAACCAGGCTCTTGGATCAGCTCTGGAGCCAGTTTGGTTTAGTGGTTAAGAGAGCCGATCTATCTGGAATACCAGGTTGGATTCTACACTCCCCCATGAAGCCGGCTGGGTGACCTTGGGCTAGTCACAGCTCTCTTCTGAGCTCTCACAGCCCCACCTACCTCACAGGGTGTTCTGTTGTGGGGAGAATAGAAAAGCTTGCTTTGAGTCCCCTTAAATGGGTGAGAAAAGCGGGGTAGAAAAGCCAACTCTTCTTCTTCTATTTAAGCCAAAGTCACTGATCTCCGAATGAATATATTCAGTCAAACCCAACAAGACTTGAAAGGATTTAAGCACTTTGCTTCCACTTAAGTGACTTGTGGGCCAGAATTTCCCTCTCTTTCAGCTTCAGAACAAGAACATCCGGCTCAATTAGTTTAGGGACGGGAATTATTCAAAACATTCCTTTCTATCTCTAACTCTAAAGGGCGAAGTAGCTCACAGACGAATTAAACTGTGTAGCTTTCAGGAAGAGGGGAAAGGGTTATCCGAGGAGACCAAGGATTTTCTCTTTTTTAAAATAAACAAAATCAACACCACTCCCTTTCCAAATCCAACTGATTGGGATTCTACAGGTGGCCCTTGGACGTGCGAAACCAGGAGGGAGGATGGGATGTCGCCAAAGGCAAAAACGTGGGGACAGAGGGGGCTTTAGTTATGGAAAAAAGCATTGAGCTCCTCATACATGGGGCCTCTGTCATGATGGAGGTGCATCTCATAAGGCAAAACGTTCTCCGAGTGGACGCCACTACGCATTCCAGATGATCCGAACACCAAATTGTGCCCGGATGGGCGAGAACTTGGGAGGGCAGAGTAGTGCATAGAATAGTGATAATTTTTCTCATGGTCTGGGGAAGAGTCCTGCTTGAGGGAAAAATTTCCATTCACGCACAAAGGAGGGCTTAGGGGACCATCGTATTCCGAACTATTGTAGTCTGGAGATGTGTTCCCATAGAGGGATTCATAGGTGGCACAGTAGGCGTGCGTCCTCAAGGCGTGGGAGCTAGCCATGGTGCTGGAAGCGCACTGCGCGCCAGAGATCCTTGAGCACTGATAGGTGTACGGGTGCATGGCAAAGGTGGAATTGGGCCCATGGTATCTCCCGGCCTCCTGGCCTTGCTCGGTAAGGAAATTCCTTGAGTTGAGCTGCAGGCAACCAGCGACCAGGTTGGTGGTGGGCTGGGACAAGCCTTTGCATAAAGTCTGCACGTAAGAAACCAAGTCCGGCCTCTTGCCCGAACGTAAGATCTCCGACAGGGCCCAGATATAGTTCTTGGCCAACCTCAGTGTCTCAATCTTAGACAATTTCTGAGTCTTGGAGTAACAAGGGACCACCTTGCGCAGGTTGTCCAAGGCTGCATTGAGGTCATGCATGCGGTTCCTCTCCCTGGCGTTGGCCTTTTGACGTCGCAGTTTGGAGCGCTCCAATCGGGCCTTGGTCATCTTCCTCTTTTTAGGGCCTCGTTTCTTAGGGCGGTCTCCTTCCACCTCCTCCACTCCTTCTTCCTCCTCTTCCTCCTCCTCATCATCACCACCTAAGTCGTTTTCCTCTTTGACCTCCGAGTCGTTCTGTTCCTCCTGCAGAGGACAGCTCTTGGACTTGGGATCCTCCTTATCACTTGCCTCATCGTCTTCACAGTCATCCGCCCAGCTGGAGAATTTCTGAACTTCTGGGATCAAGCTGGGCTCGCTGAAGAGTCGCGTCAACATGGTGGCTGGAGAGGTGACATAGGGGCGGGGAAGGAGGAGGGACAGGAGAGGCACAAGGGAGGGGAGAGAGAGAGGGAGAAAGAAAGAAAGAAAGAAAGAAGAATGGAAACAAATAATAACACAAGTTTGCCTACAGGTACAGGTAATCCTGACCAAAGCACACTCAAACATACCACTGTCAATTTAATGATTCTGAACTCTCAGGACGTTAGCCGAGAGTCTCAGCTGCTTTGGTTGGTCCAAAACTCCGAGATATTTCCAGTTAGTATGAAATATTCCTCATTCGGCAACTTGCATTTCATTTTTCAAGCAAAAGCGTTAAACAAAGAAACAAACAACAAATTTCCAGATACTTATTGGGGGATTGGCAGTCCACCTCAAATTCGCAAAGGGAATTCCTTCGCACTTTCCTCCGAACATGTCAAGGAGATGGATCGGTCAATAAGGTGGGAGCAGTTCTTTGGACAAGCCTAAGAGTCCCCCGTCCCGGACACAATTCTACATTTGTCCCTCCAGCGCAAAAATATCATGATTAATTTTAGAATTCCAATCAAGCTACTAAGTACTTTCCTAGAAGCAGATCATCTGACACACTCATAGGTGACATTCCTGAACATTTTGTGGTATGGAACTTCTGGTCTTGCTGTGTGTTTGTGTGTGTGTGTGTGTGTGGCAGGTGCAACTTCAACCTACACTTCTTCCATGTCCCCCGAATTTCAGTCCCCCTTCCAAAGAATGGGATTTTTCCAATTTTCCTTTCATGTCCTAAAAACCATGCACTGAAGAACAAACGATAATTATCTGTCCGTCTCCAGAGCAGAAATATCCCGCTTTTTTCTCACCCCCCCTCCTCACCCGTAGACTTAAAGGGGCTTTTAAAAATTATTATTACATCCCAAGGCAGAGGAAGAGAATAAAGGATTTGCTTAGATCTGGCCTGAATGACCCCCCCCCCACTTCCCTTCATAAAAGCAATTGACTCGTTTTAAAGCGTGATTAAAATTAATTGGCTCCTCCATCGTTTTCCTGCTGAATTGGGGCAATTTTTCTGATGGACCCGGTTCATTCCTTTTTGTTTCCCCCACCCTCAAATAAGAATAAATAAAATAAAATGAATGCAGTAGGCCTAACTTTATCTTGACCTCAGCGCAGCGTTTTATTCATTTTGCCAGCTTTAGAGGAATCTGCAATCGCTGCGCCCCATCCGCTCTGTCTTCCGCCTCGTTCACGTTCCTCCCTTCTTCGGCACGAACCCGCTTTTGCGTCTAGACCGAAAAGCTTTGTGTGCGAGATCTCGCGAACGCCGAGGGAAACCGTTTAACTTTTCTCTCCCTTTCCGCACCTGGGGTTCTCGGATAAAGCAACGGATCCCCGCGCGGCAAACCCTTTCCGCTATATCCTTCGAATCCCCAGTGTCGAGAATTTCGTGCCCCAGGCGCCCTCGACGCGCTGCGAATTCCCACGAGCTCACCACGCGCCTGCATCCAGTTCCAATTCTCCGAACTTCTCATCCGGTTTCCCGTGTTTTTGCCAGCCCAGACGTCGCCGTTGGTGGGGCTCCTTTTAACGCTCTTTCTTTACGCGCGAGGAGAATGCCTGCGCGCCCAAAAACCGCGTTAAGCTCGGTGTGGCAACCAATATGTATATATTTATGGTGTTTTTTTTTTAAATAAAGGTGGCGGAAGGAAAGATCACGTTCCTTTGTGGGCTCCCTCGGAGGCAATTGTGGAATGGGTAGACGTTCCCTTTCTTTTCTTTCTTTCCTCCTCTCCTTGCCGGCATCGGGCTCCGTTAAACCACCCCAAAACCCCAAGGCAGCTTCCTTTCCACACCGCTTGAAAAGGCAAGGGATCGCACGGCAGTTCTGGGCGATGCTGTTTGTAGCAATTTTAGGTGGTCTCCGGAGAGGGGAGGGCGGCAAGGGTGTTAAAATACACGCACACGCGCGCATGCACGCACACACGCGCGCACACACGGGCACGCAAGACACACAGACACACACGCGCGCACATACATCAAGGCACCCCTTAGGCGAAAGCGCCTTCCGCTCGTTCCGAGGGATCAGAACCATAGGGCGCCGTGGACACGGAGAAGCGCTAAAGCTCCCATGCCACGGGAAACCTTCCACGGGTTCTCCCACCCACCCCGCAAATCATAGTAATAATAATAATAAATCTCCAGATCATCTCCTTAGATCTCTACGCTCGATTTTCTTCAAATGTGCCACCATCCAGTCTAGTTTCAATTCCATGCTCATTTCGCACTGAGCCCTCGCCTTTTGCTTGACCAGCATTTTTGGGGTCTGTCAAAAAAATCTTGCCTACGGATAGCCGGTCCCTTCTCGCTTTCCTCCCTGCCCGCGATCTGCTTTCTACTCCGCGTTCGTTCTAGAAATAGTGTTGCGTGAAAGGGGATGTGGGGGGGGGGGAGAGGAAAGAGATAAGATGGGGGATAACCCAAAGGGTGGTCTGGGTGGGGGGGGTGGGGGTGGGGTGGAGGAGGCAAGTTGGGAGACCCAGGGTTTAAGTTTCTTCCCCGCTCTCTCTTCCTTACATAACTTACCTCCAAAGCTAAGCGGAGGAATCCTCAAGTCCTCGGACCCCGCATCTTTTGGGAGTAAGGGGGGAAATTCGAGGGAGGGGGGAAAGGGAGCAGGCTCCTTGAGGTCCACCCCGTCTCCTTCAGTGCCTTATCCAAAAGGAGGAGGGAAGTGGCACTCTCCGAGCAGGCAGAAGGGGTACCAACTCTGATGCCAGACCATATGGCTGGCACGTCATCTGCTGGAGTTATCACATGAGCCGCGGTGATTGACAGGCGCCCGCATGTAGGGAGATGTGGCTCTCTGGGGAAAGCGGGCCCACCATCTGTCGCTCCCTACTCTTAAGAAAGGAAGGAAGGAGAGAAGGAAGGAAGAGAGAGAGAAGGAAGGAAGGAAGGAAGAAAGAAAGAAAGAAAGACCCAGCCTAATCAGATTTACAGAACTGCCTACACTGTCTGACAAGATGAAGAGAAATAGAAAAGCCAGCAAGGGATCGAAAACAATAGGAGAGAGAAGTGGGGGGGGGAGAGAAAGAGGGAGAGAGAGACAGAGAGAGGGAGAAGAGAGAGGATTGTGAGTTGGAATGTGAGTGGCTATAAAATCTGTCAGGGGAAAGGGATGCTAGAGACCTTTTGCAAAAATGACTCCCTCTTTCTTAACCATCACAATCTTACCCCACCCACCCTACCAATATAGGACCTGCTCTTTACTTGATCTGCTAAGCCAATCTAATTATAGGGTCATTTCCCCAATACCTTTCTTTCTTTCTTTCTTTCTTTCTTTCTTTCTTTCTTTCTTTCTTTCTTTCTTTCTTTCTTTCTTTCTTTCTTTCTTTCTTTCTTTCTTTCTTTCTTTCTTTCTCTCCCTCCCCCTCCCTCCCTTTGTAGGATTTTGAATGCCTACAAATACTTGTCCACATCCCTAGATGTGTCCACAGGTTCATGAGAAATCAACTTTGAAATTGCAACAAAATAAAAATGACCCCCCCCCCCCACAGAACCATTGAGTCCAAAATCCATCACGGCACACCTGAATCTCTGTCTTGTCTGTTATTACATAATAATAA
The DNA here is from genome assembly GCA_023333525.1 of Aspidoscelis tigris stejnegeri. Classification (NCBI taxonomy): domain Eukaryota; kingdom Metazoa; phylum Chordata; class Lepidosauria; order Squamata; family Teiidae; genus Aspidoscelis; species Aspidoscelis tigris. Next base: position 41,690,204 of record JALMGA010000009.1, on the reverse strand, counting down.
TAAAAAAAACTTCTTGGAAATTCTTCTACTCAAGCCCAAAAGATCAGAGTGACATCCTTTCACCATTTCCCATTCATTCCTCTGGAGTTTGTGCAGATCTTCCCAACCAGCTGGGCCAGTTCTGTTTCTCTTCTGCTCTTCCCTCCTTAATGATGCTCAAAAAGTCTGCCTTACGAGGTGAATGGTGTGCAGCAAAAACAAAACAAAACAAAACACCTAATTTCCAGCTTTGCATGCTCTTCTGCTATTCCCATTGTAAAGGCCAGATACAAAGGCAGAACTTCAGGCCCCTGGAACAAAGCAGGTTCCCATGTGTCCTACGCACATATGCATGGTTTTGTCTGTAACTTGGAAATGTTGACATTCCCAGGTCAGGACCCAAGAGATTCCAGTGATACTCTTTCCCCAAACCATACTTCAAAAACCCTGAGCCAGTGCCACCTGAAAGAAGAGGGAATCCACATTAAGCTCAGAATGTAAAATTACTTTGTATCAGCAACAGGGATTTCCATTTGTTCCATAGATAAGTTCCCCATGAGAGCTACCCTTTACTCTTTGCGGTGGAAAATTATGGCAAAACTGTTTGTCTGCTTTCTAAGCATCTATCATCAGTGCATGAATATTCGTAGGCATTCAAAATCTGTCCGAATGTGCCGAATTTTGACATTCAAACTTGAATCGAATGTCCTGAAATTTGAATGTAAACATTTGAATCAAATTTCAAACTTTGGATCTATTCATTTGAATTATCCGGACATTCGTATGTGTACGGGTTCATACACGATGCGTACTTGAAGATCCGCATCTTTCCCACAGCTGTACACATTTGTACCAATCCGCATGGGATGAAAACAGGTTGCATACAGGACAACTATGGGATGCATATGGACATGTATAGATGCATACGGATGTGTACAGATGTGGGGAAGATGCATACATGCACATACAAATGTTGTTGACATTCCTATGTGCAGATTCAAATCAAAAATTCAAACAAATTGATTCAAATTTGGTAGACAAGAATCAAATCTTGTTAAATTTGAATTTAAAAGATTTGAATTCAATTGGATTTTTGGGTAACATTCATGCACATCCCTGATCATCAGAGGACAAAAACAATGCCATCTTGGCTAAAGGTGGGCCTGTTGACTTGTGCCTCTCCAGATGTTTTCAGTGAATATGGCCAGTTATTAAGCATGATATCTGGAAGTTCATCCCCCCCTCCCATTGTTGCTTGGACTCACCTTGACCTTAACAGTATCCCAATCTAGGGATGTGCAAGATTTTTTTTTTTTTGCATTCAAATTCAAGTTGAATCAAATGTCAAAATGTTCTATTAGATTCAGATATTTAGAATCCAAATGCAATAAAAAACAATTCGAATCCAATACATTCCAATCTATTCATTCGAATGTTAGATTCAAATTTGAAGATACAAATGTTGACAACATTTGTACGTGTGATACGTATCTGTACGCATTTCGTACACATCCCGTTTTATCCTGTATGCATCCCATTTTTTTTCTCTATTATAAGCGCAAATGCGTACAGATACATATGTTATTCGTACAGATATGTATGTATTACAAACGTGTCTGTACATGCAAATAATTTGAATGAATGTTTTGGAACATTCGAAAATTGTTCAAATGTTTAAATTCGAATGTGAAGACATTCTATTCGAATTTTAATGTCCACATTTGATCGAATATGATTGAATTTTGAATGTTTAGAACATTTGCACACATCCCTATCCCATTCTTGCCTCGTTGTTGGCAAAGATAATGGAAAATGCCTGGAACTTACTACACACATTTTGAATTTCTGGAAATCAGTTTCCCTCTTGGTCCCACTAGTGTGATCCAATTGTGAACATGACATCTGGCATTGGGGTTGGCTGTAGGAGCTGCCAGCAAGATGATCTGTTGTCCATCCAACCATCTTTTTGTCTCCACTTTGGATTTTTGGCCAGTAATGCCAACATTATGGAGTAGCTGCAGCTCAGTGGTAAAACAAATTGCCTGGAAAGTGTGTGTGTGTGTGTGTGTGTGGGAACCACTGGTTTAATCCCCAGCTTCTCCCGGAAGCAAGCAATGGCAACCACTTTTGTATCTCTGCCAAGAAAACTGCATGGGTGCCTCCAATGTCAACCATGTCTACGGTCACACCTTCACTTTACACCTTCTTCAGTCCATCTTCAGATCTGACCACTCACTCACACCTTTTCATTTCTATCCATTTTATTTGTGGACTTTCCATTCAGGGAAGTCCAGATGGAGGGCGGAAAGTCCACGGACAAAACAGACAATATATGAAACAATTTAAGTGAAGATATGCCGTTCAAGGTAGCATAAAGCCAGATCTGAAACTGATGCTGCCAGGCAAATGTTCAGAATGCCTGGGGGAATAAAAAAGGACCCACCAGGCACCACCAGGCATGTAAGGAGACTGCCAGACACACCCCTTCTAGGGACGCTGTTTCAGAGGCTGTGAGCCTGGGTTTTTGTAGGAAATCAAAAGAAGACCCTTTGAGTACCTGGTTAGCTGCTCAACTTGAGCTGTGGTCACACCTTCATATTAAATCTTCTTCAGTCAAGCTTCAGGTCTCACTGCCCTCTCCTCCCTGTGATTTGGAGCAGTAGATCTGATGAATCTGGGTCCACTGATCCGGTATATGCAGGAATGACCAAAGGTTCAGGAGGCCAGGAACCAGGGCTAGTGACTGATCAAAGTCCAGGGAGCTCCAGGACATGGATGCAGGGCCAGGAAACCAAGACACTGAGATCTCTTCTACTTATTAAAATGTACTTATTTAAAACATTTACATACTCCTTTTCATTAAAAATAAATCTCAAAGTGGCTTACAAAATCAATGGCTGGTTTGATGCCAAGGTCTAGAACTCAAAGGGTTTGAAGGGCAACTGGTAACTGAGTCTGGAGAGACGGTGAATGTCCTTTGCTTGGAAGCAGTGATGGGTTGGATGGGGACAAATTCTATCAGATGGGGAAGCTTGTGGGTTGAAAGTTCTGGAATTGAAGATTTTCTCTGTTCTAGGTGGGGTTGCATTCCCTCAGAAGGGACAAGAATGTATTCTGGAGGTGCTTCTGGAATCATTCCAATCACTGGAGGCTCAATTGACCTCTGTGGGAAATGCACATACCCAGGCAGCTTTGGCTGGTATATCAAGTATGCCCCAATCTGGATAGAGAGAACCCAGTCATCATGGTCTATGGCCTTCTAAATTTGTCACAATTGCTTCTTCTGAAATTCTACATATGTGGCTGGTGTCACTACTGCTTCTGTGAATTTGTTAACATGACTATTGAATAGCCATGTCATTCCAAAGAAGGGATCTTCTGAAGATTTTATAAAATCTATTGTGCTTTTTGTTAAATTCAGAAAAAAGTCTCCATTTTCTGAATGTAAGAGAAACGTATGAAAGGTCTGTTGGAGTGGACGAAAAGCTGGTCTAGTCTAGCAGTCTATCTTTCCACAGCAAACAGCTGCCTATGGGAAGCCCAAAGGCAGGACACATGGGCTGTTCATGGTAAATGGTGTACAGATTCATTCTGCAACCGACCCTAGAAATAGCACATTGCCTTCACAATTGGTAGCCTTGAATAGCCTTTCTGTCCACAAATGAGTCCAGGTTCCCTCAAATGTCTCCTGAACTAGAGAGCATTTACACGGTTAGTAGAAGCAAACAGAGCTGCGCCCAACTGATTCGGTTAGTTTATTTATTTATTTATTTACATTTCTATCTCACCCCATACCCAAAGGTCTCTGGGCGGGTAACATCAGATTAACCAGCAGATTAAAAACAAGATACACATTAAAACAAGATACACATTAAAACAAGATACACATTAAAAACAACAGTAGGGCTGGGCATGACTATTCAAAACATTTGTTATTTGTACAAATTCAGCCGAATGCAGACATTTGTACTTGAATCAAATGTTACAACATTTGGTTATTAACATTCATACCAATATGAATGTTTCTGGGCATTCGTATGAATAGTTTGGAAATTCGTGAAACTGAGAAGCGGCTGGGAAAGCGGTTGCACCAGTCACATCCCCAGTGGATCCAGAGTGCATTCAGCATGGATCGAGATCAGATTAAAAGTGGATTCAGGGCAGATTTGATGCTTTCAGAGTAGATATCTTACGGGATATGTATCAGATATGTATTGGATACGTATTGGTTACATATCAGATACGTATCAGATACATATGCATTTGTGTTGGATACGTATTGGATACGTATTGGATATGTACCAGATACATTTGTGTTGGATGTGTATTGGATGCGTATTGGTTACATATCGGATACGTATCAGATACATATGCATTTGTGTTGGATACATATTGGATACGTATTGGATATGTATCAGATAGATATGCGTTCATGTTGGATACATATCGGATATGTATCGGATACGTATTTGTTTGTATCGGATATTCATGCGTGCGAATTCATACAAATACAGTACATTCATATCGAAGAGAATCCTACCACATTCAGAAGGGATCTTTTTGAACAAATATGAATTTTCTAACATTCAACACATTACAAATCAAATGCCAAAAGACCCATTGGTGTACATCCCTAGTTTGCAGTGAACTGGGGTGTTTGCATGGTTTGTATAAAAGCAAAACACCCTGTAGACCAAAAAAAAATATATATTTGAATCAAGCCCCGATCAAGAGGGCTGTAGTGAAACAAGGGAACCATAGGGTAATTTGCTATGGTTTGCATGCCAGTAGAAATACCCTGGAGTTCAAAGAAAACAGTTTGAAACAAATTCCTAACCAAGGGGTTTTGCTTTGATTCAAACTGAACCAGACTATCTTTACAGTTTGGCCTTGTGGTTAGTGTTTCTGTCATTATATGTAATAGTCTGCTGGTTTGAGTCTGTTTTCCTTTACAAAACCCGATGGGTTAGTCACAGCTCTCTTTTGCACAGCCTCACCTCCCTCACAGGGCATGTGATGTGGAGAGAAGAACAGAAGGTTTGTCAGCCACTTTGAGTCCTCTTAGGGGTGAGAAGAGCAAGGTATAAAAACTGACTCGTCTTCTAATTTTCAGTCTGTGCACATCTTTAGGAGCAAATGCTATCTTTTAAATCTTTGTGCTCTGTGGATTAGTATCAAAGCCAATGGTTTGGGATTGCTGGACAGTGGGAACCACTGGCTGGAAGATTTCCTTTGATATTTCCAGGCTGTGGTTTCACCCAATCTTGGAGCTCAATGAGAGTCTTCTCAAAAGAACCTTTCCCCTCCCCTGAAGAAGTGGTCCTCAAGCAACGGATGAATTGCTTGTGTAAGGCTGCAACATCTAGGCCTCTTCAGTCTGGAGAGACGGCATTTAAGAGGAGATCTGATTGAAGTATAAAAAATTATGCAAGGTATAGAAAAGGTGGATAGAGAAAATTTCTGTATCACGCAACACTAGAACCAGGGGGCATTATGAAGCTGATGGGTAGGAGAGTTGGATCCGACAAGGGGAAGTACTTCTTCACCCAGAGGGTGATCGGTTTATGGAATTTGCTGCTGGAAGAGGTGTTAACAGCTACCAGTCTAGATGGTTTTAAGGAAGAATTTTAAGGAATTTATGGATGACAGATGTATCAATGGCTACTAGAATGAATGCCTAGGTACATCTTTCAGGCCAGGGTGGTGGTGGAGCAGGATCCTTCTAAGGCCATTTGCTGGGATTCAAGAGCAGGAAAAGGTTTGTCCTTATCTCTGCTTGAGATGCCCATGAGCATTTGGTGGGCCACTGTGTGAGACGGGATGCTGGACTAGATGGACTGTGGCCTGATCCAGGAGGGCTTCTCTTAAGAATGTAAGTATCTATGCATATTATTTGCATTGTCAGAAAATCATACTGTTCATCCCTGCCTTATGTAAATAATATAATACTGAAGTACAGCATATTAGACGAGCTACTTCATCTGGAAATGTTTCTAATTTGGCCAAAATGGCAGCAGTTGTTCAGAAGAAGGATGTAACAGATGAGGAAGGGAAAATGTCTGTCAAAATAGCTTAGTGTTGATTGAACATGTCCTGTGGCCACAGAACACTGAATATCTGAGGATAGAATGAGAAGATGTAGCAAGACAAAGTGAAGTGACTGGAATTATCCAAGTCTCTATTCCTATAAAAGTCATTTCTCAAAGTTTCACCCCATACTCCCAACATTCTGTCCCATTGAGTGAGATGTGATCCGGAAGCGGAAATCAGGATGGGGTTTTCAGAGGAACACAATGGACTGGTCAGGCGGAAGCTGGTTTCCTTCCCATTGGCTAGAATTCCGAGAGGTGTAGCATCAACCTTACTATGCACAGGTTTCTACAGATCAGCACCATGGACAGAGAGAAAGAGCTGAGATCTCAACAGATGCCTCTAATCCATTATAAGGACTGGAATACTGTTAATATCACATAAGGGTGATTCTGTACTGATGAATATACTGGACCAGCAAGCGTATTAAGACCCTCCCTTCCACATGCTGCTGTGGTCTAAGGGAGGACCTTCCCAGGATGTGGAATCAGGGCTCCTAGCACAATTGCTGGTCCGATATACTTGGCCATTGCAGAATCATCCTAAATGCCATTTCCTTCTCTTTTCTTTTCTGACCCAGTTTGGTCTTGTGGTTAGAGTGTCTGACTCTTATCTGGTAGTCTCCCAGTTAAATTCCGCACTCCCCCATGAAGCCGGCTGGGAGACCTTGAGCAAGTCACAGCTTTCTCTCTGATCCCTCATACCCCACCTACCTCACAGGGTGACCGTTGTGTGGAGAAGATTTGTCAGCTGCTTTGAGTCTCCTCCTCCTCTTATAAAGTGACATTTTGTTTTTAGAATAAGGTATTAGCTGAAGATATCAAGATCACAAACTAGATTATCTTTACTGTCCCTACACTGGCGCTATTAATCTAAGAGTAAGAAAGGTGCTTCAAGGTGTTAAAAGACAGGAACTTATTGTCTTTCTTTCCTATCTTCACAGAACTGCTCTTCACTCACTTTTGTAAAAGTGGTTGCAGCTGCCAATAATTCTGTTGACTTCAAGAGGTCTGGAAAGGGGCCTTTTGGTGGAGAAACTTTCCCAAAAAATTGAGGTGACTCTAATTTAAAACAGAATCTGTTTATTCTGTATCATGTCACACAAGATGAAAATAACTACATAAAAATATGCCTAATTTGAGTTGCGACTCTGAAAATATCAGTTGGAAACCTCTGTGCTCCACTCAAATATGCATCATATCATTTCTGTCCTTTGCTGTAGATGGGCTGATGAATAGAACTCATCAGATGATGGCCATAAGTCTTCCATTGCGGTCCAACATTCCATTGTGGTCCAGGCCCGTTTTTCCACACACAGTCAAAGATCTGGATATCCAGATCTTGAAGATGCCCAAAGACCCCATTGTGGACACCTTTAATCAGGTTCACAGAAATTCCAGATTTAAGGGCCTTGCAGATGAGGGCCTTCAATGGGGTCCAGGTGGGGACAGGACCTTCCCAATTGGTACCAATCAGGTACTAATTGGATTCCTAATGGGATCTTAGAAGGATTCTAAGCCCTAGTGGGAAAAGGCCCTGACACTCCCACGTCTATCCAGCCAGACTGATCATGGAAGAAATTAGTGGTGCATGCAAGTTAGTGGTGCATGCACAGAATTTCATGTGTCTACTTTATGGGGTTTCTAGGGCTGTTTTGTTTCACCTTGCACACAGACACATGACATGATCTTGACTACTTTGTTGGGGTGAAGCAACATACATCTGCTGGCTGGTCAGCAGTAAGCTAAGTTTGCCAAGCAATTTAATAGGTTCCTTAAAATTAGTAAAGTCAATGTACAACACATGTCACAATAGACAAAATCATGCAGCCCTTCAGGACAGAAGGGAATGACCTAGTTTGCCTGATAGTCCATGATACTGACCAGTACAGAATCACCCATTTTGATATTGCTCGCACTTCAAAAGTCACTTTCAGTACTTCCATTTCTTCCTGCCATTTAAATGATGACATCTAAAAGGAGACATTATTTTATGATGGGAGCCCCAAACATCTCTCACTTTTGCAAACATCACCTCATTCACACCCAGGTTCTCCTTGTTACAATGTTTGTTTGTTTGTTTATTTATTTATTTATTTTTCTATAATCATAGGTCTCAGGGCGTGTTACAAGTTTTAAAACAACAGATTAAAATAATATCCATAAAAGCACTTAAGAAATCCTGCATATTTGAAAATGTATACTAGATATTAAAATACTAACATCTATGGGGGGGATGGTCACATTAGCCAAAGGCCAGGGCAAAGAGGTGCATCTTCACCACCTTCCTAAATGGATACAGAGAAGGGGCATAACACACCTTGAGGGGGAGACTATTACATAACCTGGGGGCCATTACCAAAAAGGTCCTTTCCCGGGTGCCCACCTGCCTCACTACTGAGGGTGGTGGGACAACCAGGAGGGTCTTGGCTCCAGATCTCAAGGCACGGGCAGGTAGGTATGGAAGAAGGTGTTCCTTTAGATATTTGAGGTCCAAGTCATTTAGAGCCTTGTAAGTCAGCGTGAATTCCCATTACAAGCTTAAAATGATTTCGAACTGGTTTCGATCTTCGCAGTCCCCACATCAGGTTGGCTTAACACACTTTCCATGTGTTAAACCACCCCAAAGTGTTGTAAATGTTAACACTCATTTCAACAGGTCTCACTCTGGTTCGTGCATTTGAAACGTTTTACATTTCTTACTGTGGGAACAGTACCGTGTTAGTGGGATGAGAATGCATGTTTAGGGTTTCCCTCCCCCAATAGCTTGCTTCCAAAGATAGTGATTTCACTGAAAAAATCCACCCCTTACAGCAGCCATTACACTGTAGCAATCCACCCACTTCACACCTGATAACAATGTTGCAATTTTGTGCAATTCTGAAAGTTCTGACCTTTAGAAAGGGAAAAGAAAGGAAAGCAGCTCCAGGTTCGGGGAGATGTGTGAATGTTTAATGCTGTGGCTGTGGAGTGAAGGGGCGAAGGGGGCTTGAGTTGCCACTGCTGCTGTGTGCCCTGGGTAATGGGGAGAGGAGGGGAAAGAATCGCTGGCTGCCTGGTGCTGTTTTTCCTCCATCCAGGCAAGCAGCAGCCACCCAGCCACCCAGCTAGGCTCCCTGAAAGGTCCCCTTATGGGTGGCGCATTCATGCCAGGAGGAAGAGGGCAGGGCAGCCCTGAAAAGCGGCTTTTAGAAAGTAGCCACTTGAGTCCCACCTTGAGTCACGTACGCCACGTACGATCCTCAGAATCCGGATTGAACACGATTAAGTTGAAAGTAATGGGATCAGGCAAATTTGCATTTGCATCCGGTTCTATTATTTCAGTTTAGGGAAACCGTATAAGCTTGTAATGAGAATGCGGCCTCAGTTAACACCTTGAATTGGGCTCGGTAGTGAATTGCATGTTCTATGCAATCACAGTTCTGTAATCTCGGCATAACAACAAACAATCATGAAAAAAATACAAGTAACAATATCAAGAATGGGCAGATGCAAGACTTTTGTTTTGATTATTTCAGCTTGTTTTCCCTCTCATATTCCCCTCCCCCCCAAAAATTGCATTTCTTGGCTAGATTTCCAAGCCAGTCTCTGACTTTCCGTCTCTGAGTGAGCAAGCTGAACTCTAACCTTTGCTTGGCTCTGGTTTGCTTGACCAGCGAGGAAAGAAGTAGGGGCAATTCTGCTGGGATCACTTTCAGCTGTGTTTGGAAACTCGTAATGGATAATAGGGTGAGCAAATGCTGAGGACTGCAGAACATAATAGGGTGTCATTAGCACACGTCTCAATGCATCTTTATTTCTTTTCATCTGAAAAGCTCCCATTAATCAAAGATTCCATGGGTAGTCTATTTTCTCTTAACACTCTTTCAACAAAAGTGACCCATTAACAAGCAGCCATGGATTCACAACACTTGTCCCTTTTCCTTAAGGCTCTGTGCCAACCAAAGCTACACGAAACCAGAAAAAGTCAGCAAGACAAGAGAATTGGATACAAATGAATTTTGCACAGGGATTTTTCTCCAGGGAAAGAGGAATGGATACGGGGGTTCCCCAGGGGCAACATCATCCAGAACTTGGCCAGATCAAAACCTGCTTAGCTTCAGCAAGGTGGTAGCTTCCTGTGCTTCTAGCCTTCACCCTGGGATCTCCAGCTTGCTTGTGTTATGGTATAATCTAGCTAATATAAAGCCCTTTATAACTCCATTGGCTTCAGGTGGAGGCTGAGGCACATGTTTAATTATCCTGTTCATTACATCATTCCATTTCATTGGCTTATTTCACAGATGCTCCCCGTTTGGTCTTGGGGACTGTTGTGAAGTGACTTCCACAGTGGAATATCCAAACCAGTTAGAAGCATTAAAAAAGCAATAACCAGTTAAGACAGAAATTAAAAATCAGTTCTATCCAGGCTACCTCTAACTACCAATCCACTCCTTATAAAAGACATAACTACTGCACTTGCAATTACCATTGAATGAGTCCTGCTTTCTGCCCGGGTCCCAGGAAGCAAAATCTTTGGAGTATTTGATTGCTGATGGCGTTTCCTCATTAATGCATTCTGTGCAATGTATGAAGGGGGCATTTTGCTGTCTTTGGCAAGGGCCTAATATCCCTTCTTTATGAAGAACACAACTGCTATTTTGCAGAACTGAGTTATCAAGGAACAATCTGATAAAACATCTAGAATAATGATGCCTCCATACTTGGGCTAAAACCTACAATTATTCCGGGATTATCCACCATATCCAGAAATATCACTATTCTGGAAAATCCAGTAATGATGCCAGGTTTTCCATAGTAGCTATGGTTTTCTTCTTCTGCTGGCTCCTTTCATGATTGTTCCTCTTGCAAATACCCAGATGTGAAGGGGGGGGGAGCAAAAGGAAGTGAGTGGACGTCTGACTGACATCCAGGTAACGTGTCAGAGGACAATCATGAAAGGAGTTGGCGGATGGAGGTAAAAGCCTGTGATTGCTTCGAAGGTCTGGCAGGAGTAGCAAGAAGCAATTGGGGGATCATCTTTAAGATGATTGTGAGAATAGGCACTGTGTGAAAAAAGTCTCCTTTTGTCTGCCCTGATTCTTCCAAGATTCACTTTTGCTGGATGACCCCTAGCTCTGGTACTTGAGGAATAAGAGTAAAAACCTATGTTTACCAAGTGTCTACATCATGCATGATTTTATTCACCTCTATCATGTCCATTCTTAGTTGCAATTTACTACTACTGCAACTGCTATTGCTAGTACTACTACTACAGACCCAACTGTTTCAACCTTCTCTTGAAGGGCCCTGTAGTCCCTTTACCCTTTTAGTTGCCCTCCTTAAATCTTCTCCAATACAACAATATTATTTATTATTAATTATTGAAAACATTTATATGCTGCTTTTTAGTTTCAAAATCGTGAAACAATGTGCAATATAACTTAAAAGCAAATTGGTCTTTAGATATGTCATTTATGAGATGTGGTGATGAAAACTGTATACAGTATTCTAGGTGTGGTTGTACTTATCGTGTTCTAAAGAGAAATTATAATTAGGGAAGATCTACTTTCAGAACCATTTTTTAATTTCCTCTCTCATGCTTTTATTTCAGCCAACAGACAATGGGTCAATACTTTCACTGAGCTATCTATCACTATATCAAGATCACTTCTGACTAGCCTGTACCTTTCTTCTCATCAAACAGTGTGGTAGATATTTCTGGCCAATTTTGTACTCTGAGGCTCTGTTCACACTTAAATTTTCATCCACCTTCATTCCACTTTCAGAGTGAGATAACACATTCGCAAAGTAACAAGCTGTTTGCTTCTGGCTTTATCAAACTCAGAAAATCCACCTGTGTGTTAGATAACGTGGAAGAAAAATGACAGGTTACTTTGCCGATGTGCTCTTTCATCTGAAAGTGGACTGAAGCTGGATTAAAATTTTGGTGTGAATGCAGCCTGAGAATCAGATCCTTCCCAAAGACGTAGGATAATCAGAGTTATCAGTGCTGAATCACCACCACCACCACCACCACCATCACCGTCACCACCACCATCGTCTATCGTCGACATTGCTATTCCAGGCAACAGCAGAACTGATGAAAAACAGTTAGAAAAACTCACCAGATATGAAGACTTGAAAATAGAACTGCAGCAACTCTGGCATAAGCCAGCAAAGGTGGTCCCAGTGGTTCTCGGCACACTGGGGGCAATGCCAAAAGATCTTAGTGGGCACTTAGAAAGCATTGGCATCAACAAAATATCCACCTGCCAGCTACAGAAAGCCACTTTGCTGGGATCTGCTTGTGTCATTTGCAGATATATCACTCAGTCCTAGGCGCTTGGGAAGGGCCCGATTAGTGATAATAATTACCAAAACCAGCATAAACATCTTGTTTGCTGTGTGTTACTGTTATTCTATGTCAATAATGATGATGATGATATGATACTACTATTACTACTACCACTACCACCACCACCACCACCACCACCACCACTAACAACAACAACAATAAATAAATAATTCTGCAGGTATCACTTTTCACTTGCTTATGTTGTTTTCATCTCCTCAGAACAAAGTTTGGTGGATCAGATCATGACTCAGAGAGATCAGGGTCTTTCCTGTTGTTTACTACTGTGGCTGTGGCCTGCATTTTGGTGTGATATACTTAATAGCTAGATTTCAGCCTTTAGACTGCCCTTTGCTGATCTTGACTGATTTGTTGGAAGCTAACCAGAGTTCAGTCTGATTATTATTTCAATGACAGACTATCTGAGAATAGCAGGTGCTATCAGCTAGAGTGGAAAGTCAAAGAATATCCTGGGAAAAAAACAGTGGCCTTCTACTACTCTACTGCCTGTGTGTAAGTAGTGAAAGAAAAAAGATAGATACTTTTCAATTACGGTCTGGAGATGGTTGCTATGTACACCACAGACAGCAAGAAAAGTCAACCAATCAGTCTTCAATCAACAACAAAACAAAGCCAACTGCTTGCTTTGCATTCGAGTGGGAACACACACACTCTGATGACAGCAAATGATGGGCTAGGAAACAAATGAAGAGGATGGATAAACACAATTAGAGAAATGATACTGGCATGCCAAGATATTATTAGAAACAGGTCGTAAGAACATAAGAGAAGCCCTGCTGGGTCAGTCCACAACCCATCTAGTCTGGCATCGTGTCTCTCACAGTGGGCAATCAACTGCTTCTGTGCATCTCAAGCGGAAGAACAAGGCAAAATCTTCAGCTGCTCTTGGATTTCTGCAAATGGCCCTGAGAGGCATCCTGCCTTTCTTGCCGACCTGGACATGGTACCTAGACATCCATTCTAGTAGGCATTGATGCACCTGTCCTCCATGAAATTATCCAATCCTTTCTTAAAGCTATCCAGGTGGGTTGCTGTCCCCACCTCTTCTGGCAGTAAATTTCATAGGCCGATGAGGTCAAGACTGTGAGTGTTTCTTTAAGCAGTCAGAAGGAACAGGACCTGACATGGAGGCACCCAACTCTTAGCCCAGTGCCTTCATCCACAAGTGGGTTCAGGGGTGAAAATTCAACACGTCCAGGAAAGGTAGATTCCCACAGTGCCTGGATAAAGACAACTTTTGCTCAGGAATATCTCCCTGAGAAGCTGGTTTCCTTAATCTAGGAGGACAGGCACACAAGCAACTAGCGTGCATACCTGGAGCAACAAACAGCTGGCCTTTTGGTATTCCCATGGGGCCATTGCCTAGGGGCATATTTCACTTTTGCACATGAAAATGGCTAGCCTTGCTAAGAAAAAAGGAATTCCTATGAAAAGAGTGAAGGCTGGGCTTTTCTTTCAAAACTACTGCCATGTTTTATGGCTTGATTATTGGTTGGCCTATGGCTAGCAGTAGCAGAACTTCCACATTTTTTTATGTGAAACAAACAGGGATGTGCAGAAATGGGGGGGGGGGTTGCATTCAGTTTGTATCAAATTGAATGTAAGAAAATTCATATTAGTTTGAATAGATCCCTTTGAATGTGGTAGGATTCTAGATTCAGTTCTTATAAATATCTGATATGAACACCCCTAATCCAGAGGTCTTTTCATGCTTAGGGGAAGGGAAAGTTCTGGAGATCCTCTTGCTTCAGTTCTGGAGTGTCTGCGGGTGTATCTCCTGACCCAGATAGCTGTGAAGCACTAGAAGGGGGCTCCACAGCTATACATAGACATTGCCAGCTCACTCCACAGGTGCTTTTCCGCTAGAGGTAAGAACCCCTTCAAGATCCCATTAGGAACCCAAGTGATACCTGATTGGTACCAATTGGAAAGGCCCTGTCCCCACCTAGACCCCATTAAAGGCCCCATCTGCAAGGCCCTGTCCCCATGGATTTAATGGGTCCTTCAGTTCCTTAAATCTGGATTTCATGTGGACCTGATTAAAGGTGTCCACAATGGGGTCTTCAGGCGTCTTCAAGATCTGGATCTCCAGGAGGACCCCATCTCAAAGATCTGGATCTTGAGGATCCAGATCTTTGACTGTGTGTGGAAAAAGGGGGCAGCTTGTGCCTTTCACACCGCTTCCATGTAAAGAGTGCAAGGCCCAGGGTGGTGCACCCACAGTCACCCTCCGTGTTGCCCAGCAATAGCTGGCATGCATGACTGTTACCAAAGAAAGTAGGACTCCCTGGGACACAGCATTTGCACTTTAGGTAAGTCCTGATGAAATTTGAGATGGACTGGGTGTTCAAAATGCAAACACCCACCTCCATTCCTGATGTTCACTTCCTTGGGACACTGACCCAGGGAAATGAAGTGCAAATTTCTCCAGAGAGTCATCTGAAAGGGTTTCAAAGGTGCACTAGGGTTTTTTTGTAAAATATATTTTATTTTCTACAAGTAAGTAAACAAATATTAAACAACAACCACATACACAAAACATACAAATCACAACGAACATACGAACAAAAGGAGAGAAAAAAACACCCTTATCTAAGCGTCCCCTTCTACTTGGTCACCTGTGCATGTTAAAAATGAATGCATAGACATCCAATTTGTATTCAAATGTCTGAATCTGAACAAATTTGATCGAATTTTGAATGATTTGAATAGTCTTGCACATCTTTAAGAATCAGGGTTCTACAGTCACAGCTAGCGGAGTCCAACAGATTCTGCACAGGGAAATTCTGGATCTTCACGAACGCCAGCACTTCCACAAAACATGGCCCATCGGATAAACTTCTTGGTTTGAATCAAATCTCGAACTGGTCACAAACTATTCCATCAAAGAAAAATTCAAATATATTCAAAAAGTCCTATTTAAAGAGCCAGATGGGGTCAAACTCAAACTGACTTGAATCGAACTAGGTGCTTTGACCTGGCTTCAACAACCTCTGGTTCAGTTCAGTCCAAACTGGCCTCTTTTGAAAATGGAGGATGGTTCGGTTATGGGTTCAGCGCATAAAATGAAGCAACTTCTGGGACCTGGCTGCAGCCAGAGCTTCGCCACCCCCTGAGTGCAGCAACCATCCAGAAGCTGCATCTGACATGACACCAAGGGAGCCTCACCAGACATCTGGTAAGTTGTCAACATGCCAGAATAGTAAAGATAGTGTGAGGTTAAGAGTGCAATAGACCAGCAATTCATAGGATAGGGATGTGCAAGAATATTCAAAATATTCATTATTCGATCAAATTCGGCCGAATTCAGACATTCAAATTCAAATTGAATGTCCGGACACTCATTTTTTAATATTCAAACAAATACGAATATTTTGAATCATTCATATGAATCATTCAGACATTTGTGTATGTACAAATATGTATACATTACATACATATCCATACGCATCTTGTTTGTATCCATACGCATCTATATGGATATGTACGGGATGGTAACGGGATGCATACGGGATAAAAATGGGATGCGTATGGATACATACGAATGTTGGTCAACATTTGTATCATCAAATATGTATCAAACATTCATAGAAATAGATACAAATGTATTAGAATCGATTCAAATTTTAATACATTTGTTTTTCTCTATTCATACGGATTTGGACATTTGAATATTTGATTCAAATCAAATTGAATGTTGAAAATTGCATCTGTGCACACCTCTACCAGCGAATTAAGAGGAGGAGGAGGAGGAGAGTCGGCTTTTCTGCCCCAATTTTCTCCCCACAACAGAACACCCTGTGAGGTGGGTGGGGCTGTGAGAGCTCAGAAGAGAGCTGTGACTAGCCCAAGGTCACCCAGGATGGTGGAATCTGGAAGAAGAAGAGTTAGCTTTTCTACTCCACTTTTCTTACCCATTTAAGGGGACTTGAAGCGGCTGACAAAGCTTTCTATTCTTCTCTTCACAACAGAACACTCTGTGAGATAGGTGGGGATGTGAGTGCTCAGGAGAGAGCTGTGACTAGCCGAAGGCCACCCAGCTGGCTTCATGGGGGAGGGCTGAATCGAACCTGGTATTCTCAGATAAGAGTCTGGCTCCCTAACCACTAGACTGATAGAGAACTAATATGGTGTCGGTCCTTTCTGGCGGCTTTGCCACAGCATCAACAGCCTGCTAACTTATTTAGCATGCCTATAATCTACCTTTGCCTCACTTGTTCCAAGTTCAAGTCCTTGATTGCTCTCTTGAAGTCATCCTCTTTCCCCAGAACACATAACACAGGCGGCACGGATGGCACACACTACCATCAGCCATGTGGCGGCCTGCCTCTTCTTCTTCTTACTGCCAGGGCCTGAGGGCCGCTCTCACACTCACAGGAACCCTTCTGCTCTAATGCCTCCATGTTGAAGAGATCGGTGGTGATTCTTCCTGTCTTAGCATGTTAGGATTCAGCGCTCACATTCCCAACTGATCCCTCGAGAGCGAGAGCTGAGATAGATGGCAAGAAGCAAGGGCCGGCCGCTGCTTTGTGAAGCCCTTTCTCAAGAGTGAAAAAGCACAGCTAAGGAGTAACTTATTGAACAGGAGGAGGGAAGAGTTTTTCAAGCAGTCTACCCTACCCTTCCCCACCTGCCACCACACACATCTGAGTTGTTTCCAGTACCTACGACTTCCTTGTCATTCTCAGATATAGTTGCTGCTTAGGTTGTGCGTGATATATTTGAGGGGTTCAATTCGAATCAAATAGAATTCAAGAAAATTCATATTTGTTTGATTAAGCCCCCTTCAAATGTGGTAGGATTTGAATTTGATTTG
Organism: Aspidoscelis tigris stejnegeri; assembly: GCA_023333525.1. Taxonomy (NCBI): domain Eukaryota; kingdom Metazoa; phylum Chordata; class Lepidosauria; order Squamata; family Teiidae; genus Aspidoscelis; species Aspidoscelis tigris. The sequence goes on along the minus strand of JALMGA010000009.1, from coordinate 41,672,965 downwards.
AGTGTTTGATATGAATTCGATACGAATGCTTGATGCGAATCGCATACAAATTCCCTATATATATGATACGTATCGCCTACGTATCCACTGTGAATCGGCTAGGGATGTACATGAATATTTGTAACACTTGAAATACAGCCATATTTGATGGAATTTGGACATACAAACTTGAATGGATTGTTACAATATTCGCAAGCTAACATTCAAACAAATACAAATCTTTCTGGACATTTGTACGAATAGTTTGGACATTCGTTAAACTGAGAAAACGTTTCAGATACGTATTTGTTCATATCAGATACATATCCATTCATATCAGATATGTATCAAATGTTCATACGAATATGTACAAATAGATTCATATCGAATAGAATTTTACCACTTTCAAATGTGATCTATTTGTACAAATATGAATTTTTGAACATTTGATTTGTTTTTAATCAAATGCCAAAATAATAATAATAATAATAATAATAATAATAATAATAATAATAATAATAATAATAATAATAATAATAATAATAATAATAATAATAATAATAATAATAATAATAATAATAATAATAAATTCATGCACATTCCTAGAATCCACTGAATCTGCTCCCAGTTTACTTTGGATGCACTCTGGATCCATTGCAGATGTGACTGGGCAGCCACTTACACACCTCCCCAGGTCCATGGATGTAACGAAGCTTCATACAAATGTTCCAAAGCATTCAATTCAAATTTGAATGAATTTTGAATGTTACGAATATTCATGCACATCCCTATTGCTATTGGGTTAACAGGTTGATGAAGAAAATTCTAAAAGGCTTACACATAAAAAACTAACATTGGCCAAATACCCAATCTAGAAGCAGCTCTGCTAACGCACCTTAAATATGGGCACTATCTACCAGGGATGTGCACATTTTTTTTTCTGGGTATTCTAATTCGAGACAAATTGAATGTCAAAACATTTGATTTGATTTGAATGTTTAAAAACCAAATACAACAAAAAACAATTTGAATCTGGTACATTTAAATCTATTCTTTCTAATGTTAAATACGAATGTTGACAACATTCTTATGTATTATACGTATCTGTACGCATTTCGTGCTCATCCCTTTTTATCCCCTATGCATCCCATTTTCATTCTGCATTATAAGCCCAAATATGTACTGATACGTATGATATTCATATAGATAGGTATGTAATACATACGTATCCGTACATTAGAATTATTAGAATCATTTGAATGAATGTTTTGGAACATTCAAAATTCATTCAAATGTTTAAATACAAATGTGAAGATGTATGATTCAAATTTGAATGTCCACATTTGAATTTGATTTAATTCTGAATGTTTAGATCATTTCTGCACATCCCTTCTATCTAGTCCTTCTTGGGCTGGGGAATGTGTAAGCTGCATGAGAAGTGAGCAAGTGAGATTTCTGCAATGGCAGAATTTCTGGCCATAGAAGCAAATTTTCTGGGAGACTTGCTGTGTAGACCATATTGAACAGACATCTTGCCTTCCTTTCCCAGCACCAGCCAGCTCAGAGGAAGATCCTGTTCTAAGGATGTGCATGGAAGACATTTGCGTGTTGGTTTTTCCTGCAAAAAAAATCTGTTGTTTTGCAAAAAATCATTTTGTTTTTAAATCACTGAATTGAAAAACAGGTTGCTCTCATTTGTTTTTGAACTTTTTCATAGAGAAAAATATAATTTTTCTATTAAAAATGTTCTTTGCCATGACCACAAGCACAGCAAAAAAGAGAAAAAATAAATGTTCAGTTGAATTGCCCATTTTAACAAGTGGAAAATTAGTTCATTTTGATTGAAATTTTGGATATGCAAAAACCCAAATTTTCCTTATAATGTGAGTATCTGTGAATAAAAATAATTTGGTTGAATTTGCAAATATGAATTGAATTTTGCACATTCCCTACTCAGTTCTGAATTAAACTTCTAAATTTGTTTCCATGCTTTGAAGTGGTTATTTCACATCTGGCATGCGCAATACTACCTGAGAATTGCACATGAGCCCTTAGGCCCATGAAGAAGAAGAAGAAGAAGAGTTGGCTTTTCTGCCCCCGCTTTTCTCACCCATTTAAGGAACGGCTGACAAAGCTTTCCATTCCTCTCCTTACAACAGAACACCCTGTGAAGTAGGTGGGGCTGTGAGAGCTCAGAATAGAGCTGTGACTAGCCCAGGGTCACCCAGCTAGCTTAGTGGAGGAGGGCAGAATCAAACCCGGTATTCCCAGATAAGAGTCTGGCTCCTTAATCACTAGACCAAACTGACCAAAAGTGTGGAGATCCATACTTTTGAATGAATGAACACACACATACCCCTCTTTAATCTAAAGGGTCACTTAAATTCCTGGTGCCTGCATGGGAAAATCAATGTTTTGATACATTCGTATGAAGCTTCATATGGGATTCATTTTTATCCTGTGTGCATCCTGTTTTTGTCCCTTACGTATCCATACAAACGTGTACAGATACAAATCAGATTCGTACAGATTTGTGTGTAATGTGTATGGCTATGTACAAATGCGTACGGATATGTACACATACAAATGTCCAAATAATTCATACGAGTGATTCAAAAGATTCAAAAATTCACTCGACTGTTAAATTCGAATCTAGAGACATTTGATTCGAGTTTGAATGCCCAAATTCAATTGAATTTGATCAAATTTTAAATGTTTTGAATATTTGTGCACATTCCTAATTACACAGCACAATAGCGCATGTATTAAACTCACAAGCTGCCACTACAGTTGTAGCTATTCCTTCTAAATTAGTATGTGTCGATCTCATGCCAATCTGAGGCTTTTTTTTTTTTATGGGAGGGGTGATGCCCTTTCTCCCTTTTGGCAGCTATCAGGCCTGACAAATGATGCCCTCCCCATGCGAGGGTGTATTGTCTTGTCTCCTCTCCACCTGAGTAAGCAGGATGTCTGCAGTGCAATTAGGAAAAAGTTGGGTTTTCATCTCCCATTTTGTCCTTTCATCTGCTAGATCTTTTTTATGTCTTTACTTTCTTCTCTCCTTAGGCGGCTGGGCTGACTGATGAGAGGGGGGTTGGGAGAGGAAAAACCTGCACGAGGAAACTTCAGACATGGATCTTTAGGTAATTAGTCTTTTGAAAGGTGTTTGTCTCCTCTTCCTCCCCCCCCTTCCTTCTTCTGATTGAGAAGATATCTAGAATAAGCTGGAGTGTCAAGGCATTGGGCACTGATCTTAGCCTTGAGAAGAGCAGGATGAAGAAGAAGAAGAAGAGTTGGCTTTTATAGCCCACTTTTCTCACCCTTAATGGGACTCAGAGTGGCTGACAAACCTTCCGTTCTTCTCCCCACAACAGATACCCTGTGAAGTAGGTGAGGTTGTGTGAACTCAGAAAGAAAACTGTGACATGCCCAAGGTCACCCAGGTGGCTTCGTGGAGGAATGCGTAATCGAACCGGGAGACCTCCAGTGCTCTAAGCACAAGACCAAAGTGGCTCACAAACCACGTGGCCTTTCCTGCTGCCTTTTGACCTTTCTAAGTATGCCAACCTGTAAACCATTGGCGAGATCCAAATGGGCATGTGAGGGTGCAGCAGGAGAGATCTACTTCTGGGGCAGGATACTTCCTTTGGGCCACCGCAAAATCAAAGTTCCCCAGTGTCAAAATTTCCAACTGAATCAATTATGCAAAGCAACAGAAATAGCCTTGGAAGTCAGTTATTTTCAGCAATTCACATAATAGCACCAGGCAGGTAGGTAGGTGGCTACAGCAGCCTCCAGACCTCTGCATGATTGGTGCAGGGGCAAACCAGGCCTGCACTCCCTTTCTCATTTTCACATTTAACCTCCATGGGGAACTTAACAGAAATTAAGTTCAGGCACATTGACGGGCATTCACACTGTGAGCACCGGCACCATCCCAAACATATCCCAAACCTAACTTGCGGCCGTTGAAGTATGGATGGTCCATCCCAGACCAACCATACTAACATAGCAATTGGAGGCTATAACAGCCTATTCCAAGTGTGGAAGCTCTTCACTAATCGTTGATTACTGGCCAAAGTGCGAATAAGCCTCTGATCGCTGAACAGGCCCTCAGAATATTTTTCACAACTTTTCAAAAGGAGTTCTCATTGGACCAGATATTGATCTCATGGGAGCAGATACTCACCTCAGAAGCTGGTCACAGACTGGGACAATGCAGGAGAAGCAATAGGGATGAGTTTGCTAGATGTTCCACCTTACACACCCTGCCTCATGTAGAGGGGCAACAGCATCTCAAATGTTTTGAAAAACAAGCATATGACCAAGTGTTTTGCTCATCCCTACAATCCTGGATAGCCTTAAAAAAAGGATGAGATAAATTTACGTAATTCAGGTGTGGCTACTAGAAAGCATGCCCAGCTACTGGCTCCGGATTGGAGAGACAGTCAGGATGCCTCAAAAGGCCATTCAGGTGAAGGTTTTGCCTTTGTCTTCTGCTTGACATGTCCCAAAGCAATTGGTGGGTCACTGAGTGAGAGAGGATGCTGGATTAGATGGGCTGTGGCCTGATCCATCAGGGCTCCTCTTATGTTGTTAAGTGCTCATAGGAAGCCACAGCATCTGCCCATGCGTCATCACTGTATCCTTGTGGAGCCACAGTCAGTTCACCCCATATGGGATCTGGGTGAGGACAAAAGAGTCTAATTTTCATGTATACTGATGCCCCAGCTTTCCTCTTTGGCTGTATCCTTCACCGCTCTCTCTCCCTTCCCTGTCTTGCTTCCTGCTACAAATCAAGGCATGGCTAACCTCTCACCTCCTCCACGAAGTTCTTTCATTCTTGGTGTGTGGCAGCCAGAGCATTAGCTGCTCAGGGATGGAGTGTGTGTGTTTGTGGGTGGGTGGGTGGGGGGTTGATGAGGAGGGGAACGCGTAGCACTTGCACCAGATGGAATGAGCTCCATGCTGCAGTATTTCTGGGAAGTGGAGGTAAAAAGACAGATCACAGAGTGTAAGGCACTCATTGCAGGAGAAGAGGGGTGAATGAGAAAAGATGTTGGGGTGAGGTGGGGAATAAGCCCTTGTTTCCTGTATTCACCAGATGCCCCCCCCACACACCAAAAACAAAAACAAAACCTAACACACATCAGATTCCTCTGGTGAATAAAACGAGTTTCCTTTTTAGGCATCCCTGTGGGGGTGCAATTCATTAATACCTCCCCCTCCCCCTCCCCCCTACTACATTCCCCCATCTATGCAGATGTTTCTAATGGGGCACAGGCGTATTAATAAGCTACGTTCCCACTCCATCACCCCAGAGCATCTTAACGATAGACAGCCGGGGCTGCGGAAAGGGGATCTGGCTACCAGCCAAACTGGCGAGCTGTTTGGGTGTGCGTGGGGGGGGGCGGGCGGTAGGAATTTATGGTAGTGTCAAAGCACTCTTGGTCTATGGATGGGGGCTGGGGAGGGAAATGGATGGGAATCATAGCAGCTGGGTTCAATTCCCATCTGTATGGCTGGTATCTGGTAAACCCATTTCTTGTCTCCATATTGAATAAATTGAGGTTCAGGTTTCTTCCCCCCCGCCTTTCCTATACAGGTCCTGCTTCATCCTGGGCTGTGGTCTCACCCAAGGTTTAATCCAGCTTCAATCCACCTTTAGGGCGAGAGAACACATCAGCAAAGTGACCAGTAATTTTCTTTCCACATTTATCTGTCCCAAAGGTGAATTTTCTGAGTTATTTAAAACTGAAAGAAAAGAGCTTGTCACTTTGCTGAGGTATTATCTCGCTCTAAAAGTGGACTGAAGCTGAATTAAACCTTAAGTGTGATCACAGCCCTGAACTCAAGAACCTTTCTTTCTCTGATCTCACTGTCATGTCATGTTTAATCTTTTGGATAAAACAGGCTGAATTTTATCCAACAGAATTTTGGATAAAAAAGACTGAAAATAACACTTTGCTATCACTCCAACCCTACCCATGTGATAACAAATGGTAAGTTGGTCATCAATATATTATATTTTCCTTCCTTCCTTCCTTCCTTCCCTCCTTTCCTATGTCCAGATTTTACATCAGATTGCAAAACTCAAAAGCTTTTGCCATCATGCAATCCTAAACATATCTTAAAGGTAGGGATGTGCAGGAATATTCAAAACATTCAAAATTCAACCAAATTCATTTGAATTCGGGCATTTGAATTTGAATTGAATGTCTATACATTTGTATTTTAACATTCAAACAAATGTGAATGTTTTGAATCATTCGTACAAATAATTCAGATATTCGTATCTGTATGCTTCTTATTTGTATTTGTATGCATTTGTAAGGATATGTATGGGACAAAAACGGGATGTGTACAAATGTGTACAGGTGCGTACAGATGTGTACAGACACATACAAATGTTGTCAACATTCGTATCTTCTAATACAAATAGAAGATTTGTACGAATAGATACGAATGTATTCAAATTGGGTTTGGATTTGAATACATTAGTTTTTTCTCTATTCGTTCAAATTCAAACATTCAAATCGAATCCGAAAATTGCATTTGTGCACACCCCTACTTAAAAGTCAAGTATTTTCCAACACTGCTTCCAGGCTGGATTTCTCAAAACTCTCAACAGATTAAGGAATCTGCTGCCTTTGTTGCCATGAAGTTGCTAGTTCAAATATGTCCGGTATGGGTGACGGACTTAATTGATATAGTTGGGTGGCCTTGACATTGTAATAACAAATGTGTTTTTAGAGGTGACCTATCCACATTTTAAAACATCCATATATGTGTGTTGATAAGCAGCTGGACAGGTCAATAAGGAATCCTGTGCACAAATACAATATGGATGGACCTCCGTATCCACAGGAATTGGTTCCACATCCTACCATCGTTATTGAAAACTGCAGATATTTGAAACATGGGGAAATTGCACTCCATTTCCCATAATTCCAGTGAAATCCATGAGATTTCACAGGAATCATGGGAAATCTTGCTCAAGATGCATCCAATTTCCTATAATTCCTGGGAAATCCTGCAGGGTTTCAGAGGAATTATGGGGGAGGGAGCTGATCCAGTCACTGCGGAAAACTGAAACAGTGGTTACTGGATAAGTGGATAAGGGAGTCCAACTGTAGAATTAATAAATGCAGGAACATCAACCCTCAGGGGGGGGGGCTAAAGTGGGAGGTTTCCAGGTGTTGTTCAACTATAGCTCCAGTTATTTGTCACCATTGACTTTGCTTGCTGGAATTGATGGGAGGTGTAGTTCAGCAGCACCTTTTGACTTCCCCTAAAGAAAATACTGGGTGATCTTGCAATGGCTGGTATACCGGACCAGCAAACATACTAGGATCTAGGGGTATGCACAAATGTTGTTTTGCATTCAAATTCGAGTCAAATCGAATGTCAAAACATTCAATTTGACCTGAAAGTTTAAAATCCGAATGCAACAAAAACTGATTCAAATCTGATACATCTATTCGTTCGAATCTATTCGTTTGAATGTTAGATACGAATTTGAAGATATGAATGTCGACAACATTAGTATTTAAAGATATGAGTGTCTCCAACATCCGTATGTGTTATGCATATCTGTACGCATTTCGTACACATCCCGTTTTATCCCGTATGCATCCCGTTTTCATCCCGTATTATAAGCACAAATGTGTACAGATACGTATGAGATTTGTACAGATATGTATATAATACACACATATCTGTACATTCAAATGATTTGAATCATTCGAACGAATGTTTTGGAACATTAGAAATTCATTCGAATGTTTAAATTCAAATGTGAAGACATTCTATTTGAATTCGAATGTCCACATTTGATTGAATTCGATCGAATTTCAAATGTTTTGAACATTCCTGCACATGCCTACTAGGGTCTTGTCTTCCACACGCACCGCTCATGGCCTTTCTTAGACCTCACCAGCACATGAAAGGGGTGGTGGTGGTCCTGGTACCCTTTCTTGCTCCAATACCTTGGCTAGTACAGAATCGCTTGCCATGTTAGTGTCCTTCTTACAGCCATTATAAATGGGTCGATTTCAAGTCAAATAAACCCACATGTTTCCATCTCGTGGCCAGTGGTTTTCCTAAAGGGTTCCTTCCAATTTGCAAGGGCCTTCATTTCTTGCCAGTCTGTTTGGCCCGCTTGAACTCTGTCTCCGTAAAAACCCCTTTGGCATTTGTACCGGAGCCCAGTCCACATACGCCTGTGTGTCTATGTGAGCGTTTCCTCCTCCTCGCCCCCTTTTTCCTGATGAAGGTAATGCCCATGGCTGCTAGGAGGCATCTCTCTCTTTCCCTCTCCCCCTTGTTTTGCTCCTCGTTAATTTTGTTTGTCTGTCTCAATTTTGCTGCTGTCGTTCTCCGGCTTGATCTCTATTTCCCTGGCGCGCCGCATAGCCAGCATCGTTCGGCTGTTTTTGTCCCCGATTCCCAGCTGTGCCAACCCAATACAGCTGTTGGATCCTTGTCCACTTCTTCACACCCTTCTTCCTTTCTGTGCTCTTCTATCCTGAACCTTTTGGCCTCAAGCAGCAAATACGCCCTGATTTCTTTTCTTTTTTTTAAATACCCCTGTGCCTGCCCCCGCCTCCCCCCCAAGCCTTGGTATTAAATCTCAAATAACAGACTATGCTGGACAGCAGCCTGGCAAGGACGCAGGAGGAAAGCAAGTGCCAAGTTTTCCATCCAATAGTATCTTTGCAGTCAAGTGGCCTTTCAGTTTCTCAGCCAATTGGCTTGCTCCCTGGGGAAGGCAGGGAAGAAAATATTTCTGCTTCTTTTGGCTAAGCAGCTCTACCCACTGTTAAGGAAGGTTAGAATTTAGCCATATAAGACTCACCACCACCACCAAGTCTGGAATCCTACAATATCAAAGCTCGTTCTCCAAGCAATCCAAATCCATTTTGCAAACTGGACGTTTTTGAATAAAGGAAGGGGGGAGGGAGGAGATGTGTTCTCTGCCAACGTTAACACTGATGTAAAATAAAATACATTTTTTAAATGGGTGGAAAGCAGCACTCGTTATTATACCTTCAGCCACCAGGGCTTTGCTTGGTACTCTCACTGGGGGTGTTGAACTTAGGAGAGAGTCTGCCTCGTGGATCTTGATGGATGCAGATGTTAGGTGGATGGAGGAATTTCCTGAGGCAGGAGATTGCTCAGAGAGGATTGCATTATCTCTTGACCAGTTTTCCAACTGGTGGAGAAAAGGGATTGTGACAAAGCAGTTGTAGACTTGCGTACTGACTCATGTTTTCCTACTAAGTTCAATTCCAGTCTGAGATTTCTGTATGCAGGCATTTCCTTCCTTCCTCTTTCTTTGCCCCTTCCTTCCTTCCTTCCTTCCTTCCTTCCTTCCTTCCTTCCTTCCTTCCTTCCTTCCTTCCTTCCTTCCTTCCTTCCTTCCTTCCTTCCTTCCAGGCAAGCAGGGTTAGAACATAAGTGGAGCCCTGTTGGATCAGGCAACAACCCATCTAGTCCAGCGTGATGATGGGTAGACCTTAGGAAAAGCCCAGGAGGGCATCATTTCACCTTTGATCCTGAACTTTCTATTCCTGTTTTTAGGTAGATCATTCATTAAGTTGGAACCTATTTTTGCCCTAATTGGAAAATATACTGAAAGAAGTTTTCAATATGGCTAACTGCAAAGAATAGGGATGTGCACAAATTAGGGTTTTTTTGCATTCAAGTTGTATTGAATCGAATGTAAGAAAATTTGTGTTCATTCGAATAGATCCCCTTCAAATGTGGTAGGATTCTATTCAATACAAATGTATTTGTACTAGGGGTGTGCATGAAGCTATTTTCCACATTCAGCTTTGGACGAATCCCACCCCCATGAATGTTCATGCCTTGGTCCCCCCCACCTCCCGGACAGGAAGTGCCTTCTCTGACCTCAAGGAGGCCTAGTTCAGATGCCAGATCAGGCTGAAAAAGGCTCACGGACACCAGAGGAGTTGCCAGAGAAGGTAAGGGGGCCCATGGGAGGCATGCTTCAGAGCGGGAGGTGGCACGGGGGGAGGCCCAGAGGCATCCAGTATCTGCAGGAGCTTTGACTGAAGTTTCTACTGATACTGGATGAATAGGGCCCTACAAATAGGCCAAAAAATAACCATATGATCCAGATTTCCCGAGGTGCGGTGGAAACAAATGTGTCCCTAATGGGTGCCGTGGTGGAAATGGGGTCATCCGGCTCTCACCCAAATGGGTCCTTAATGGGTGCTAAAATGGGTACTAAGTGACTGTGGAAAAACACCATAGGAATTCATACATATTCGTACGAATTCTGAATGTAATGATTTCAGTGCACATCCCTAATTCGTACAAATTTGTACAAATATCCAATATGAATGAATACGTATCTGATATGTATCCCATAACATATCTGCTCTGAACGCGTCGAATCTGCCCTGCATCCACTTTGCATCCACTTTCAAACCATGTCGAATGCACTCTGGATCCATTGCAGATGTGACTGGCGCAGTTGCTTTCCCACCTCCCTGTTTCACAAATGTGCCAAAGCTTTCGTACGAATGTTCCAAAACAGTTGTACGAATACAAATGTCAATGTACGAATGTCATAACATTCAATAAGTATACGAATGCCCAAACTCATATGAATTCATAAGAATATCAAATGTTGTGAATATTTGTGCATGTCCCTACCAAAAAATGATCTAGTGGGACCCTAAGGAGATAGGACCCAAAATCCACAAAGCAATCTTGGCTGAAACCTTAAAATTGTACTTGACAAAAGAAGCCCACAGATGAAAACATGTTGCAAGGATTATTGGAAACCTCACAGGTAGGGTCAGCAGGGTGCCTTTGTGGCACTTTGAGTGTGCCATGATGGTGCAGTGTCTGCACAAAACTGTGCATTCTGTTCTCAGGGAGACTGAAGCATCTGCCCGGAAGCTATGCTCTTTGCCTTCCATGCTGGCACAAATCTTAAAGGTCAGAGCTGTGTGAAGAGCTCTTATTTCCTGTGTTTGAAGATAAAGATATTCCCTCAGATAAAAACGAAAGACTCATCTTTGGTCTTGACTATGAGGGGAAGTGGCAACGTACGGACAGAGCGTGCCTCCACATTAAGAATAGTGCTCTTTAATGCAAAGGATGGGAGGCACTGTGCTTCCTCCCCATGTAGATCCTGCGATACCAAGCTGCAGTTCAAGATACAATCCAGGAAAAACAATGAAAGACTTCCAATCAAAGCCTCACCTCTCCTCCACCATTATGTGTTCCTAAATTATAGCCCTGCCACTGATACCACCTGGTCCCAAATTTAATTTTAGGCCCTGTTTGCACTTCCCTTACTGAAGCATGGCAGGAGCCATCCACACTTCAAGTACAAGTGAAGTCTCAATTCAGACCACTAGCACTTGAAGTGTGGATAGTCAGGCCAGATTGCCATGGCAATGGCCCTGGCAACATCCAGTGCATGACCGGATATTGCCATGGCAATCGGGACACAGAACGTGATTGCACAGCTGCAGCCACACTGTCAGGGCCAGTCACAGCATCACATCTGGAAGAGGGTATGAATGCTGCTGACGGGGAGTTCACTCGCTGCTTCTAGTCAAGCTGTGGACAATATTTTAGTTGTCCAGAGCAAGTTAGGGCTGAGACAGGCCTTGTGACTCTGGGACAGTGGCAGTGGCATGCGGATGGGTCTCATCAGGAAGTGGATAGAAATGTTCCACCTGGTAAGTGTGAACAGGCCGTTGCATCCAACTAATCTTAAAATTATTAACCTTAGGGGCGTGCATGAATATTTGAAGATATTTGAAATTCGATTGAATTCGCCCAAATTTCAACATTTGAATTCAAATTGAATGTACATAAATTTGAATTTTAAAATTCGAATGAATTTTGAATTTCGGATCTATTCATTTGAATTATCTGGACATTCACATGGGTACTGGTTTGTACATGATGCATACTTGCACATACACACCTTTCCCGCGTCCGTATGCATTTGTACTGATCCGTATGGGATGAAAACATGTTGCAAACAGGATAGCTACAAGATGCTTATGGATGTGTGTGGGATGCGCAATAATATGGAAATTCAAACAAATAGATTCGAATTTGTGTAATTTGAATTGAATTTGGTTAAATTCAAATTTTAAAGATTTGAATCGACTTGAATTTTCAGATATCCAATGAATCAAATCGAATCCCAAAAATTGCATTTGTGCACGCCCCTTATTAACATATAGTAGGAATGTGCATAATTTTTTTTTATGTTCATTTCACATTGAAGCAAATGCAAAGGAAATTTGCATTTGTGCGAACAGAGCCACTTCAAATATGGTAGGATTTGAATCTGCTACTAATGTTCTTCAAACGCTATTAAAATCTGATTCAAAACCCTGCTGCCAGTCACACCTCCATATCCGCTTTGAAACCATTTTGAATCTGCTTCGAATTCTCTCTGAATCTGCTGCAGACGTGACTGGGCATTTGCTTAGTTGCCTCCCCACCTTTGCGAATACAACGAAACTTCGAACGCACGCACAAAAGCATTCACTCTGCATTTGAATGCCAATCTTTGTATGCAGCCAATATTCAATTTGGATGTGAATGTTTGAATTAAAATGAATTGTAGATCTGACTTAAACAGTACTTGCAGGCAGGCATAGCATTTAATATCTGCTTTATTCAAAAAATAGATTGTCTTAATTTGGTAAATGCTACATGGGACAGGAGTCCAAATGTTGTTGTGAATGAACAGAAGAGTTAATGGTGCAATCCTGAGTGAGGGAATATTGGGCACACTGGGACAATATATTGTGTTTGGGCCACAAACACACAGAAACGTCAATTTGACAAAATGGATCAATCTTTCAGGAAAGGTTGGTTTTTCCTTTATTTGCATGGTGTGCCCCAGGGTCAAATTAGGTACTAAAGACGCACCTTGAGTCAATTTTAGTTGGGCATATTGCGAATTAGAATTCCCTTTAGTGGGAGGTGCCAGAGGTAGCAACCCATCTTAATTAAAGGAGCTTTGCAAAACACATCTGGTCACTTTCTAGCATTGACACACCTGCACAAATATTGCTGCTTTCTGTCATATGCACAAATGAAGCTTCAGCTTGTCTTGCTGTTGTTGGGTAGCACCAAGTTGGGTCTGACTCTTGCTTGACTGCACAGACACTTCCATGGATACCACCATGGCGTTTTCTTGGCAGAGATACAGAATAGATTTGCCATTGCCTACCTATTCAGGTGGGGGATTGAATGGGCAACCCTAGAAGTTTCTCCTACCACTGAGTTATAAACACTCTTATTTTGCCATTGTACCTTTCATTGATCTTAAAACATCAAGGCTTCCTCTTCCTTCCTTTCCATGTGCATATCTCCTGGGACACATGTTGGGTCTTTCTCTTCCTCCTCCTCCAATCCTCCTTCTATTTCAAAACATTAAACTTCAATGCTTTGATATCATGACCAACTTTTTTAAAAAAGTCAGAAATGCTCTCACACAAAAAATCATAAAAAATTTCTTGAGAGAAAAGCTTTTGCTCCTTCCCACCTCAGTGGCAAAAGAATGAGAAGACACCAAGTCCACCCTGAAGGAAGAGAACTTGGAACTTCTGGTTCATGGGGCGGTGGGTCAGGGGAACGGTGTCTGAGCAAGTTAGGAGACCACTTGTGTGCTCTCCTGGCACAGAGTACCTCCCCTTTAGGGATACCCAATCTATGCCAAGCTGGACTGGATTGTACTGTTGACGGGTGAATCCACAAAATTCTTTCTGAAAAAAATTCTTGCACACCGGTACAAAGGCTGTGTATTCTTCTCTTCTGTTGATTGGCTGGATTGTGTTTAGGCCTGCTTTACTCCTAATGTGGTCTGAGCTAAGGTGTCAGAAAGGAAATTGTATGCTTCAGGTGTATACAAAACACCATTTCAAATGTTTTAGAGAACACTCAAAATGCCATTTGGCACATCTCTAGCATGTGTTTACCATGACTGGATCTATTGCGCCTATCTTATTCCCTGCAAAGAAAAGCATTTTGCAGTAGCTTTCTCCAACCGTGTTAAATTTTGCTTAGCCAAAGCATCTATGCTGCTCTCCACACTTGTCATAAGACCAGAACAAGAAATGGGTTATGGCCTCTTTGTACACTCTGTCCATACAGGACAGAGAATAGACTAAGGCCTATTTGCGCTATAGCCCATAGTGCATAATTAGGGAACTTCTGGGGAAGAGCATCCACGCCTTAAGAAGGCTGTTACGGCCTCCAGGCGCCCTCTGCCTTCCCAGAAGTTACCTAATCATGCACTAGATGTGGAGCACAAAATCATGATCCACACTTTTACCAACCTTACCCAAGGACTTACCAGAATCGTCCAGTGGCAAGCATATGCACCTCTTCTGATGCTCTGGGGTTGTCTGAGGTGCCGTGCAAGTGCGCTGGCACTTGGGATGACCACAGATGCGAATACACATGCGCAGAGCATCAGCATTATGACAATGGTGCTGAGGCACGTGCAATCACAAAGGGCGTCACAACCAAAATGGTGGTGCCCTGAAGAGGACTGGCCCTGGGGTTGGTCACAGGTGAGTGACCGATCGCGCTGGGCATGGGGTGTAAGTGACTAGTGCTCACAAGTGCAAGCATTAGATGGTTGTACTTCTTTCCCATCCAGCAAATGGGTAGGGACGTGTGAAATCGCCCTGGGCCAGGGCACTCAGAATGGTTCCTAGTCCAATTTATCAGTAGATCTCAGTGTCAGAGTCTACCAGCATACTAGGAAATGGTATATCAGGACACAGAGGTGGGTGGATAGCATGCCTTGCTGGTCCTGTTTTACCATGGGGGACTCGTTTGGGTGGCATGCCACTGCCATGGGGGTCCCAAGTACTTCAAAGGCCAGGAACCTTTGTTTGTGGAGTTCAGAGCATTTAGAGACCTCCCATGCTGGCTCTGAAGCTGGTGTGAGCTTCACAACCAGCGTGGGGAGTGATGCTGAATAGGTCATCCCAATGCAGACAGCCTTGTTATGCGCCAGAAGAGGATCCAGTGAGATCCAATAGTCCAACTGAAGAATATTGCTTTCAAAAGAGGCACCTTCAAACTAGCGTAGCTTGATTTAATGAGATTACGGCATCGTTTCAACACTCACTGATAAGCGTGCCATAGAAATCATAGAAATCTCTTGCATCGTCACCTGACACAAAATCCATCTTTTTACTCTTGTAAATATAAATATATACTGTATGTGTGAAGAGAAAATGAATTTTCTTTCACTTTCTCCTATTCTTTAGTGTAATTTGGAATAAGTCTGGACTTTAACGATGTACAGGAATATTCGTCACCAATATTCATACAGATTCATATGAATTTGGGCATTCGTATAGAAATAGACTGTTATGACATTTAGGGTGCTTCCACACTTACCTTAGTAAATCCGGATCTACCTCTTCTGGATTTAGTAAATCCGGTTTCCAGTAGATCCGGATTTACTAAATCCGGATGCAGGGTAGATCCAGATTTATGAGGGTAGATCCATATCTAATAGATACGGATCTACCCCCCCCCCTCCTGTGCTTCCGCACACACGGCAGAAGGATGACTTAGATCTGGATTTGAGGTGGGTGCTGTGCGGACGCACATCCGTGCTCCAGGGTCCCTCCCCCGCCTCACCATGCTCGGCTCCGGCAGAGCCAATCATGGCGGGCTGGAGGAGGGCCCCATGTAAGCATGGTTTCACTATGTGGACGCATCCTAAACGGATGCATTTTCACAGTGAAACACTCATTAAGTCTACCTTGTATGTAGTCTTTTTTTTAACACCCATTAAGCACACATTAGAGACAGATAGGTGCGGACGCAGCTGCCCCTATCTGTCTCAAATGGGTACTGCTGTGCTAATGTGGTCTACCCATTCCGTTCTTAATGGGTGCCGCTGTGCGGACGTGGTTTCCCACATGTGTGCTTAATGGGTGTTAACTGTGCGGATGCTGCGTACTAAAAGTGGCCTAAAAAGGTGCTGCTGTGCGGCTGCGTGCTTCCACATGTGTCCTTAATGGGTGTTTAAGGGCCTGTGTGGAAGCACCCTTATACAAATGCTTTGAAACATTCGTGAAATGGGGAGGTGGGAAAGCAGGTGCACCAGTCACATCTGCAATGGATCCAGAGTGAATTCGACATGGTTTAAGAATGGATTCAAAGTGAATTCAGAATGGATTTGACACTTCCAGAGTGGATATGTTATGGGGGATGTATCAGATACATATTGGATACATATCGGATGCGCTTGCATTCATATCAGATATTCATACAAATTTGTATGAATACATTCATATTTACTAGAATCCTATCACATTTGAAGGGAATCTATTCAAATGGATACAATTTTTCTTACATTTGATTTGCTATGATTCAAATGCAAAAAAACCAACAACAGGTAACAAAGGCAGATTATGCGAGTTCTGGGAAACCATATACTCATCTACTAAGCTAAATCCTTGGCAGGTTCTGGCAGAACCTGCCAAGGATTTAGCTTAGTTAGTGGATGAATTTGTAGAACCTTCTGCACAATTATGGAGCTTGTTCTATTAACAAAGATTGTTCCTCGAGTGATCTTAGTTTGGCAAGAAATTGCCCATAGTGATGGAAGGAAGCTGTTTGCAGGCCTGTTGCTGCTCTGGGCAAAAGGAGCACTGAACTGCAGTTCATTGAAACACAGTCCTGCAGTTAGAAGCCCAGGACTGTCAAGTTCTTTACCTGACAGCCCTGGGCTTCCCTTGGGACCTTGACATGACTCAGAAGCAGGGCTGGGATCCTACCCATTTTCCTAAGCATGGCCACAACCATTGTGTTCCCTTTTTATTAGGTGCTGTCAAGCAAAATCATCAGCCACAGTGGTAATGACTCAAGATATGATGCACAATCCCTAAGGCCAGTGAAGTTATTGTGGCACCAGAGGAAGAAACTCTGGTCCTTTCTGAACTTGGGGACACACCAGGCCAAAGGGCAGGCTGGAGTGGTCCGGAAGCCTGCCATCTGCCTGCTAATTTGTATGAGCACAGACCCTGCCATACTTCGGAATGGCCTGGCCCCTTTGGACTAGGTTGTGAACTGTGACAGGGCACCAAAATGGCACCGATGGAGCTACCAGAAGAGGTCCACATGTGGACCTCTGCCAGTACACCACCAGACCACAATGGGTATGTAGATGGTGTAGCCCTGTGCTCCAGTGTAACATGGGGACCTCTTTCACTGCATTGTGAAAAGCCCCCCACCCTCCACTGGAAACAACAAAGGCCAGAAACAAATGTTCCTGACCTTCAGAGACTGGATACCTCTCTGAGAGCACTTCAGAGGGGCTGGGTCAGATGTAGTGCGAAAAGGCCTCTAGATTCCCAGTGTGACCATCCATGGTTCTGTCTGACCTGGAAATATCATTTAGGTCTTCTTTTCATTAGCATCCCTGGAAGGAGAAACATAACTGCTACATCAACTGCAAACACAAGAAGAATGAAAGGGGGGAAAAAACCGGATGAGGAAAATTCATTGAACCTTATACATTTGCAACCCAGAGTGAAGGCTGCATCTTTTAAGCATGTTATGCAAATTTCCCTGCTTTACATAATTCATTTTGCCGCAAGAAAATAAAAATTAAAAAAAAAAAGTGGACGTTCCTGGAGTGATTCTGCGGGCACAAGGAGCGAAAGGGAGGTGGCACCCAGTGCCCTTCTAGGACACGCGGCCACCGAAGCTGCTGCAGCTGATGGAAAGGAAAAGCACAGGCTGATGCTCTAGCCGAAAGTCAGAATGGGAAAAGGGTCTGTTTCACAGCCCAAATGCATGCTTGGCACCCACACCGCCACAGTATGTCATGGATTAACAAGAGCTCTTTTGGCGCTCGCCAGAGCCAGTCTGCAGGGAGAGAGAACAAGTGCTAAAAAACCCACCTACCCCCCTCCCTTGCCCAGATGGTGTCGGCTTAGTCCCATTTCGAAGGACGTTGTGCAAGCGAGCTCGGCTGGCACTGCCAGTTTCAGTAAAAGCTGGAAGGGGGGGAGGGCTGTGTGTGTGTGTGTGAGAGAGAGAGAGACAGAGCATGTGTGCATGTATGCATGTGTTGACCCCGTTTTCCATGGCAGCATTGCCAGATCATGGCTGGTCTCTTTTCCCTCAGCTGCCCCCTTGGGATGGGCAATAACCCCTCTCTTCTTTGTGCTGTTTGCTCCAGGCCCTCTTAAACCACACCTCCCTTTTCTTTCTATTTTGCTAAACCCAGGAGCAGTGCTGTGTGGAATATTAGAGAGTTGGCTGTCTGCCACACATTTGGCATAGAGAGGAAATGGTTATATCATCTATCTATCTATCTATCTATCTATCTATCTATCTATCTATCTATCTATCTATCTATCTATCTATCTGTCTGTCTGTCTGTCTGTCTGTCTGTCTGTCTGTCTGTCTGTCTACCTATCTACCTATCTACCTATCTATCTATCTATCATCATCATCTACTGTTGTTCCTGTTCCTTCCTTCCTTCCTTTTATTTTCTCTGCCTATCCTTTTGCAACTTTCTGGTCAAAGCTATAGAGCTTGTGCCATAAGCAAAGTCAATGAGATGCCCTCTAGATGCTAAAGGGCCCTAGCTCTCATCAGCCCCATAGCCAATGGCTAATGGTCAGGAATGATGAAATGTGGAGCTCGACACCATCTGGAGGTGCTGCTTTGACTATCTGTACAGCATAGACAAATGATGCATGGCAACCATCCTTAGTGTTTAGGATGCCCTTCACAAAACGTAGCTCATCTGACTTAGAAAGTAAGCAAGGTCAAGGCTGAAAAGTGCATGGATGGGAGACCACATGGAAATACCGGCTAGATTGGTTTGCTGAAAAATACCTTGGAACAAGGCAATGGCACACAGCTTCAGTATGCAGCCTATCAATCACCAGGAATCTAATTCAGCTTAATGACACTTTTGCCTTGTAGGATAATCGGCTAGAGTGTTAGGATACCCTCTGCAAATAGGAGTCAATCCCAGGGTTTTACCTCCATCTGGTACTTTATGGAATTACTGTTCCAGTTCCAAATAGCCGGATGCTAGCAATGCAGCCACCCACTTCCCTTTGTCCCCTCCCCCCATATTTGGTTAGCATCCGGGTATTTGGAATAGGAACAGGAAAGCAAGGTGTTGGCAGACAGGCGGTAAGGTAAGCAATCGATATTACGGGAATCCCAGCATCACCTCCAGATTTCCCATTAATACTGATATATCAGTTTTTTTAAATCTACTAACCTGGGATTATACTGGGAATGCCATAGATGTGTGTTGCATTTTATTTGTTTACATTTATGTAGCATTAGCCTTTTATGTCTCAGAGTGGTATATGCAACAAAAACATGTTTCAGATAAAATATTTTAATATTCTAGAACTGGTTAGGATCCTGCATAACTATTGCTTATGTTCCTGCGGCCTCTATGCTGAAAATAACCCCCAGGAATAGAAGGACTAATATGCGGTCTCAGGTCTAGTGACTTTGTGGGCAAGGAGGTGTACCAAGACTTTTAAAAATGGCCATGTGGTGTTGTACAAGACTTAAACAGATATTTTAAAATATCTTTTTAATGAAAACAAGCTGTTTTCTTTCAGTGCTAAATAACTCAGGAAATTCACCTTTAGGATAGATAGCCAAGTGACTAATACTTTTCTTTCTATGTTGATGTGTTCTCTCACTCTCATGGTGGACTGAAGCTGGATTAAACCTCAGGTGTGACCACAACAAGGTTATCCTATATTTTAAGGCAATTCTCTCTCGTTCTCTGCCTCTCTAGCCAGCCATCTACATATTTTTCTATACATCTATTTTCTATCTCTATACATCCATCTGCTTATCTACCTACCCAAGCTAGTTGTTTGCCAGAAACCCTGCCTGTTAGGTTGGATGGTGTTAAATAAACACAATAAAATAAATATGTGCTTCATCCAAGTCTTATACATGCAGCACCACTATATCCAATGTCTATTTGCCATTGGGAAAGAAGAAGAAGAAGAGTTGGGTTTTCTACCCTCTTTTCTCACTCATTTAAGGGGATTCAACGCAGCTAACAAAGCTTTCCGTTCTTCTTCCCACAACAGACATCCTGTGAGATGGGTGGGGCTGTGAGAGCTCAGAAGAGAGCTGTGACTAGCCCAAGGTCACCCAGCAGGTTTCATGGGGGAGGGCGGAATCAAACCCAGTATTCCCAGATAAGAGTCCGGCTCCTTGACCACTAGACCAAACTGGCTCAATCAGATAATCAGAGGTGGTGGGCCTCCAAAGACTACATTCTGAAAGACTGGAGCAGGGCAAGCTATGTGTTGGCATCCTGCTAATGGGCTTCCATGGGCAACTGGTTGGCTACTGTTGAAGCAGGCTGATGGACTAGATGGGCCATGGGTCTGACACAGCTGATACATTTCTTATGTTCTGAAGTCATAATAAATGTGTTGTTTTTTAAGGTACTAGATGTTTTGGACTCCGATTGCCATTCTATGAAATTGGGTATATGGGTGTTAACTCAAAATGCTAGGTTGTTGAAGGCTAGCTTAGAATCTCTGTACCTGCTCCTAGAAAGCTGCAGGCTAATACGAAACTCCAGAGCTGTTGGGACTAAACAAGATACTGGCAAGATCCACATGAGGCCATCATGGTGCTGTGAGACCTGCTGGATGGTGTAAGGGCCTCGTTTTTTGTACTGCAATAGTGCTCTGTGAACACAGGACTCACCGATTCCTGCAACATCAGAGCATTCACTCCACTATAGCATCATAATGTCAGAGCAATAGAAAAAGCTCTTATTGCACTTCCTATAACTCTCCATCCCTTCTACCAGCGCAGCACCTTTTGCAGCCATTTCTTGCATTCAGCCAAACGGCCCAGGTGAATATTTCATAGCTGGGGAATGAAGGTTTCCCAGCTTTGATGTCTCACTGCCTGGATCAACAGTTGGCATACAAACAACACTCATCAACATGGCAGCAAAAAATAATCTTCATCTAACCAGAAGCTCCTTTAAAAGTTTTGATCCTTAAAGTCCGCAGTCAATTCTCCAAAATGTTTAGATGACAATGGTGACTTTTGCGTGTTCGAAAATCTGTATTCATATGAATAGATCAGTCTGTCCCTGACACGCCCACACACGGTGGAAATGAGCAGTGACTGACAGCTGAGTTCTCCAATCATGCGGCACCTTGGGCAGCAGGGCCGCAGAGAGGCTTGATCCTTCCAGATGTCAGTGGTCCGGCATCCGCACAGCAAAAAAATGATGCATTCCTCGCTGTCTGTGCTTCCCACGCGAGTGTAGATGAGTTAGGCCTATTTCAGACAGATCTTCCCAAGGATGGATTTCAGAAATCCAGATTTCCTTAATCCGGATTTCAAGCGGTAAATGCGGAAACACCCTTAGGGTGCGTCCCCATGGGAGCCAGTTGCTTCGCTAGTGATGCGATTAATAAAAATCCATGTTGTAACTCACAATAAAGAGTCCCCATGTGGTTTGGGGCAACACGGACTAAAATCGTACTTTCCTGCCACCATGGAAGCCGCTTTTTGTGATCCCACATCTTTTCTCCCCCCCCCCCCCGCCCGCTGGAGCGATGACAGGCTCCCTTCATCTATCAGATCGAGCTCCCTGCATTCACGTATTTAGCACACAAGCAAACCAGTGGAGGTTGCATTATTTGGAGGGGGAGAGAGATTGCTTCCCTTCCTTTCTCTTGATATCTTCCTCTGTGGGTTTCCTCTTCTGTTTTGCCCCGCCTCCCATAAGCTTCACTCATGTATGCGCCTGTCCCTTTGCCTTCCTTCCCTTCCTTCTTCTTGATTTCTTCCTCGTGTGTGTGTCTTCACCTCCCTTCACATCCTCTTTCCCCCTGCTCCTTGTCAGCTGCACTCATGTGTGTGTCTTCACCTCCCCTCGCTTTCTCTCAGGCTTCCCTTTCCTCTGCTACCCCCCCCCCCCCGCTCGTTGTCAGCTGCACTCAAAGGGAGACACGTGTGGATTCCACGGAGTCTCTGCCTGCCACTCTCCTGGCCATCCGAGAGGGGAGAGGGGCAAAAAGCCTGCCGACTTGTAGCCGGCAAGCATGCAGGGCAAATGACAGCCTCCTAATGTTATGTTTGTAAGCATCCCCAAGCTCCCAGGAAAATCCGCGGTTGCCCCCTAAGTCGGATGTAGTACTATTTGAAAGGGGGGGGGGGGTTCTGCCCAGAGTAAAGCTGTGTATGGAAACTCTCTGAGGCAAAACAAGCTTAACATCAAAGTATTTTCGGCATGGAGATGCACCCTTAGCCACATCTTGGTTGGATTACTGTAGTGCCTTCTATGTGGGGCTGCCAGCAAAAACTGTTCAGAAGCTTAGGCTAGTACAAAGAACAGCAGTCAGGCTGTTAACTAGGGTTGGTTATACAGTAGAGAACACACAATTCCTTTATTGAAAGAGCTCCAATGGCTTCCGATTCCCTTCTGGGGACAATTCAAACTGGCTTTTATGACCTACAAAGCACTAAATGGCCTGGGACCAGGATGCCAACAAAATCGTCTTGTTCATTATGATCCTATAAGACCACTTAGATCAGCCTCCAGGGCTTGTCTTCTTGTGCTACCTTCCTCCCAGATCAGGTTGTCTGAAACCAGGGTGAGGACCTTTTCAGCAGCTGCCCCCAAGTTTTGGAATTCCCTCCCCATAGACGCCAGGTTGGCCCCATCTCTTTCTGCCTTCTGTAGACAGGTAAAGACATTTTTATTTCGGAAGGCCTTTTTAACTGAACAATTGATTGTTAGCTGCTTTCTATTTCTACTTTTATATTTATATTCATTGTGTTTTAGTGTTTTTAATTTGACACCTTTTTACTTGTGTATATGTATGGGTAGTTTTTAATTTTGTATACTATTCTATTGCTGCTGGCTAACTCTGTACACCACCTGGTGTCCCTTTTCGGGGAAAAGGTGGGATATCAATCAATCAATCAATCAATCAATCAATCAATCAATCAATCAATCAATCAATCAATCAATCAATCAATCAATCAATCAATCAATCAATCAATCAATCAATCTGTGACCAGGGTTTTTCCCCACTTACCTCCCTTAATCCAAATCTAAGATGATCCAGATCTGTGAAGGGGGTCCTTCAACTAATCCGGATTTAGACGATTTGGATCTAAGGAAGTACCTGATGCGTCTCCACGGGCAGTGTAGCACCCAATAGCAACAGGTGCTAGGCAAGATCACAGTGGGAACACCAGAGCACCCATGTGGAGCATCCATCTGTACTCAAGTGGGAGATGTCCGTCACACCACTTTTTTTTTTTTGGGGGGCGATGCGTCTAATCTGGATTTGATGCCCGAAGTCCGGATTGTAGACCCCTTTAATGGGGTCCACAGGAAATCCAGATTATAGGTCCTGAAGGACCCATTTAATCCAGATTTCCCTAGTACAGGTGTGAGCAAATCAGGTTCTAATGTTGACTGCAGTGGAAATGGGGTCTTCCTGCTCTGAGACTTAAGGGTCCTTAATGGGTCCCTAATGCATACTTAATGCATACATAGAACACCCTTCCATATCAAAACATGCTTATGTGAACTAGGTTACAGTTATGTTTTCTACAAAACTGGTTTATGTGATCTAAAATGCTGTCTTTTTCCAGGATCCCCCCCCCCCCCGACATTTTCCCAAGATGGAGGGAAGAAGGAGAGGCAGATGAATTGACATGATTCTTCATTACGGCAGGTGCTGGAAACCATCATTCTTCTGGCATCACTAGACATTTCCCAAGCTGCACTGTGAGAACATTTATGGATGAAAATAAAAACCAAAACAATTTTTAAAAAATCAGAATCCAACTCTGAGCTGTGAGAAACCCCACATTCCCTCTTCCCCCCACCATCACTGTTCCTTAATGTGCGCTACCGGGAGATATTTATAGATGGGTGGTACATTTTGATGAAATAAGAATATAAAATATAAATAAAGATCATCATAAAGACAAGCAATATATAGGCTGGTCTGAAGGGAAGTTTTCCATCACAAGTCATCATTAAGAACTAAATGAATGGCATCAGACTTGATGATATATTCTACTTCACTCTCCAGTCACAGTTTGAAACATTTTTTGCCTTCAGGTTTATTTACAGGTACTTTACACTTGGGTTTGGGCTGCATTCACACATAGCAAAAAATAAAAATAAAAATAAAAGCAGCTCTCATTCACCTTAACCTGCCTCCAGATAGCAAGAGGCATTTTAGAGAATCTAAACAGGATCCTGCAATCGCCCCTTCGCATTTTATTCCAGATGCAAGAAGCAGCCCTGAGGCCTTTCGCATGAGGGGTTTTAGAACACATGGAGACCTCTCTGGGACTCAGCATTCGCTCTTGCGAGCGGCCTGATCTGTTGCAGGCTGCCCCCAAGCGTCCCAACACACTCTCCATGCATTCAAGTTTCAGAGCACTAAAAAGAGATCTGAAACAGTCTCCGCACGTTCGGCGCATTCTGAACTGCCTCAGAGAGAAAGTATTTGCACACTCTCTCTCTCTGTGACACCTCGGCCCCTCCCCCAGGCTCCTCCCATTGGCTCCCATGGACCCAGGGTGGGCTGTCCCGGTGCCTTCTTTCCCTGGGTTCCTGCTCACTGCTGAACCCCAGATCGGGCTTCGGGGGCGGGCAGGAACACCAGCCAACACCCCTCAACCCACCCCGGGGTTGCCCGTGCACATGAATGGACCTTACCTTCTCTTCCCTGCCCGAATAGGCCAGGCCATTCTGAGTATGCTCGAGGGGGCGGCCCCTCATTGGCCAGGGACCCGCACATGCTCAGATGGCCAGTTGAGGCCAGGCGGGTGCCCAGCCAATGAGGGGCCACCCCCTCGTGCATACTCAGAACGGCCTGGCCTATTCTAGCAGAATCAGGCTGGGAAGAGAAGGTAAGGCCCGTTCATGCACGTGCGCGCGACCCCAGGGTGGGTTGGGTGGGTGCTGGCTGGGGTTCCTGCCTGCCCCCGGAGCCCAATCTGGGGTTCAGGAGTGAGCAGGAACCCAGAGAAAGAAGGCTCCCGGGCTGCCCACACTGGGTCCATAGGAGCCAATGGGAGCAGCCCGGGGGACGGTCTTCCCCCCAAACGGGTTGAGAAAACTTTCCTGTTTGCACTGGCAGGTAAGGGAACTGCTCTCAAAGTGTTCCTTACTTGCCCTTGTGCAAACGGGAAAGTGTTCTCAACCTGTTTGGGGGGAAGCGTTCTGAGGCATCCTTGCCTTCGTGTGAAAATGTCTCTGGACTCACCTTCATGTCTGGTGAGCAGCTTTTTGTAGTCAGCCTTCCAGTAGCTCCCAGAAAGAGAACAAGTATATATTTGTTATATGTGTATACACACTACTGATGTGCGTGAATGCAATTTTCGGCATTTGATTTGATTCAAATCAAGTATATGAAGATCTGAATCAATTCGAATGTTTAAAAGTCGAATGTATTCACATTCTATTCGAACTGAATACATTCAAATCTATTCGTATGAATGTTCGATTGGTATTTTAAGATATTAATGTCAACAACATTCAAATGTGTCTGTGTGCGTCCGTGCTCATTTGTACGCATCCCATTTTCATCCCGTATGCATCCCATTTTCATCCCGTATGCATCCCATTTTTGTGTACAATTCTGGTCACCACACCTCAGAAAGGATATTGTGGAACTAGCGAAGGTGCAGAGAAGGGCAACCAGAATGATTAAGGGTCTTTAACACCTCCCTTACGAAACCAGGCTGCAACGTCTAGGCCTCTTCAGTCTGGAGAGACAGCATTTAAGAGGGGACCTGATTGAAATTATATAAAATTATGCATGGTATAGAAAAGGTGGATAGAGAAAATTTCTTTTCTCTATCACAACACTAGAACCAGGGGGCATCTATGAAGCTGATGGGTAGGAGAGTCAGATCCGACAAGGGGAAGTATTTTTTCACCCAAAGGGTCATCGGCTTATGGAATGTGCTGCTGGAAGAGGTGGTGACAGCTACCAGTCTAGATGGCTTTAAGGTAGGGTTAGACAAATTTATGGATGACAGATGTATCAATGGCTACTAGAACAAATTCCTCGGTGCATCTTTCAGGCTGGGGTGGGAGGGAACCGGGGCGCTTCTAAGGCCATCTGCTGGGACTCGAGAGCAGGAGAAGGTTTGTCCTTGTCTCTGCTTGAGATGCCCATGAGCATTTGGTGGGCCACTGTGTGCGAGAGGATGCCGGACTAGATGGGCTGTGGCCTGATCCAGCAGGGCTTCTCTTATGTTCTTATGTCTTACTTGTATTGTACAAATGCATACAGATATGAGTAAGATGCGTATAGATACATATGAAATGTGTACGTATCCGTAAGCATACGAATATCCAAATAATTCTTACAAATGATTTGAAAAATTTAAAATTGGTTCAAATGTTTAAATTCAAATTTGAATGTCCAAATTCAATCAAATTTGATCAAATTTTGAATGTTTTGAATGTTTATGCACATCCCTAATACACACAAACACATATATCTGATGCAAGTATAACTAACCACATCACAGGGTAATAAATTACTTTTCCTTGTAATTCACATTAATTGATCATATAACACGTTAACTATAGATAGAGATGGTAGCCAGTTATCTGGTAAACAGCCCATACTGTTCCATAAGGGATTCCATATAACCATGAAAGGAGTGGGAGATTTAATAGCCTTGCGTTTACTTCCTTGGGCTGCATTCACACCTACATTTTAATCCATCTTCAGTCCACTTTCAGAGTGGAAGAACCAGCAGCAAAGTGACTTGCCATTTTCCTTCCATGTTATCTAACTCAAAGGGGGATTTTCTGAGTTAGATAAAACGAAAAACAAATGGCTTGTCACTTTGCCACTGTGTTATCGCACTCTGAAAGTGGACTGAAGATGGATTAAACCTCAGTGTAGCATCAGGAGAGTCCCAGGTTTTACTTTGCACTGGAAGCAGACTTAGAGACCATCATGCCCTTGTATTCTCATCCTATCTCCACCTTTTCTAGCCTACAGTGTTTATGAGAGAGGGCAGGAGCAGGCTGATACGTGAACAATCTCACCTGTATATCATCACTAAGCTGCTTCTCCTTACCATTTTATTGACAGTGTGTAGGAATACACTAATAAGACTCCATATGTTAGGGGAGTGCACGAATGTATTTTTTGCATTCAAATTCGAGTCAAATCAAATGTCAAAACATTTGATTAAATTCGAATGTTTAAAATCCGAATGTCAAAAAATCCAATTCGAATCTGTAACATTCAAATTTATTCATTCGAATGCTAGATTCATAGATTCATCCATATCTGTTATACGTATCTGTGTGCATTTTGTATGCATCCCATTCTCATCTCGTATTATAAGCGCAAATACGTACATTTGTACAGATACGTATGTAATATATATGTATTGGTACGTTCAAATCATTTGAACGAATGTTTCAGAAAATCCAAAATCCATTTGAATGTCTAAATTTGAATGTTATTAAATCTGATTCGAATTTGAATGTCAGCTTTGTCAGATTTGAACTGGATATTTGGATTTTTGAATATTCATGCACATCCCTAGTCTATTGGGGGGAGGGCGGCTTGGAAAATGAATTAAATAAAAATAATGTGAGTAACACTACCCGAGGATGACCTGAGGTTGACCTAAACCCCTTGTGTGACCACAGATCAAGAGTGGCCATCAGCATGACAATAAGGGAAGGACAAACCTCTCATCAAAATTTCACCTTAGAGGATGCTGGACTAGATGGGCTGTGGCCTGATCCAGCAGGGCTTCTCTTATGTTCTTATGTTCCTATATGGGATCTGTATACTATTCATATATATTCGTATATAGGATCCATATGGTATTCATATATATTTGTATGGGATTCATATGGGATTGAACATTCATGAAGAACATGAATCCTAGCACATTCGAAGGGGATCTATTCAAACCAATACAAATTTTCTTGCATTCGATTGGAAACAAATCAAATACAAAAACAAAATAATGATACATCATCTAAGGTGCTTGTGAACTGCTCCACTCAATTCGTGGTCCGTATAAAAGAACAAAACTCAGCTATATTTAAAAACATTCCATCAGAGGGAAAAACGCACCAAAATCTCACTTTTCCTTGGTACTATTATGCCTTGAATTCCATTGTTTAATTCCATTGCTTATTGTTTTCTGTAAGTTATCTTTGGCACACTATATGGAAAGTTACCATATCAACACATGGTGCAGATGAACAATGGAAGCAATGAGAGTAATAAGGATAATGATCTAGACATAGGAGTTGTCCAGTGTTGGCCTTGAAGGGCACCGTGATGCCGCTGAATGAACCTTGCTTGTTGCAAATTCTCCTTCAAGACTCCTTGCCATGTTTTGGCCAACAGGTGGAGCCTTATACAGAGAAGAACATTGTGGATATAGAGCCTTAGAAGAAGTCACCATGGAGATGGGCCTTGATGGAGACAGGCAATGTGGAGATGATGGCACACATCAACAGCCATTGCCATGGTAACAGTACATAATGAAGATGGTTGCCACAGAGACAGCACATGGCAAAAAGGGAAGCTGAGATATGACATGGGCCATCACTGAAGATGAATTGGGTGGGTTTAAAAAATAAGTGTTGCTGAGCAATTCAGTTGAATGCACACTGGTACATCTGAAGTTAGGTCAGGAAGTGAGAAGAGGAGAGGCAAATTTATGAATGAGAGGAAGTGATTGGGTTCAAAGCATTGCATTTTCTGTGCTCATTCAAAGAATCTGCAGCATCCAAAAATGGTTACAGGACCTTCCTTCTTAGGAATAAGTGTTACATAAATGTTAGTTGGAGGATGCCTGTTAAGTGACACAAACCTATTAATCTGCCTTATTTCCAAAAGTATATTTACTTGCGGCTCTTCCCAAAGAATCTCCTATCTAAAATGTCTTTATGAAGTCCGTCCAGAACATATAAACATAGACTTTCCTACATTGGATCCGCATGTCAGTGCAGGCTATGCCAGATCATGCCTGGGGTCTACGGTAGCCTGCTTTAGCATATGGACGGCAAGGAAAAGGGCAGTGCGGAAAGGGTCATAATCTCCTCCATGTGCAAGTTATTTCCCATCCTTGCCGAGTCCATTCCCCAGTTAAGTGTCAGGGTTGGGCCACCTATACCAAGACTGGAGCATTTCCCACCAGAAAACAAACTCCCCAAGTTCATCTGTGTCAATACTGTACTATACTGTACAAACAAGCACACTGCTCCTTTGGTGGTGGTGGTGTTCAAAGGCTGCACTGAGACATAGCAAAGGAAGCTGGTCAAAAGTCCCTTTAGAGAGGGTAGTGGGTGGCCTCATGTTCTCACCCCATCTCTTAATTTGTTCTAGCCTAGAATGTTCAAGGTGGAGAGAAGTGGACCGACATCTGAACTATCCCATCTGTGAAGTTTCTCTGACTCTAAGCCACTTCAAAGGAGCTTTCTGGTCTAGTGGTTAGGGAGTCAGACTCTTATCTGGGAATACCGGGTTTGATTCCACCCTCCTCCATGAAGCCAGCTGAGTGACCTTGGGCTGGTAACAGCTCTCTTCTGAGCTCTCATAGCCCCACCTATGTCACAGGTTGTCTGCTGTGGAGAGAAGAATAGAAAGCTTTGTCAGCCACTTTGAGACCCTTTAAATGGGTGAGAAAAGAACAGTAGAAAAGCCAACTCTTCTTCTTCTTCTTCTTCTTCTTCTTCTTCTTCTTCAGCAGCTGTATCCACGAGGCATTCTGAAGCAGGAGTTTGTAGAAAGATCAAGCTTTTTTGCTACAGAAGCACATACAGTACAATACTTTCCCTTCCTACATTGTCATGCTTCTGATTCTTCATGAATAGGACAGAAGGATGGAAGGACAGATGGGCTGCTGAAGGCAACAAGGACTTCTTCTCTAAGCAACAAGCAAAGGTTTCCTTCCAGCATTGCCAAAGTGCGCCAGAGCCATTAAATGGAACTCAGCGTTACAGATTTAAATTAAGCTAGCATCCGTCATGCAAGCTAAACTGCACCAGTTGCGGAGGGCTCCACAGCCAAAATGGCAATGCCCAGTGGAAGACCAACCCCTGGATCGGATCAGGTAAGTATTCAATCGCGGGGTGAGGGGGGATGGCCAAAACTGACTAGTACTCGAAGTGTGCACACTAGTCAACTCTGGTTAATTATGCTCCTTTCCTGTCCGGTAGACAGGAAGGGAAGTGTGAAAATGCCCCAGGTCCTGCATTGACCTTTCTCACTACTGGTTGCTTCAATTTGTCCTCACAACAGCCCTGTGAGGTAGGTTGGGCTAAGAGGAAGTAAATTGCTCAGAGTCATTCAGTGAGATTTTTATTACCAAGTGGGGAGTCAAGCCCAGACACCTCTTTAGCCTGATACCCTAGCCACTACATCTGTTAGCATTCAGGCCAACAAAGGGGAACACCAATGGCTGGTTAGTTTAAGCTAAGGGGAACTAAATTCTATCAATATCCAGAAGACCACAGCTTCCCCATCTCTAGTTTAGATGGAGTTTTGGCAACTTCTGCACATGCACCAGAGGCACATGGAGCAGAAGATGGCCCTGACCTAGGAAATGTGTTCAAGGCCAGGAACATGGCTGATTGTGTGAAGAGCACCGATGGCCATCCACATGAAAGCTTTTCCAGCTCAGCCTTCCTTCAAGCCGGCGAGCAAAGATCCCTTGGTCTTGGGGTTGCAGGTCTGGGCATTTTGCCACACCTATGAAAATAGCCATGGAAGTGGACAAGCTTCTTGCCCTCAAAATAATATGTGTCCAGGTTCCAGAACAGGATCTGGGCCGCTCCTGATGCCACCATCTGTCTGCACAGCAGGGGCAGTAACCTTAAAGTGATTTCTGTTATTGTACTCCTGGGCATGTTTCTGTGCCCAAAAGGAGGCCGGCTGAAAAGGCCATGCAGCCACCACATTCCACCCCAACATATGCACTCGTGTGACCATGCAGATTGTGCAGATACTGTTTTTGGTTTGACCCATCAAAGGGTCTTTCCACACGTATCTTTGGTAGACTGGAGCAACCAGACTAGATCATGCTGATCAGCTGTCATGAGCCCAAGTAGAGCTCCACAGACTATTAAAACAGATGCGGCTTTCGTGTCTGTTTTAATAATCTTACTGGAGCTCTGCCCTGCTCTTGCCAGCATGACAGCCGACTGCAGGGCAGTTGTTTGGGGTAAATCAAGCCCTTACCTGGGCGATTAAGCACCCAGGTAAGAGGGGGTGGAGAAAACCACAGCATCTTGATGCAAGGATTTGCCATGGTTTTCATGGGGATGGGCAGGTTCTCCTTGAACTCGCCCTATCCTCCATTGCCATGGGGACTCCTTAATGTGAATTAGATTCACATTAAGGGTCCCCCGAATCCACCGCGGGGCATTGGCAGCCCCATGGGGATGCAGCCCATGAGATATTGCTTATCAAGTATGGTTTGCTGTCCAGCAGGACTTCCAACCTGGGATTTAATCCTTAGCCAGTCTAAATGCTTCACGCAGTCTGAAAATAGTCAACTTAGTCTATTGTTCACCCCTACTTATTCTTGTCCATCCTTTTAAGCATAGGCAGTTTAACAAAAGAGGTTGATTGTGGCTATTTTTAGCAAAATAAATGTAAAAGAAAACCTAAGGCCTGTTTGCACTTTGGCCAGCAGTCAACTATTAGGCAACTTCTGGTCACCACACCTCAAAAAGGATATTGTGGAACTAGAGAAGGTGCAGAGAAGGGCAACCAGAATGATTAAGGGACTAGAACACCTCCCTTATGAAATCAGGCTGCAACGTCTAGGCCTCTTCAGTCTGGAGAGACGGCATTTAAGAGGGGACCTGATTGAAGTATATACAATTATGCATGGTATAGAAAAGGTGGATAGAGAAAATTTCTTTTCTCTATCACACAATACTAGAACCAGGGGGCACTCTATGAAGCTGATGGGTAGGAGAGTCAGGTCTGACAGGGGGAAGTATTTCTTTACCCAGAGGGTCATCAGCTTATGGAATGTGCTGCTGGAAGAGGTGGTGACAGCTACCAGTCTAGATGGCTTTAAGGTAGGGTTAGACAAATTTATGGATGACAGATGTATCAATGGCTACTAGAATGAATGCCTAGGTCCATCTTTCAGGCTGGGGGGACGGGGACGGGGCGCTTCTAAGGCCGTATGCTGGGATTCTAGAGCAGGAATATGTTTGTCCTTGTCTCTGCTTAGGATGCCCATGAGCAGCTGGCGGACCACAGTGTGCGACAGGATGATGGACTAGATGGGCTGTGGCCTGATCCAGCAGGGCTTCTCTTATGTTCTTATGTTCTTATGAAGAGCATCTGCGCTTAGAGGAGGGCTCCAAGCACCCCCTGCCTTCCCAGAATTTGCCTAATTGTTGATTAGGTGTGGAACATGAAACCGTGCTCCACACCTTGACCAACCTGAACTAAAAGCTTACCTGGAGCAACACATCCCTGTGCTCAAACACACTCCTCTGGAATGGCATCCAAGCATGTCAAGGAATGGGATGCTGCAGCTGATGGTGACCAATCATGGCAGCAAGCAGGTGGACCTTCTGGCTTTGGATGCAGCAGCATGGGCTGGTAAATGGGAGGACCATTCACACTTCTGGCCAGTACTGGATGCGTTGGGGAAGCTTTCTTCATGACAAGTGCTAATGGTTCTCCTTTACCAGCAGTTTACCAGCCCTAGTGCACAGCAATCATTAGTCAATCATGTAGGTGTGAAAAGGCTCCTGGATTTTGGAAGTTCTCCATCCATTAATCCAAACCAGGGGTCCTCAAGCTACGGCCCGTGGGCCACATGCGGCCTGCCAAGGACATTTATCCGGCCTGCCGGGTG
Organism: Aspidoscelis tigris stejnegeri; assembly: GCA_023333525.1. Lineage (NCBI taxonomy): Eukaryota > Metazoa > Chordata > Lepidosauria > Squamata > Teiidae > Aspidoscelis > Aspidoscelis tigris. The sequence goes on along the minus strand of JALMGA010000009.1, from coordinate 41,640,054 downwards.
TTTTTGCCGCCGCTGCCTATCCTGCATAGGAATTTGTTCATAGTTTTTTTAAAAAAACTATATTCCGGCCCTTCAGTGGTCTGAGGGACAGTGAACTGGCCCCTGTTTAAGAAGTTTGAGGACCCCTGATCCAAACTCTAAAATGCACAATTTGTTCTCTTGCTGTTAATTCTAGAAAGGACAATTAATTATTTGATCTACAATGGTCCAAGAAAGGCTATTGATACTACTGAATTAGTCTGGCTTTTTGCTGCTATCCTAGCTGGTACTTTTGAATTGTCTGGCTGGTTGTTGAGTTTGATATTTGTTTATTATTTTGCCTCAGCTTGTATACATCATGCTTCCCTTCCCAGGGATCAGTGGCATCCTAACACTGCTCCTGAGTTCCTGGTTGCTCTCTGACCACAGCAGGCCCGGCCTTTAGGTTTGCAGACACTGCCCATTCTTTTTCAAGCTATCTTGGCCACCCTAAGAGCTAAGACCTCTGAATTTTCCTTGCCAAGTTCTAGGCCGCTTCCCTTAGGCCCTGGTCATACTTTAGTTTAGGACAACTTCAGGTCATCTTCATTATTTTTATTCAGTTCATTTTCCTAGCTGGCCTACCCTCGTTAGACCATTTTAACCGGAGTCCTCTTTTCCAGAGGACTCAGCCTGTCCTGGCATCCCAGGCCGTCTTTCCTTCCTCAGTGTGAGCAGGGGGACAGGCTAAAGGAGGCTGAACTGTGCTGTGGTGGGTGGGTCCAGTCTTTCCCTTTGTCCAATGTCTAGAGGAGGGCGGCATGCATGGAGTTCATGAGGCACCTCCTCTTTTCTCCTCAGTTTACATGTATGATTCATCTATCTAGCGTTTTTCCGCAAATGTATATTTTTTTTACATTAATCGCAGGGAACAGAAAAGCACATGAAAAAGGAAGGAGGTGAGGGAGCAGGCTTAAAAAACAACCCCAAATATACACCCTCACCTCCTTTGAGTGACACAACGACATCCAATCAGACAGGAGGTAGATCTGACACAGCAAAAGGGGTGGAGAGCCAAGAGTTCCATAGAGGAGGCTCAGGTGATCGTGGGGAAAGGTGTGAGCAATGTGGCCCAAAGTGAAGACAGTCCAAGGACGGCCTATAACGATCTAGGTGTGAACAGAACCGTTACAACCTCAGTTCAAATCATGAACAGGACGTCCTGTCTCATATAGGTGTGACCAGGGCCTTAGACATGACTGAGGGCACAGAGTTTGAAAATATAATAGACCAGCAGGGTGTATAATGGATATGCATGAAGAAGGCCTTCTTCCAATTACCACTGATGTTATGTGTGCCACAGTCATTGGGGCTTCTCTTCATGAACACTCAGTGTTATTGGAGTTGGAACCAGTGGCGGAATGTAGCAGCAATTGCCTGGAGATATGGGACTGTTTCCTTACCACCCATAGCATAACTGTTAGTTTAGCATACAAAGCACTCCGGCATTCTCTGCATCTTTTTATGTGTGTCTGGTTTTTTTTGTTTTTTTTTTTAGATCATCGGCAACAACAAAGCCATCCAAAGTTATTTCTTGAGCCCGGCAATCTATCGCTAGCTTGCCGGTGGGATAAATGGGAAATGTTCACAAAAGGGAAACGGGATTTTGAAAATAGGGTCCGGCACCTTTAAGGTGCCATTGCTACGTTTCCAGGCCTGGGTTGGAAAACAGCTTGCGTTATCCCATTACACATAGCTTAGCTACGAAAGGGAAGCGTAATGCATGACAATAAGGTTGGATCTCAGCGAAGTTGGAGCTGTGCCATGGAAAGAAATACATGAATAAAAAGGAGCCTTCTTTTTTCCACTGGAAAAGGGCTGGGGGGAGAGGGGAGAATTTTGCAACATAGACAGCTTTGATCTAGCACACAGACAAGTTTGCAGGGAGGGAAGGCTGGTGCAAAGAGAGTGTATTCCTTCTACAAAGTGCAAATGCAACTCACTTTGCCTAACACACACCCTAACCCCTTTCCCTTCTTCTCCCCCTGCATCCCCCCCCAACCAAGGCCTTTTTTCTGTCTCTTTCTCTCTCTCTCCCCTGCCTGGCGTGCGAGGCTGTTTAAAGTTCATTTGCACACCCCTTTCCAGTCCAGTTCACACCAACATCTGACAAGCCCAAGTTTCTCATTTTCAGAGTAATCACTCCACTGCGCTAATTGCACATGCAAATATGCAAATTCGTATTAATTAATTACTATACTAATTAGTTCTGTGGTATTTGCGAGTAATAAATCATTCGATGGGAGCGAGGAAGCTGGAGACTTGCCCCATTTACACTTCGCATAAAATTTTAATAGGCGCTTGGGCTGATCCAGGACAGCAGCAGCATCTTAAAGGGACAGAGGCCTCCTTCAAGGGTGGGTGCCTGAAATGCGCGCGTCTCAATGCGTGTTCGTGGGCACATGGATATTTGTTGATTCTTTAAAAAAAAAATAGAACTAGAAGAGGAATCTGGACAGATGGACTAGGAGACAAATTATAGGCTTATATCTATAGACAGGGCTGGAAGGAGCTAGGGTTCTTTAATCTGAGGACAAGATTACAGTATCTCAGATACTGGACTCATGGGAATTGCCACACAAAATCAGATGGAAGGTCCAGATAGCACAATAGTTTTGAGTGAAATTGCCAATAAGTTTCATGAAGCTTTCACTGGTAGTGGAGACACAGAGACTAATTCAGTAGGGCACATGCTTGGTTTTATGGCACTTCCTTTGCTTGGAAAAAGCCACATACACATCCAATCCTGAACATCTCCAGGGATGTTTCTGGATGCAGGTAAATGCCTAAAATGTTTCCCAGGACTATGTTGGGATTGCTACACATATTCATGGCAATATCAGCACAGCCCCGGGTTACTCGATCAAACGACTGATGTCTTGTTGTTATGGAAAACTCAGCAAAAACTCTAGGTTTTCCATCATAGCGATTCATAAGAACCTAAGAGGAACCCTGCAGGATCAGGCCACAGCCCATCTAGTCCAGCATCCTGTCGCACACAGTGCCCCATCAGTTGCCCATGGGCATCTCAAGCAGAGACAAGGGCAAACCTTCTCCTGCTCACAAATCCCAGCAAATGGCTTTAGAAGCATCATGCCTGTCCCCACAGCCTGAAAGAAGTACTTAGGCATCCATTCTAGTAGCCATTCATACATCTGTCATCCACAAATTTGTCTAACCCTGCCTTAAAGCCATCTAGGCTGGTAGCTGTTGCCACCTCTTCTGGCAGTCAGTTCCATAGACAGATGACCCTCTGGGAGAAGAAATGCTTCCCCTTGTCTGTTCTGACTCTCCTACCCATCAGCTTCATAGAGTGCCCCCTGGTTCTAGTGTTCTGTGCTAGAGAAATGAAAATTTCTCTATCCACCTTTTCTATACCATGCCTGACTTTATATACTTCAATCAGGTGCCCTCTTAAACTCCTTAACTTAAATTCCTTTCCTCCATCTGCCATTGCTTCATGTTATAATTGTGTTTCTGAAATACCCTGAAGCTAGAAAGCAAAGGGGGGGGGGGAGAGAGAGACAAAGGGAAGGTGGTGCTTGCTAACATCTGAGTATTGTCCCAGAATTGCCTTCTTTCCATTGGCTGCTTGCAGGATTTTAAGAAGATTCCACCATTTCCTCTTGCCATCTGGAGGCCCCCTGGGTACAGCTGGATAGCTTTCTTACCTGAAGCCTTTGCATTCACGGGGCAATTTATGAAGCTGATGGGCAGGAGAGTTAGGACAGACAAGGGGGTCACTGGTTTATGGAATTTACTTCCAGAAGATGTAGTGTGACAGCTACCAGTCTGGGTAGCTTTAAAAAAGGATTTGAGAAATTCACAGAATTCAGATTCATGCCAAAGGCATGGAGACTGCATCCACAGACATTTTAAAAAGCAGCCAGCCCAAAGGTGGCTTAGAGGTTATAGTGTGTTTCCTGATCCACATTAAAGACCATAGGATGCATTTTGAAAATATATTTTCTAGCCTTTAGTGTGGATTATTACCACTACACCAAGCAGCTTCTGGGCCACTTTCTTTTCCCATGTATGGATGCAGTAAGGATGTGAACAAATGAATTCGCTTGAATGATTCAAAACATTTGAAAGCACAGATATGTATGTATTACATGTATCCAGGAGTGAGATGAAACAAGAGATACATGTATCAGGGGATCAGATGTACTAGGTGAAGCATCTGCTTTTACAAAGAGATCAGTGTTTGTGAAAGAGGCAAAGCTGTCAGCTCTTGTGTAAAAGCCTACCTGATCTCTCCCTTCCAGCATTACCCTTTTGCCTCAACCCCTGCCGTTTTGCACTGTTCTGATCTAGCAGTCTTGTGCAAAACAAAGAGAAAGTGATATTTAATCTTCTACTATGCCTTGCTATGATCATGAGGAGGACTCCATGATCTCCGGGATGAGACTTATTTAGTGGGTTGGGTTTGAAACGCCTGCCCCAGTGGGGAGGGGGTTCTTCTGAAGGGAGGAGAAAGGGAGGAGGGTTCCTCCCATTCTGGGCACTGAAGAATGGAGAGTGAGTCAATGTTAGTGGGAATGCAATATGAGATACAACAGACCTCACTGCTGATTATAAAGCCCTGATTTAAAACTGGATTAAATTGCCTAGTGGGAGCCTGGCACTGTGCCATCACCACAACAGTGACAAATTCCAAAAACCTTTATTTGTGCAAACGCAGCGCACAAAATACTTCCTCATCTTTGTTTTGAAACAACAGGTAAACCATTTCGTTCATCCATCACATTTTTGCCTATATGTTGTCTACAGTATGGCCAAAACTACACAGTGCTGCTGGCACCATTTTAAATAACATGGCACTCTCACTCTCTTCCTGACTTAGGTACTCTCTCACATTTCCAATTTGCCTTCATATAAAACTCCCCCAGGCAGTTCTCTTTATCTCACTAGCTGATCTGGCAAATTCTAGAGTGACCACACATGTATGTGCATGTATAGACGCATGAACACACAAAGTGCTTGACTGTTGCCTAGCAACCAATGCAGCCACTGTATTCTGTCTGTGTCTCTCAGAAGTACTTGGCTCTTGGCAGTCGCCTTCCAACTGCTCTAGCGTAAGTTTCTAAGGCCCATCCTGCACTGGGCCTTATTCCAGGTTAAACTCAGGACTAGGAGCCAGCTGTCCGCATGCTTGTGCAGTGGGGCCCGACGTAGCCTGCACTAGAATGCAGACAGCAGGCCTCTATTCTGGGATATAATCCAGAAAAAAGCTGAGTGCAGAAAGGGCAACCTAAAATTTTCAAGTATTTCTTTCTAGACAGTAAGAGTTCAGATCCCACTTACTGCTTTATTAAGCCAGAGAGGGTCGGATAGGGCAGGATTAAGAGCACAATGAGAAATTCCCTGGTCTTCCTGGACACAATTGTGTTCTAATCCAACTCTGATTCAGGTTGCAGCACCAGGACAGGATCCTTGCTTGCACCTTCGCAACACCCTAAAATTGGATTGCTGTCAAATGTTTGGATACTCATTAGGGATGTTCTTAACGTTCGAAATCCAATTGAATTAATTTGAATGTGGACATTCGAATTCGAATACAATGTCTTCACATTCATATTTAGACATTCAAATGAATTTCAAATGTTCCAAACCATTCGTTCGAATTATTCAAATCATTTGAATGTACAGATACATATCTGTACAGATATCGTACATATCTGAACACATTTGCACTTATAATACTGAAAGAAAACAGGATGCATATGGGATAAAGCAGGACACATACAAAATGAGATACATATAACACATACGAATGTTGCTGATGTATCTTTGAATATGAATGTTGCCGACGTATCTTTACATACAAATATTGTCGACGTATCTTTAAATATGAATGTTGCCGATGTATCTTTAAATACGAATGTTGCCGACGTATCTTTACATACGAATGTTGTCGACATTCATATCTTCAAATTCATATCTAACATTCAAACAGATTTGAATGTATCAGATTCAAGTAGGGTTTTGTTGCATTTGGATTTTAAACGTTCAAATCAAATTGAATGTTTTGACATTCAATTTGACTTGAATTCGAATGCAAAAAACCCCATTAGTGCACACCCTTAATACCCATTCCTCCCAGGTTGGCAAGAAGGCCATTCCATTTCTGGGTGCAATTATCCGTGTTGGTGCCCTGAACAAAGGTGATCCTGCCTGCCACTAGAAATGACACCCCAGACTTGCAAGTGGAGAAGCAGAGGCAGATTGTGACATCACGTCTCTTCTACATGTTTGTTATGATGAAGCAACCATGGCCAGTAAGTGGAGACCCAAACTGAATCTAATTCGGTCTTCCCAGACCAATTGCCTTCTAAATACTCTTGGACTATTTGGATGTACTCAGACTTAACAAAAGGGACATCTGAGAGTTACCTCAGAGAGACACAGAATGTGGTAGGGGTATGCACAAATGGTTTTTTGACATTCTATTTGAATTGAATCGAGTACCCAGAAATCCAATTCGATTCAAATCTTTCAAATTCAAATTTGTATTTACCAAATTCAAATCTATTCATTTGAATTTTTTATTCAAATCTGCACATACGAATGTTGACAACATTAGTATGTGCATGCACCCATCTTCCCCACATCTGTACACATCCATATGCATCCTGTAGTTATCCCGTATGCAACCTGTTTCATCCCGCATGGATCCATACAAATGCGGGAAAGATGCGGATCTTCAAGTACGCATCATGTACGAGCCTGTACACATATGAATGTCCAGATAATATAGATCTGAAGTTCAAAATTCAATTTGAATGTTTACTTTCAAATTTTGGGACATTCTATTCGAGTGTGAATGCCGAAATTTGGCATATTTGATCGGATTTTGAATGCCTATGAATATTTGTGCACATCCTTAGTTTGTGGCCCTTTTGTTTCCGATCCTTCTCTAATCCACCTTTTCCAGCATACAGTAGAACGTTCATGAGACGGGGAGGGACAGACTGGTGTGTAAACAAATCCACCTCAAAGCCTTCTCTGTCCCTTTCCACACTGTCTCTAAAAATGGATTTAGAGCCAGATTGGGGAGGGATTTAGATGTGGCTTCCGCATAGGGACCCTTTGAGGAAGCCGTGTCCACATTTTGGCGCGCAAGACCGGTTTCTTAAACCAGTTTTGCCGCTGAAATCCTACGCTATTGCAAGACCTAAAAAATTAGGTCTTAATCCGGCCCTTCCCCTGAAACCATTTCGGAAGCACAACACTTCTGCAAATGGCTGAGGAAGAGCCGGATTCCTGGCGCATGCCCAGCTGTCAAAGAGAGAACGCGCATGCTCTCCCTCTTTGACAGCTAGCTTCCCCAATTGCCTCCATTGGAGCTAGCATGGGGAGGCTGTCCGCTGGCTTCCCCGGATTCCCCCTTGCCCGAGAAGGCACAATTGTGCCTTCTTGGCTGAGGGGAAGCCACAGCCTACACCCCCCACCTCACCCAGGGTCGCGTGTGTGCGCTCGGCTACTTACCTGATCTCTGCCGGGCCACTTCTGGCAGTGGGAGGTCCGGCATGCCGTGTGCGTCCATGTGCGTACCGCGGCTTCCCATTGGCCAGCCTCTAAGTCACCTCTGAGGCCTCTCAGAGATGCTTTGTTTCGCTGTGTTTGATCACAGCCTTTAAGGAACTCCAAGCAGCTCAGTCATAGGTTGGTAGTCTGGATGGATGGAAGTTGCAGAGATATCTAGAGGGTGTTGGGTTAGGGAAAACAGCTCTGCTTTACCATCCTGCTCCGTAAGAGCAATCAGGCACATTATAGAAGCACACCAGCAGCTCATGAAGACAGCCATCTTCTCTTTTGTTGCTCCCAAGAGTTTGGTACTCAGACACACAGTGTCATAAACTGATTCCCTTTAGCTGCTAGAGCTAACTGCTGTTGACGGATCTCTTCCCTCTGAATATGCTAAACTCAGCAATCTTGGGCCGCTGAATTGTGAAGGCAACCAGCAGAAGATGGGTTTTAAAGAATCTCATCCTCCTAGAGATTTGCACAAATGTTTTTTTTAACATTCCATTTGAATCGAATACCCGAAAATCCTATTTGATTTGAATCTTTTAAATCCGAATAGATTCAATTCGAATTTACCAAATTTGAATCTATCCGTTTGAATTTTTTTATTCGAATCTGCACATACAAATGTCAACAACATTAGTATGTGCATGTATGCATCTTCCCCACATCTGTATGCATCCATACACAACCGTATGCATCCCATAGTTATCCCGTATGCAACCCGTTTTCGTCCCATACGGATCCATACAAATGAGTACGGATGCGGGAAAGACGCAGATCTTCAAGGACACATTGTGTATGAACCCGTACATATACAAATGTCCAGATAATTCGAATGAATAGATTCAAAATTCAAAATTCGATTTGAAAGCCACATCTGTTTTAATCATTTGTGGAGCTCTACTTGGGCTCATGACAGCTGATCAGCATGATCTAGTCTGGTTGCTCCGGTCTACCAGTCTGTACTTGGCAGGACTAGAGAGTATCTAGACATCCAGCTTTAACTCTGCCCTATGTCAGTAAAACTGTTGGCCAGACTTCTAGGTTCTGCTGCTTACATCCTTTTTCTCATTAACCCTAAGTATTCTTACTGCTACCTGAGACACTTTGCCCTTTTCTGCACTGAGCCTTGGATCAGAATATATTTGCATCACGGATTTGCACAAATATTTGTAACGTTTGTTATACAGATGAATTCAGAGAGTTGTACATGAATCAAATGTTATGACATTCGTACATTAACATTCATATTAATTTTTTGGGACGTTCATATGAATAGTTCGTACATTCGTTAAACTGGGGATATGTATTGGATACATATCTATACGTATGCATTCATACAGGATATGTATCTGACATGTATCCAATCCAAAAGCATTGGCATAGGATACATATCCAATACGTATCCGTTCGTATAGGATACGTATTTAGGTTCCGTATCCAGGATCCGTATGCATTCATCATGTCGGATATTCCTACGAATTCTTAAGACTACATTAGTATCAAATAGAATCCTACCACATTCAAACGGGATCTATTTGAACAAATACTAATTTTCTAACATTCAATTTGTTACAAATCGCACACCAAAAAAACCCATTCATGCACATCCCTAACTTGCACTGAAGGTCCACCCTTTCACATCTATTGTGGAATAGGAGAAAAACCCCTCCCCTGCCCCCTGCCCCCCCACTTGCTTCGCCTACACGGGATGGACTGGTAAATTGGGATATGGCAAAAAATGGCACTGCATCTCAATCCACAAGCTGACCAGCGTTCATATGACTACAAAGGAGATGTAGACAGCATGATCTCACAGACCAGAATAACATGGGGGACCCATTCAGGAAGCATTCTAAAAAGTATCACTATAAGTGATGCTCGTCCCTCCCAGCAACCGCAAAGACCAGGAACAAAAGTTCCCACCATTCAGTGGTTCCGCGGCAGCTTCAAAGCCAGCACCCAGAGCTGAGCTTCTATAAAAATATATGAATGTATGAGGAGCCCTGCTGGATCACATCACAGCCCATCTAGTCCAGCATCCTGTCTCACACAGTGGCCCACCAACTGCTTCTGGGTATTCTCAAGCAGAAGTTAAAAGCAAAACCTTCATCTGCTTTTGAATCCCTGCAAATAGCCTTTAGAGGCAGCCTGGCCCTTTCTGCACTTGGCCTTGTTCTGGAATATATCTCAGGATAGCCATTTGCTGGCCACAAGCTAATGCAGACCTTGGCAGGCCTCACCTGGAGCCTTCCATAGTCTGCACTAGCATGCAGATAGCAGGTCCCTATTCTGGGATATATTCTAGAATAAAGCCAAGTGCAGAAAGGCCCACTGTCTCTCCAACTGGAGGCAGTACCTAGGTATCCGTTCTAGTAGCCAACACACCTGTCCTCCATGAATGTATCTAATCTTTTCTTAAGTTATCCAAGCTGGTCTCTCTTATCACTTCTTGTGGCATCAAGCTTCCATAAACCAAATGCAGACATCTTTTAGAACAAGTTACTGCTAGCCCTCCCAGCTTGGCCTGTGCCTACTGGCCCACAATGTGCAGGAAAGACCTTTGATGGTTCTTCATGTTCTCAGTCGTTCGAGCACCTGCCCCCTTGGTTAATTGGTGTCCTCTTGGAGATTCGGATCTTGAAGATGCCTGAAGGCCCTATATCTAATGAAGGATCCATTAAATCTGGATTTCCTCTGCCCTCATGGGGACAGGGCTTTGCAGATGGGGCCTTCAGTGGTGTCCAGGTGGGGACAGGGCCTTCCAGATTGGCACCAATTGGGTTCCTAATGGGGTCTCCGCACTGAGTAGGTTTTAGAACAGCAAATGTGTGCTAAAGAGTGTTAACATGGATGTAGACCACGGGTGTTTTTCCACTGTCACTAGAAGTACCCATTAATGGGTATGTAATGGCATTTTTGTACCCATTAATGGGTACTTAATGGGTACTTCTAGTGACAGTGGAAAAACACCTCACATTTATCTGGTCTACCGCTAATCCAGATCTATTCCTCTCGTTTGCAGATGATGTGTGCTTAGCTGTTTCTTGATCCAGATTAATGAGTAAGTGCAGAAAGGGACAGGCAGCTGCCATAGCCTTTTGCTTTATTAGTTCCATAGGGCAGAGACCTCATGCTTCCAATGTTTGTGCCTTACTTTGATCTTCCATTGGGTACTTTGCCCATGATGATGTTGCTGAAAATATGACATTAAATTATTACTTTGGAATTTTAGTATTAACTGTCCTGCAGCTCATCTATTCCACCTCGCTATATAAGGAACAGCCCGTATCCACCAGAGATTTTAGCTAAATAGGTTTCGTATTTCTATTCTGACTTCTCATCTTTTCCTGATCTGAAGTTGTACTGGTGGCACAATGCCACTGTTTCCATCTCACTTTGGGGAATTCTGCAGGTTTTTAATTGTCCTAAGTGTGGATTAATTAAGTAGCAATAAACACAAAGCCATGCATTATTGATGGAGAGGATGGGGAAGAGCAGAGAAGAGTTCAGGTTGATGCAAACGTAATTAGAGATGAACCTCCAGGTGCCCATTGTTAATCTCCAAATTTGTATTTCTCATCTAATACATATAGCCAAATACATTAGAGCATGAAGGTGTCCTTTAGGAGAAGGCATTTGTCTTGGGCTGATACAACCAACTCAGAGCGCTGGGGGGCTAGTTTGCATGGATTCTGCATTAAAAATGAATTTGTTGGACCGTGCTTGCATGGGTTAGTATGAAAGCAGCTAGGTCAGAGGGCGTTTTCAAAGCATCCTGCAAGCTTTTTTTGGCAAGTGAGAAGGAAGGCCTTAAACATTTTTTTTCAACTGCCTTTGTAGAATGAGGAGGGATTTTTGCAGAACGTGAGACCTTTTCGCACCACAGCGGAGCGGTTCCTGCAGGCCTTAGGTGACACAATTGGGCCCCCTAGAACCCACAGGAACCCCCACCTTGGGCACCCCCCACCCTGGGCTGGGGTCTAGTGGGGATATGCGCACTTGCACGCAACTTAGCTCATCGTCATCAGGTTTGAAGCGGCATTGTGTGTCTGCATGTGTCGCCACCTCTGATTGGCTAGTTACATCTGGAACACGAGTGGGCGCCCTGCGATGGGATGGGCCGGTTTCGTGCAAACAGGCCTATAGTTATTACGGGAGGATGAGTACAGTTAGGTCCATAAATATTTGGACAGAGACAACACTTTTCTAATTTTTGTTCTGCACATCACCACAATGGATTTTGAACAAAACAATTCAGATGCAGTTGAAGTTGAAGTTCAGACTTTCAGCTTTAATGCATTGGGTTGAACAAAATGATTGCATAAACATTTGAGGAACTAAAGCATTTTTTTAAACTCAATCCCTTCATTTCAGGGGCTCAAAAGTAATTGGGCAAATTAAATAATTGTAAATAAAATGTTAATTTCTAATACTTGGTTGAAAACCCCTTGTTGGCAATAGCTGCCTGAAGCATTGAACTAATGGGCATCACCATTCAGAAAGGCCCACAAACAAACAGCAACTGAAAACCGCTGCAGTAAAGGCCTGGCAGTTGTTAAGAAGGAGGAAACACAGCATCTGTACAGGGGAAGCAATCCAGTCCATAGAAAGGATGAGATTCTTTCAAACCCACCTTCTGCTGGTTGCCTTCACAGCGTCTTACCCGCTTCTTCTTTTGTCTTTCTTTGGAATGTTTTTTCTTGCTGCCTCCTGGACAACGTCACGAGCTCCATCTCCTCTACTGCGTATTCATAAAAGATATTATTCAGACTTCAGTTTAAGTCTAAATTCTTCAATGAGAAGTTCATGATCTTGTTTTTACTAACTGTGTAAGAGCTTCTCCATCCGCCGCTGCAAAGTATATAATCAATCTGATTTCAGTATTGACCGTCTGGTGATGTCTACCTTTTGGGCTGTTGGAAAAGAGTGTTTGCTATGGCCAGTGAGTTTTCTTGACAACACTTTCTAAGTCTCTAGCCTGCTTCATTTTGTACTTATAAATAGGGATGTGCATGAATGCAATTTTCAGGATTTGAATTGATTTGAATCAAATATCCAAAAATTCAAATCAATTCAAATCTTTAAAATTTGAACGTATTCACATTTGATTTGAGTCAAATACATTCGTAATTATTTGTATGAATATTCTATGTGCATTTGATGTTGACAACATTCGTATGTGCCTTTATGCATCCATACCCATTCTGTATGCATCCATGCACATCTGTACGCATCCCGTATTTATCCCATATGCATCCTGTTTTCATCCCGTATGGATCCATACACATGTATACAGATGCAGGAAAGACGCATACAGGAAGTATGAATTGTGTATGTATCCGTACACATACAAATGTCCAAATAATTTGAATGAGTATATTCAAAAAGTCAAAATTCATTTGAATGTTTAAATTCGAATTTACAGACATTTGGTTTGAATCCAAATGTCCAAACTCAAACAAATTTGATTGAATTTTGAATGTTTTGAATATTTGTGCACATCCCTACTTATAAACTTGCCTGTTATTTCAGTTATCTTTTGATTTCACTACTTCAACATTCCAGTTCCCAATGATAAAAGTTACATCTTTAGTAATTTTAAAATGGAGAACGAGTTTAACCAAGCTAAACTACATGTCGGTAGTATGTGAAATTTGTGAGACTAAGATTTCACAGATTTGGCTGTCTTTTTAAGGCAGCAACAACTTGCACTTTTTGCTAATAGCTGCATGTCAGGGTAATTAACCACAGTTTGAAGCTAGCTAGCTTGGACTAGCCATGGTTCAAACTGACCACGAACTGTAGTTAATTGAAAATGAAAGAAAATGTTTCCAACAACTGCTTTGCAGCTGTGCCAGAGGGAAGGAGAAAGGATGAAGGACCATGATTTCTCAATCCTACCCTTATGAAGACATCACCAAACGTCACCACAATTCCAGTTATTTGTGTCCCACCTTTCCAAATAAAGGAACAATCAAGATCAAGACAGCAAGGAAACAAAAATACAGTTGCAAGATGCAAGATCCAATAAGAAGAAGAAGAGTCGGCTTTTCTACCCTGCTTTTCTTACCCATTTAAGGGGACTCAAAGTGGCTGACAAAGATTTTCTACTCTTCTCCCCACAACAGAACACCCTGTGAGGTAGGTGGGGCTGTGAGAGCTCAGAAGAGAGCTGTGACTAGCCCAAGGTCACCCAGCTGGCTTCATGGGGGAGGGAGGAATCAAACCCGGTATTCCCAGATAAGAGTCCGGCTCCCTAACCACTAGACCAAACTGGCTCACTAAATAAATAACTAAATAAATAACTATAGCATTTCAATCAACAGAAAATAAACCCCAAATACACTGAATTGAATGCAGGGATGAGCACAATTTTTTTTTTTTGCATTCAAATTTGAGTCAAATCAAATTTCCAAACATTTGATTCAATTAGAACATTTAGAATCCAAATGCAACAAAATCCAGTTCGAATCAAATACATTCAAAACTATTTGTTCAAATGTTAAATTCGAATCTGGAGGTACAAATGTCAACAACATTCATATTTGAAGATACGAATGTTGACAACATTTGTATGTGTTATACGCATCTGTACGCATTTAGCACGCATCCCATTTTATCCCGTATGCATCCCATTTTCATCCCATACTATCAGTGCCAATGTGTACAGATACATATGAGATTCATACAGATATGTGTGTAATACGTATGTCTCTGTACATTCGAATGATTCAAATAATTCAAACAAATGTTTTGGAACATTTGAAATTTGTGCGAATGTTTAAATTCGAACATGAAGACATTCTATTCAAATTTGAATGCCCACATTCGATTGAATTTGATCAAATATTAAAACATTCTTGCACATTCCTAACTGAACAGTAGAATCTCCTATGCAAAATATCTAACAAGATTTCTGGCCTGAACATCTGACCTGGAAGGATATGTGACAAAATGAGAGTACCTCTGAGCATATGAAGAATAAAGTTCCTCCAACATAAAAAAAAAAATCCTCAGCCAGCCTTTAGTCCCATGGTGTTGGCAGTAACACCATGAGATGGCTCTGAGATGGCTAAAAACTCAATTTCTTTGGATTTTCTTACTTCATTGGGGGTCAAGCGTTGTGGCCATCTCATTCATAAACAGATTATTTTCTTAGAAAGCAAGAAGAGGCAGCTAGAGTCACGTACTTGCTTTCCAGCCCCGCTTCATTTTCAAATCCTCAGTTCTCTGAGAACTTAATTCACTTCTAGGGGAGGAGGTTTCACCACTGTAACCACAGACACAGGGACTGAGAAGAGAGGAAGGAGGCACATGTGTGCCCAAGAAAGGAGTTGAGTTTTTAAAAAGCCAGCTCAATTAATCTGTTCCCATCTTGGCTCCCAGAGTGCCCTTCTTCCGAGCTAAGGGGTAGTGCAATTGGCAGCTGTTCGCTATTTATTAACCAGTCATGGTTAAATTGGTTTATAAATTAACAGATGTTTTAACTTTAGTCTTTCTTCGGGGACCAGAGACAGCAAATGGGTTGGTGATTGTAAGTCAAGCATCAGGTTGGGGCTGCGGAAGGAAGGAAGGAAGGAAGGAAGGAAGGAAGGAAGGAAGGAAGGAAGGAAGGAAGGAAGGAAGGAAGGAAGGAAGGAAGGAAGATGCCCAGCTGTTTGCTGCAAGCCTGTACCCTTTGGGAGAGCCCTTTTCAGACAGCAGGTCTATGCTACAGTGACTATGTGCTGGAAAGGCAGGCTGGACATGATGCATCATTAAGTCCCATCTTGTCTTTCACATCTTCATCAGCTCAGCAAGAGGAGGGAAAAGAAAGAATGCTGGGTTTGGATGGGAAGCCCTTAGGTCCGAGCTTTAGTTGCAAGTCTGTAGTTGTGGATCAGAGTGTCTCCACCCACCAGCATCACCAGGAGAAAACCTTGGCATGGAAAACTAGGGACTCAAGGTTTGGTGGTGCTTGCCTTCTGCACTGTGACTCTGGGCCAATTCACACTTGGCCTATTAAGGGGCCACTATGGTGGGGTCGCTTGCCCTATATATCTAAGGCAACCTTGCCACAGCCTGGCTATGTTTCCCCTAAAACCCATGGTAAGCTATTACTGGAAAACCCAACACTGGTTGCAGGTTTCCCATCAATAATACTCTTTATTTCCCTTATGGACAGAGCCACAACTACAGCTCTGTCCACTGTACATGCATGGAGATTGAAACAGATGTTCACACATGTGCAAGGGATGCAACATGCACATCCAGGTATTCAACACTGGCCAAATATCTGGATGCACATGTCATTAAAACATGCAAAGGCAGCTCTGGCTACAATGCAGTCAAGCTAGCAAGGGATAATAGCAGAGCATCAGTATCCTGCTACATGATCCCTTCCTAGGGAGATAATTGGCCACAGTCTGGAGATAGCCTAAGTGAGGAAATGCATGGAAATCAATTGTCACTGATCCATACAAGTGAAAAATTGTACAATTTGTTGTTGGCAATGTAGTTTTGTAGCCTGGTTGTCTTATTCGCTGCAGCCAGACCATATCTGGTTTTAGTTGGGATTTTGCAGGGCTGTTAAGAGTTTTACTACCAAGCTAGGTAACGTCATCAATGAAAAGACTTCAGTATAATTGGTGATGCACTATACAGCATGCGCCACATGCTCCTTGCATAGGATTGATCAGCTTGTGCCCTTTGGAGGGGTGTGCCCAATATGCAATCTTCAAATCGAATGTTCAGTTGTCCAAATCTGTACGAACTGAGAAAAAACAAATGTATTAAAATTCAAACCGATTCGAATACATTCGTACCTCTTCATACAAATATTTGATACAAATCTGAAGATACGAATGTCAGCAACATTCATATGTATCCGTATGCATCTGTACGCATACTGTTTTTATCCCATACGGATCCCGTTTCCATCCCATATGTACCCGTACGGATGCGTACGAATACGTATGTAATGTGTCTGTACCTGTAAACATACGAATGTCTGAATTATTTGAACAAATGATTCAAAATATTTGTATTCATTCAAATATTAAAAAATGAATGTCTGGACATTCAATTCGAATTTGAGTGTATGAATTTGGACAATTTCGGTTGAATAATGAATATTTTGAATATTCTGGCACATCGCTGGCCCTTTGTCCTTGTTTTTCTTGGTGGAAAGCCCACTTACCTGGCCCTTAGCAACCTCTTCAGTGCCTCTTAGGGATGCACACAAATGTTCATTTATTTCTTGGTATTCAGTTCATATTGAATTGAATGCAAGAACATTCATATTCATTTGAATAGATCCTCTTCAAATGTGGTAGGATTCAAATTCAGTACAAATGTTCACTCCCATATGAATCCCATACGAAATTTCATACAAATGTATGAAAACATGCTATTTGAATTAGAATGTGCCAACGTTCTATTCGAATCTGAATTTCTGAATTTGACCAAATTCAGACGAATTTTGAATGTTATGAATACCCGTGAACATATTTAGTGCCTCTTTCTGACTCATTGTATTCATTAAAGCTTGTTTATTCCACACTTCAATGACAGAGTTTCCCATAGAGCAGCGGTTCTCAACCGTCCTAATGCCACGACCCCTTAATGGAGTTCCTCATGTTGTGGAGACCCCCAACTACAGGGGTAGAGCAGCTGGGAAGTGGGAGGGAAGGGCGGTGGGAAACTTGTCACGACCCCTCTGAAAGAGTAGTTTGACCCCCAAAGGGGTCCCGACCCCCAGGTTGAGAACCACTGCCATAGAGGCTTGCAAAACAGTTGTAAGAAAATCCCTGTCCTCAGACTCACAGTTTAATATACACTAGAGAACTCTCCCCAGGGCTCCCGCCAGCTTCTCTGGGATTGATCGCGTTACCGAATATTCATAACATTCAAAATCTGGCCAAATTTGGACGTTCGAACTCGAACCAAATGTTACAATATTGGTACGCTAACATTCAAACAAATACAAATGTTCCGGATATCCATATGAAGAGTTCAGACATTTGTTAAGCTGGGGAAACATGTCAGATAGGAATCTGTATCAGGTATGTTTCTGTTCATATCAGATACGTATCTGTCCATATGCAGATATGTATTGAACGTTCATACAAATACATATGAATAGAATAGAATTTTACCACATTTGAATGCGATCTATTCGTACAAATACAGATTTTCAAACATTTGGTTTGTTTTAAATCGAAACCATGTGTGCGCATCCCTAATATACGGTGTTTGAAAGGACGAAAGACTAGGAGGGTGAAGAAAAAACAAAAAGGCAAGGAAACAAGAACTTTCTCAGGACCAGCCAAAATGGGAACTGATTGAAGGAGCAAAAGTTGCTTTTTTTCACCAGGGAAAGATCCCTGTTGTCTCCGTCATCTTCAGCCCGATGGAAGAACTGCTGAAGTCCCACCTTATGGTCTTTCTTAAGAGCCACATGTTATAGAAGTTGAGAACCAGTTTCTGATTTGAGCTCTGCTGGCAAAGTGCCTCAAAGTGCCAGGGACCGCTCTATGAAGCTGATGGGTAGGAAAGTAAGTTCAGACGAGGGGAAGTATTTCTTCATCCAGAGAACCCTCTAATTCTGGTCTACGGAATTTCCTGCCAGAAGAGGTGGTAGCAGCAGCCAGCCTAGATGGCTTTAAGAAAGGGTTAGACAAATTCATGCATGGCAGGTGTATCAATGGCTACTAGAATGGATGCCTAGCTAAATCTTCCAGGCTGGGGTTGGACAGGCAGGATGACTCTAAGGCCATTTGCTGGGATTTGAGAGCAGTTGAAGGTTGGCCCTTGTCATCTTCTTGGGACGCCCATGAACAACTGGTGGGCTAGTGTGTGGGACAGGCTGCTGGACCCAGCAGGGTTCCTCTAGGGGTTAGGGAGCCAGACTCTTATCTGGGAATACCAGGTTCGATTCCACCTTCCCCCATGAAACCAGCTGGGTTACCTTGGGGTAGTCACAGATCTCTTCTGTGCTCTCACAGCCCCACCTACCTCACAGGGTGTTGTGTTGTGGGGAGAAGAATAGAAAGCTTTGTCAGCCCTGAGTCCCCTTAAATGGGTGAGGAAATAGCTGTAGAAAAGCCAACTCTTCTTCTTCTTATGTTCTTATGTTGTGCTCCATAGGTGAGCTCAGTGCTGGTGTTCTTGAGCAGCTGCAAACATTCTCCTATTTCTTCTTTCCCACAATGCCCTGCCATAGATTTGCCCCCCAAGACAGTGCAGGTTATATAATGAATAATGACAAGTTCCAAAAAGACAGGCCCTCCCCCTTTTAACTATTATGCAAATGAGAGATCATAAGCAAATGAGAGTTATTCAAGTTTCCTTTTGATTGGGCCCAGAAGTTACCCAAAGATACTGGCTGCTAATACAGGCCAGATTGGCATCCTTGCTTCCATAAGCTTTGCAAATTAAACTAATGCCTGGAATTGTCTATCATTAAGAGTTTTTTTTCTTTTTAGACTACACTCCCTCTGATCCTTGGGGAATTCCAATCCAAAAAACATATCTTTTTTGTTTTTTTGTTTCTCTAAGCTCTGCTGCTTTTCTCTTGTTTTGAACAAATCAATATAATCGCTTAGGAGCTCATCCCTGCATATACCACAGACAGTGACTCTGGTCCCCAAAAGTAGAGTCATTTCAAAATGGTTACCTTACAGCTTGTATTGAACTTCCTTCCAGGAAATGCAGAGCTTAGGACTGCGCCCTAAAGAACTTGGGTTATAGGCCTACAGTGCAAATCAATGTGCATTAATTTCTCCAGTGAGAGATGAATGAAAATTTACATGTTCATTTTGCCATCAAAGCAAATACACCATTTGTTCATTTCATCGTCAAACCACTTAATTAAAAAAAAAAACAGTTTGCATTCAATTTCACACTGTTTCAAAAAGGAAAATACAAATTTTTCTATTGTTATGATAATGATGATGATGATGATGATGATACTCATGGATTGGGTCATTGAAGCATACAATAACAACACAAAGTAGGTATGTGCACGAATGTTTTTTTGGCATTCAATTCAAAACAAATCAAATGTTCAAAAATCCATATTCATATGAACAGATCACATTTGAATTGAAATTCTATTTGATATGAATCCATTTGTACGCATTCGTACAAACATTCGATATGTATCTGATATGGACAGATTGGTTTCCCCAGCTTAATGAATATCTGAACTATTTGTACGAATGTCCAGAAACATTCGTATTCATTTGAATGTTAGCATATGAATATTGTCACATTCGATTCAAGTTCAAATGTCCGAATTTGGCCAAATTCGGGCGAATTTTGAATGTTATGAATATCCGTGCACATCCCTAATACAAAGCCTTATTTTCTCATGCTCAGAACAGATTCCAGTGGGCAGTGGGCAGATGAATTTGAATACATTCTTTTTTTCTCTATTCGTATGAATTTGAACATTCGAATATTAGATCTGAATTGAAATGAAAGTGGAAATTGCATTTGTGCTCACCTCTAAGCACCAGTCACATGCTCTTAGAAGATGTGCAGATGGGGCGTGTAGTGCTGTTCAAGCCCTGACACAGGTATAGTTGTAGGAGTTAAATCTGTCCTACCATGATATGCACAGGGAAACTCTAGCACACACACAACCAGTTCTAGAATAGCAGCAGGTCCACATGATGTGTATGCTCCAACTGTGACCATACCCAGAGTTCCTCAGCAAGGTTATAATAGTCCCATACGGGTCATACAGCTCAGCCAGGCACGTTTCTACGCAGAGTGAAAAACTGAGACACATCAGAGTATATACTTATACCATAGCAAATAAAAGTTACAATGAAGTGAAATAAATTAATCACTCACTAAATTCCCATATAACTAAATGATTCCCAGTGGAGACTATAACAGAGAGCATTAACAAGTAAAAATCAGTGCAGTAGTAATCCCAGTAGGGAATGCTAGAAAATAAGCAACATAAAGTGGTAGGATAAGCAACACCTGTAGTGGTAACCACGAGGGGTGTGCACAAGGGCAATTTTTGACATTCATTCCGAACTGAATATTCAAATGTCCGAATTCGTATGAATAGGGGGGAAAGGAATGCATTAAAATTTGAACCAATTTGAATACATTCATATCTGTTCGTATGAATATTTGATACATTTTTGATGGTATGAATGTCGAAAACATTCATACGTACCCGTATGCATGGTACACATCCCATTTTTATCCTGTATGGATCCCATTTATATCCCGTACATATCCGCACAGATATATAGATGTATATCGGTTTGTAATTTACTGTTTTAAAGGTTGTTATGCACCCTAAGACCTTCGGGTATAAGGCAGGATAGAAATATAAAATAAATAAATAAATAAATAAATATACGCCTTTCTTCTCTGCAGCCTGGGTGGTCAACCTAGCCCAGTGATGGCCAACCTATGACATGCATGTCACAGGTGACACGCCAAGCCCTTTTGGGTGACACACCTGGTCACCCTGGCACCTGGGAGTGTAGTGCTTGCTTGTTCTTGAACTGTATGAAATACGAACTTTCAATTGAAGATTTAGCAAACAAAATTCAGCAACAAAAGTCACTAATGTAAAGAATTATTTGTTTTTGCTTTTAATACATATATCAAAAATATAATTTTTTACTAGAGCTACAAATATCACAAAATTATGGATATTTCTAGATGTGACACAGCACCTGAGTTAAGCTAGGTTTTCAAAAGGTTCGCCATCACTGACCTAGCCTCTGCCTTCTGGGTGGCTACTAGGAATGTGCAAGAATGCTCAAAATATTCATTATTTGATCTAATTTGGCTGAATTCAGAGATTCGAATTTGAATCGAATGTCCAGACATTTGTTTTTTAATATTTAAATGAATACAAATATTTCAAATCATTTGGACAAATCATTTGGACATTTCTATGTGTACGGATACATACGCATTACATATATATCCATACGTACCTTATTCATATCCATACAGATTCGAAATATTCATCTGAATTCAGACATTCAGACATTAAGATTCATACAAATATGAATATTCTAGACATTTGTATGAATAGTTTGGACATTTGTTAAACTGGGGAAGAGGCGTACGTGCACATACGAATGTTCTGGACATTTGTATGTGCAGATTTGAATAAAAAATTCTAACAAATAGGTTCAAATTTGGTAAATACGAATCAAATCTTATTAAATTCAAATTTAGAAGATTTGAATCGAATCAGATTTGGGGGTATTTGATTCAATTCAAATAGAAGGTCAAAAAACATTTGTGCATATCCCTAATCCTGAATGCTTATAAATCCACGAAATCACTTTAATAGTTATTTTAGGCAGCAATATTTACCTTTTCGATCACCGTGATTTTCTCTTCACCACCTTCTTGAATCACATGGGGCATTTCACTGTTGCGATATCATGACCCCCCCAGTTTGCTTTGATTCAAACTATTAAAGCTTTCCTAGGACTTGGACCACCCCAGCTGCCATTAATATTATTTCGTTAGCTTAAGAGCAAAAAATTAATGTTTGTGTGCCATTACGGAGACACTGACTACCCTCCCCCTGCCTGCCCCTCCCCAAAAATCCCACATATCTGGAACTGCTAAATTAGATTCCAGAACGTTAGGGAGGTAAGTCAGCCTTAAAATGAGGTGGTCAACCTCTCAAGCTGGTAGAGTTGGCAGCAACGAAAAGGGATTTTTCACTCGGTTTTTTGGAGCCTTTTAAAAAGCATGTGCATACAAACACAGAGATGCAGGCACGCACGCACACACACATTTTACACACAGTGCTGCTGAGGGATTTGTGAAATCGGCAGATGGGGTAAAAGCCCACTGGGGTGCCATTGAATTTATCCCCCTTGGCAAAGGCAGTTGCTTTCCCTTCCCGTGTCCCCAATTCCCACATTTAGATTCATCGGAACTGAAGCCAGGAAAGATCCCCTGGGACCAGACAACCAAAACCTTGAGTTACGGTGCAGAACAGAAAGCAAAGAGGAAATGGATTTGTTTGGGTTGTTATCAGTGGGTTTTTAAGAACTCCATTACAGGGCCCGGGCGGTTTCCCCTTTGTCATTCCATAAGGGCAGAGTCTGGGGGAGGTATGGATTTGGGGAAAGCTTTTGTAATGGCTTTGTTTTGCTTTGTTTTTTAGAGGGCAGCTTGCTAACCCTCATGGCTATTTATTCAATTAGGGCTGAATATCTTTCATTTATTTTTCAACCCACCCTCTCTAATAAAAATAACCGGGAGCTCATTTTTAATAAAGGCAATGGTCCCTCCATTATATGTTCAGTTCATTTACTGAGCTGGCTTTATTTCCCAAAATGGATGGCCTTACACCCAGGAGGACAACTTGGGAGTCTGTATTGCTATTGTGGCTAGAAAGTAACAACCTGACCAAAGCTTGTTGCTTTTCATACCCTATGAGCCAATGCAATGTAGAGGCTGGAATGTTGGGCTAACACTTAGAAGTCCCCGCTGGCTTTGAAACTCTCTTCAGCCTGCAAAGCTCACTGTGGTTTCCTTGAGGTAGTAATAGTTCTTAACCTCCCTCAAAGGGTTGTTGTGAGTGTAAAATGGAGAGGAGGAGCAGAATAGGAAAAGCTTTGAGGGTTTGGTTGGAAAGGCAGAATTTGCATGCCATATATGTAAAAATTCTATCTAAAGGAACAATGTTTATTTTTCAAACTGCTTTGTCATGCAAATAAAACTAGTGTGCCAAAACGACATGATTCCAAATCAAGCTTGCCTCATAGAAGTATGCATGGCAATGGATAAGTAGCATGGAGGTCTCTGGCATTCCCAAAATAAAAAAATAGATTTTTTTTCCATAAGGAAAAAAAAATTCCCTCTTTTCCCCAATCTCTCCCCCATCTCAACCATCAGTTTTTAGGATTAGCTTAATCTGCTGTGTCCCTGCCTACTCCTTCTAGAACTAAGAAAGGAACCCAGAAGCCTTGTTTTCACACTTACATTTAATCCAGCTTCACTCCACTTTCAGAGTGGAGAAACACAGCAACATGATTTTCCTTCCATGTTATCTAACTCAAAGGTGGATTTTCTGAGTCAGATAAAACCAAAAGCAAGGCTTGTCACCCTGCCAATGTGCTATCTTTGAAAGTGGACAGAAGCCAGATTAAAACGTAGGTGCGAACACAGCCTTATTTTGGAAAGAACAAGGACCCTTCCTCCTCCCAAACAATTTATCTCTTACCCTCCAGGGACTACATCTCAGGGAAAATAGGGGTCAAAAGGAGGTGTGGCTGGCTCATTCTCCCCACACACATACACACGCTTATAAACATGCAAGACATATGTGCAGATGGATATGGTTCCTCTCTGTTATCAAAATGCCAGCCTTACAAATGGGAAGGGACAAAGAAGCCATTCGTAACCTCATTGGGCAGCTGAGCTAAGCTAAGCTAAGAGGCATAAATACCATCACCTACTCCTGTAGCAGTTCTATCTTTTTGCCTCTTGGACCCCCAGTGCTGGAATTCATGGGGTAGGTTCAAGGGAGGTGGCAGAGAAGGAAAAACCGGCCTGAAGGGCCGCTTCAGCACCCTGGACAGGGATGAGCCATTCCTGCTTGAAGCATCTCTTGGAAAACCAACCAAACCCAACCGGCCTCCTTTTCCCCGGCCAGAGCAGCCAAATGCAGACACACAGATTTGGGGGGGATTACAAGGGGATTTCCGATCGCCAATCATTCACCCCTCTGTTGCATCTGATGCCACTTGGGTGCCCCACTTACGACTCTAGGCTAGTCAGGTGAGCCTTGCTGCCTGTCTATACGGGTATGTGGGGCACCTCAGAAGGAACCGGGGTGGTGGTGGTGGGGAGAGGAATGTGACACAAAGCCCTGGCAGGCAGCGAAAGGGTTAAACAACTCCCAGTTGCCACCTCTCTGGTCCTGGACTTTCCCTCATGCAATAGAGTCACCTCTTTTAGACGGGTAGGTGTATTGTGTGTGTGTGGGATGTGTCAGATATAGCTCCACAACGACCCAGTTAACTGTCTGCATGAGAACAGGATCGTCTCTGGATCGTTGTGGCCTCATAACTCCCAGGGATCGGGCTTTGTCTGGAGCTGCGGGCTTCCCTCACCCCCACTCCGCCATGGGCTGCTTTCTCTGAGCTGTGCTGAAAAGCCGGCGCTGACTGCGCAGGGTGAAGGGAAGAGGTCAAAGCCGCAGCTGACTCCATCTTGGGTTCTTGGCTGCCGTTCAAACTTGTCTGGCAGTGGCACAGGGGACTTGGCATATGGGGTGGCAAAGCAGGTCGCTCCTGCAAGGAGGCGGCAGGCCTGGCGCCATTGCCCCGTGCCCATGACACGTGCCAGGTCTTTCCCTTGGCTCTCATCCCAGGTCCTGTCTGCCACTCAGGGGCTCAGAAGAGACTGCGAAGCAACTCAGGGCGAACTAGGAAGTGGGGGAGGGCAGAGGCTGCGAGAGAACACAATTCAGCCGTGTCAGAGAGCATCAGTGAATGCATTTGTGGGCCACAGCATCTTACAAGAGCTTTGCACATGCACCAAGAGGATTCCAAGTTTTGTTTGGGTGGCGCCTAAATTACAGTCGACTTTTGGCATCATTTCTAACAGGAGAAGCCTTTTAAAAAAGAGAGAAAGAAGAAGAGTTGGCTTCTCTCACCCCTTTAAGGGAACTCAAATTGGCTGACAAAGGTTTCTATTCTTCTCCCCACAACAGAACACCCTGTGAGGTAGGTGGGGCTGTGAGGGCTCAGAAAGAGAGCTGTGACTAGCCCAAGGTCACCCAGCTGGCTTCATGGAGGAGGAAGAAGGAGAGTTAGTTTTTCTACCCCACTTTTCTCACCCATTTAAGGGGACCCTATGAGGTAGGTGGGGCTGTGAGAGCTGTGAAGAGAGCTGTGACTAGGCCAAGGTCACCCAGCTGGCTTCATCGAGGAGGGTGGAATCAAGCCTGGTATTCCCAGATGAGAGTCTAGCTCCCAAACCACTAGACCAAGCTAGACCACTAGAAAGAAAGAAAGAAAGAAAGAAAGAAAGAAAGAAAGAAAGAAAGAAAGAAAGAAAGAAAGAAAGAAAGAAAGAAAGAAAGAAAGAAAGAAAGAAAGAAAACAGTGTTGCAGATTTTGACAGAATCCTGTTGGAATTTTCTCCTCTGTTAGATGTTTTGACATTGATTGCACGTTTTTGATGAGCAACCCATTTGCCACTGCATTCCAACTCAGTGGCTGACAATAGCACCCTGAAATGGTGAAATTCAGCGCAGTTTCCACTGAGATTTGGAGGACTTTGAATACCAATTAGCTGTACTGCTTCCAAAAAAAGCTCTTGTTTTTTCTTTTCTTTTTCCCTTTAATGTCCCATCTTGTATCACATGACCGGGTTTCTCAACCTTTTTAAATGCTTCACCTTTGATCTCATAACCAATTTTTGTCCACCGCCCCCAAAAAACGTCCTTTGAAACTGTTTTTCTTAAATATACATTAGTGCAAAAGATTGCATCATAAATCCATGGTGGTTAGCGGGAAGGAACTTTTATTGGGGATATAAGACAATTAGTTACAACAAACTGGTGGTCTCCAAAGCCAGCTAAATAAGAATATCCTAGTCAGATATGCACAAGGCTTTGCAGTTTTCCTTGGCAGAGGAGGAGGAAGAAGAAGAAGAAGAAGAGTTGGCTTTTCTATCCCACTTTTCTTACACATTTAAGGGGACTGAAAGCAGCTGACAAGCTTTCTGTTCTTCTCCCCACAACAGATACCCTGTGAGGTGGGTGGGGCTACTAGATCTGGATTAGTTGAAGGACCCACTTCTTAGATCCAGATCTTCTTAGGGCCTTTCTGCACAGGCTCTAAAAACACATTTAGAGCCTGTTTGGGGAGGGATTTGGATGTGGCTTCTGCATTTGAGGCCAGATTGGAGCCCCTTTGAGGACACCATGTCTGCACGTCAGTGTGCAAAACCGGTTTCTTAAACCGGTTTTGTCGCTGAAATCTGACCCAGATGTAAGACCTGAAAAATTAGGTCTTCCATCTGTCTTTTCCCCTTAAACCGTTTCGGAAGCAAACGCTTCTGAAGCGTCAGGGGAAAAGACAGATTGCTGGTGCTTGCCCAGCTGTCAAAGAGGCAGAGTGCATGCTCTGCCTCTTTGACAGGTGAGCATGCCCACCAGCCTCCGCCATGGCGAGGCCGGCAGCCAGCTTCCCCGGGTTCTCCTTCACCCGAGAAGGCATGATGGCGCCTTCTCGAGCGAAAGGGAAGCTGCTGCCACCACCACCCACCCCACCCAGGGTCACCTGATCGCGATTGCCACCTTACCTGGTCGCTGCCAGGCCGATTTTGGCAGCGGCAGGGCCAGCGCCAATCGCACACGCGCACGCCATGGCCTTCATTTCCCAGCCGCCCTCGCAAGGGTGGCTGCACAATGGAGGCCGTGGCACATACATGTGCGATGGACGCCGGGCCCCTGCTGCCAGAAACCGCCACACAGTGATCAGGTAAGCACTGGATCGAGAGTGCGTGACCCTGGGCAGGGTGGTGGTGGCTGCATCTTCCCTCTCGCACGAGAAGGCGCCATTGTGCCTTCTCGGGTGAAGGGGAGCCCGGGGAAGCCAGCTGCTGGCCTCGCCATGGCAGCTCCAAAGGACCCAATGGTAAAGGCCGGTGGGCAGGGGCAGCTGTCAAACAGGGAGCATGCGCTCTCCCTGTTTGACAGCTGGACAGGGCCTTCCGAGGCCAGATTGGGGTAGGTGCTGGTGCTCTCCAATCCAACCCTGCTGCCGCCGCCCCACAGAAAGGCCCATAGATCCAGATTAAGGGAGGTCAGTGGAAAAAAAAAACCTTAATTTGTTAGCATAGCTGTGAGAAGGGCAAGGTAGCTTTTACAAGGAGAGCCGTTTGCCAATGGAACCGATTACCTAGAAAGACTGTGGGCTCTCCTTCATGGGGAGGCTGAACAGCCATCTGCCAGAGATGCTTTAATTTGATTTCCTTTATGGAGCAAGGGGTTGGATTCAATAGCCTAACTGCCCCCTTCCGGCTCTACGATTCGAACACAAGACTGGATTTGGCCCGGGGGCTTTGAGTTACAAATGGCTAACCAATATCACAAGCACCTGTTTGGCAGGGACTTACCCACACCTTAATTATTATTATCTCTCACATCATTACTAAACACACCATACAGAGCTGATGGGACTCAGCAATTATCAGCACAATCTTCTTGTGAAATATCTACTCAGTGCAATTAGTGCAATAAATGCTTTGCAACTCTGGCATTTTCATTTTGTCACACACAGAGATGGCATGACAATTGCACAAAGTGCACCTGGCCCTGAGGTTTCACCAGGGCCGGTTTCTGCAAAAGGTGTGGTTTCCTTTGCACAGGTCATACCCAGGTTGAAAGGGTGTCACACAAGAAGAGATGTGCCGGTTTGGTCTAGTGATTAGGCAGCCGAATCTTATCTGGGAATATGAGGTTTGATTGTGCACTCCTCCATGAAGCCAGCTGGGTGACCTTGGGCTAGTCACAGCTCTGTTCTGAGCTTCCACAGCCCCACCCACCTCACAGGGTGTTTGTTGTGGGGAGAAGAACAGAAAGCTTGTCAGCCGCTTTCAGGCCCCTTAAATGGGTGAGAAAAGCAGGACAGAAAAGCCAACTCTTCTTCTTCTTTTTCAAGCTTTTGTCAGTTCAAACTAGTTCGAGTTGGTTGGCTTGACCAGTTTGAATTCAAACCAAACCACCTCCAGCCTTGGTGAGGGAGTTAGTTCAAACGTGCACTAAACCAAGAGGGTCCTGTCAAGCCGATTCAAACCACACAGTTTAATTTGAACTGGTCACGGTTTGCCCTTTTAAATGGGCTTTTAAAATTGCATTTTTATATGCAGAATCAGGTTGAACTGTTTCAAGGCTCGAATCGAGCCATTTTAAACCTGTTTGAGTTGGTTCATATTCCAACTAAATAAACTGCCCATAGTTCAGTCCGGAGTGAGAGAACAAGTCAACAAATAGGGATGCACGAGGCTATTCAAAAATTTGAAAATCCAATTCGAATCCGTTGAATGTCAACATTTGAATTTGAATCAGATTTTTGAAAATTCAAGTTTAAACATTTGATCAGATTTTGGATTTTCAAAAATCCGATATGGATTTTTAAATAATTTGAATGACTAGATTTGTATCTATTGCATACGAATATGCGAGGGGAAATACGTATCTGCACAAATAATGTGGGATGAAAATGGGTCGAATACAGGTTGCATACAGAATAAATAAGCATTTTCACAAATTCATATTTCGGATACGAATCTTGTTGACATTCGTATATCTGGATACGAATCGGATTTTTGAATTTGTGGATCCAGATAATCCTGATACCAATCGGATTTTTAGAAATCCGGATCTTTAAAATTTGAATTGAATTGAATTTTCAAATATTCGATTCAAATCGGATTCTAACGTAAAAAATACATTCGTGCACATCCCTAAAACAAAGAAGAAGAGTTGGCTTTTCTACGGTGCATTTCTACCCCATTTAAGGGGAGTCAAAACGGCTGACAAACCTTCTGTTCTTCTCCCCACAACAGACACCCTGTGAGGTAGGTGGGGCCTTGAGAGCTCAGAAGAGAGTTGTGACTCTCCCAAGGTTACCCAGCTGGCTTCGTGAAGGAGGGCAGAATGAAACCCGGTATTCCCAGATAAGTTCCTGGCTCCCTAACCAATAACCAAACTGACAAAGTGGCATGCAGTTTTCTTTCTGTATTATCTATCCCAGAGAATCCACCTTCTCTGGTGGGAAGAAAATAGCTTGCCAGTTTGGGGATGGATTTGCTTACTCTGAAGATGGACCAAAGATGGATTAAAGTTGTGGTGTAGCTAGACACTGATGCTCACCACGACCCTTGAAATTTATACCTGCTCCCACACCTATTTGGAAAGAGAAACGAACATTATTTATCTCACGTTTGCCTATAAAAAAAGGAGAAAGACATTTGATTGAAGGATGATTTTGTTGAAATAAGTCAAATAACAAAACCGCAAATTCAATATTCCCCAGGCCTTCGTCCGTTACATATGTTTGATGGATGTAACAAAAAACTACAAAGTGAGAAGCTGGTTAAATTTTTGTTGATGGCAGCTAAATACATTGTTCAGTGGTAGAAATTTCTAGGCAGTGTCTCAATGCACAGGAGATGGGATGAAGTCTGTGCTGTAACAGTATTAGGAAATTTACTTACAGCATACACCTGCGGCACTAAGGAAGCCCATTATTCTAACAAACAGATTTGATTTTGGCCACACCTCCACATGGCTCTCAAACTGGCTTGAAATGTCTGATATGAATGAATACGTATCCAATGCGCATCTGATACATATCTGACATGAACACAAAAATAGGCTCCACTGAACTTAGTGGCTTATGTATATATAGGCTAACCCTGAACTGAAACATGGGCTGTGGTCAGACACAGGAAGGAGGAGGAGAAGAAGAAAGAGAAAGAGGAGGAGCATTTCTGAGGCACCTCTGAGACGCCCCAGAGTCTCTAAGACACCTCTGTGGTGGGATTGTCCACATACCAGTCTGCCCCTCCCCTTCTCACACACATTATGCGCTGGAAAAGGTGGATTAGAAAAGGTTTGGGAACACAAGGGTCACAGGCTGTCTCTCTGAGGTGCCCCTTTTGTTATGTCTGAACACACCCTTGTAGGAAGGAATATGAGAAAGTGGAGCCAAGCTCTGAGCTACTGAATGTGGTAGAATATGGGCCTTATAGGTCAGCTGCCCTGGTTTTTGGCTGCATGGTATTTTAACTCTATGCTGAAATCACAAATATTAAAAAGAATAGAGGGAAGGTAAAGCCACTACTCTCGACTTCCTTTACTTGTCCTCTCACACTGCCCATCCTCCTCACATCTATTGTGAGGTAAAATTAAATGGTGGTTTGGCACTGCTGGCGAAAGGGACTGTGGAGGCTAGCATTCAGAAGGGGTTTGACAGTTCTGGCAGTGTCCCGGAGCCTTCAGAACTGGAGACAAACTTGCCCTAGGGATGTGAATGGATATTCAAAATATTCAGACATTTGTATACGAATCAAATGTCCAGGCATTTAGATTTCCGAATTTGAACGAATATGAATATGTCAAGTTAGTCGTCCAAATAATTCAGACATCCCTATCTGTATGGGTACATACACATCTCTTACGTACTCATACTCATCTCGTATGCATCTATACAGGATAGAAATGGGATGCATACAGGTACATACAAGATGTTTATGTACCCGTACAGATAGGGATGTCAAAATTATTCATATGAATACATTCAAGTGTATTTGTATCTAATCAAATGTTATTCAGAAACATTCGCGTTTTTGAATATTCGATTCATTACAAATCAAATTTTGAAATTGCATTTGTGATAAGGATGCCCACAGTTATTCAAAAATTTGAAAATCTGATTCGAATCCGACAAATATCGACATTCGAATTTGAATCAGATTTAACAATATTCGAATTTAGACGTTTGAATGGATTTTCAGATTTCCGAAAATCCGATATGGATATTTTAATTTTTCGAATGTATAGATTCATATTCATCATATTTGAATTTGTGCAAAAATTATGTGTATTAGCACTTCTAATACGGGATGAAAACAGGATGCATATGGTATAAAACGGGAATGCGCGCAGATTCATATAACCAGTACGAATGTTGTCGAGATTTGTATCTTTAAATATGTATCTAACATTCAAATGTACAGAATAATGCAGATTCGAATTGGATTTTTAGAAATTTGAATTTTTAACACTTGAATCGAATCGAATTTTCAGATATTCAGTTCGACTCGAATTAGAATGCCAAAACACATTCATGTACACCCCTAATTTGCATACACTCCTACACGTGCCAGGTAAAATAACCCAGCCATACAAAATTTCTGCCA
This sequence comes from Aspidoscelis tigris stejnegeri, assembly GCA_023333525.1. Classification (NCBI taxonomy): domain Eukaryota; kingdom Metazoa; phylum Chordata; class Lepidosauria; order Squamata; family Teiidae; genus Aspidoscelis; species Aspidoscelis tigris. The sequence goes on along the minus strand of JALMGA010000009.1, from coordinate 41,608,569 downwards.
TCTCCTCAGCTCCATATCCATAATCCTACCCCTCAGACACAATTACCCCATCTATCTGATCTGTGTTCATTAAGACCGAGGAGTTAAAGAGCATTAATGCACATCAAGCAATCAGGAGTGTAAACCTAAATGGACGAGGAGAAGTGAGTCCCGTTGGGCTGAGCGAATCTGAACAGCAGTTAATCCCCAAACCAACATGTGCCAGGACTCACCAATGCCATGTGTGTGTCCCCTCTGGGTGTGTAAGAGAAAAGGAGAGTTACTATAGGTATACCTTTGTGAAGGAAATGCACTCTGCATATGCCCAGAAGCATTCTTACAGCTCCGCTTTGTGACCCTGGAAACTATTTCCCTCCATCTGCCGCCCCTCAAACAAAGCCACGGTTTCAGCAAGAGGATTTTTTAAAAGCTCTTTATTCAGTTCGGTTTTGAATCCTCAATGTGAAAACTCGCTGGTCTTGCAGAAGAACCAAAGACAGACCTTGATTACCCAGCAAGGCTTGGCAGAGCCCAGCAGGCTGCAATTTGCCAAATTCTGTCTAATCCAACCCTGTCTCCCAGCCGCATCTCCCCCTGCCAAGGTCATTGATCTAATGCCCAGCTCTTAACTTGTGACACCAGGACCATGCCAAGAGCCAGACGCCGGAATCGTGCTTGCCAGCAACTCTGGCCAAGGCCTGACACCTGCTGGCCGACTCAGGTATTGCAAGCCCCTGCATCAAGTTGTTTTTCGTGTGAGATTTACTACTGTACTGGATATGAAGGCATTTGAAATAATGTGTTCTTTGCTCACCATCTGTCCTAGGCTTCTACTTCCTGAGGTTAACTTTCCCACGAGCAACTTTGCTATACACCAAGCAAGTAAAAATGGCCCTTTCCGCACTTGCTGGTGATCCAGATTAAGGAACCCCTTAATCTGGATCATAGGCCTCCTGATGCAGAGGTTAATGTAGATCAAAGAGACCCCAGCTGAGTCTGTCCCAGATCCAAAAAGCACGCACACACACACCAGGCTCTGAATTTAGGAACTATCATTCTTAGACTTCTGAGCCACAGGTGGGCAGCTGCAATATGGTGCTGATCCAGCCCATGCCTCTCTATATTTTGACCTGTTGTAAGCCGCTCCGAGTCTTCGGAGAGGAGCGGCATATAAATTGAACAAATAAATAAATAAATAAATAAATAAATAAATAAATAAATAAATAAATAAATAAATAAATAAATAAATAAATAAATAAATAAATAAATAAATAAATAAATAAATAAATAAATAAATAATCCAGATCAGTGGGACCCACCATCTTACCACACGATAAGTACTGAAAAACAACAACACCAATGTTTCTATGGCTCCTCTTATTTGGGTTACCTTTGATATCTGTTGCAGAATGCCCCCAGAACATATGAATTACAGTCAGACCCCCATATCCGCTGGGGATGCATTCCGACTCCTACTGTGGTTACCTGAAACCATGGATAATCGCGAACAGGTATTCCAGTTCTGGGGTCATGCAACCCCAGAACCAGAAGTGCTTTTCTGGCCTCCAGGAAGCCTATTTTGCCCTCCCAATGAGAGCATTGGAACAGGAGTGCAACGCCACTAGATGCCTCCCACCCACCTCCCATGCACCCCCTTACATTTTGGGATGGGCTCTGGTGACCTCACTTGCCTATTCCAATGCTCTACAGAGGCCACAATAGGCCTTCCAGTTCTGAGTGCTTTTCCCTTATGGCACCCGTGGGGCCAGGCTGACAATGTAGTTACTGAAGCAGTGGATATGGGGGTCTGACTGTACTGTATTAGATCAGCCAAAGGACCCCATTCATTTCCCATTCTATTGCCAATAGCAGACAGCCAGTTGCCACAGGGTGTGAAAGTGGACACCCCCCACATTGCTTGTTCCTCTGATTGATAATCTGAGCTAGCCTGCTGTTGAACATGGATGTTCCATTTCTTTGTCATAGGCAGCTATACCCAATGAGCCAGCTGTGTCTGTGCCAGATACGAAAAGCACACCTCCCCAGGTACGGAATCTAGGAACTATCCAATGGCGTACTAGGCAAGCATTTCATTGCACCTTTACCTCTGTTTCTCCTTCCGAATTACTATTTCTCCCTCGACCTGAAATGGATCTAAAGCTACTTGATATAGGTTGTGGTCCCACCTTCACTATAAACCTTCAGTCCATCTTCTAATTGCGATGCTCACACCTTTTCATTTCTATTCATTTCATCTGTGGACTTTACACCCTCCGTTTAGACTTTTCAGGGTGGACAATCCACAAATAAAACCGATAGAAATGAAAAGGTGTGAGTGTTGCAATCAGTAGATGGACTGAAGAAGGTTTAAAGTGAAGGTGGGACGTTGGCCATAGCATCCATCATGAAAATAAAAAATACCTAGACCTAATGGATAACTGGTGGAGAGAGAGATTGTTAACCCGCCTGCTCAAATGGTCTTTAATGGATCTCATTAGGGGTTTCCACGAATATTCAAAGGTATCTGAAATCGATCGAATTAGTGCAAATTTCAACATGCAAATTCGGATCTGTTTGTTTGAATTATTTGGACATCTGTATGTGTATGGGTTCGTACATGTTGCGTACTTGCAGATACGTGCCGTCCCCGCATCCATATGCGTTTGTACGGATCCATACAGGATGAAGCAGGTTGCATACTGGGTAATTATGGGATGCATACGGATGTGTACGGATGCCTACAGGATGTGTAACAGTGTGTACGGGCACGTACGAATGTTGTCAACATTCATAAGTGCAACTTTGAATCGAATTTGGTTAAATTTGAATTTTAAAGATTTGAATCAAATCAAATTTTGGGATATTGATTCGAAGCAAAGCAAATCCTGAAAATTGCATTTGTGCATATCCCTAGATCTGATGAGACGTAAGGCCATTTCTGCACTTTCTTTGAGGTGGACTACATCAGTGGGACTGGACTAGCTGGAGCAGTCCACCCCACAATCCAGACCTACTGTCCCAGAACTAGGCTGTCCACACTGGACAGCTCTTCTGAGGACTGCCCCAGTGTCAGCCCTGAAGATCACACAATCTTTGTTCAGTGGGGACAATCCCCATGGATGTTTTCACAGAACTACAGCCTTACAGTATCTAACCTATTTATTTATTTAAGAAATGTATATCTAGCTCTCCACCAAACGGTCCCAGGGCAGATTACAATAAGAATAAAACATATCAAATATTAAAACAGAATTAAAAACCTACCTCCCTCCCTTACACTCCCTCCCTAACAGGACAGAGCTCTGAGGAAGCTATTTAAATGGCAAAAACCGGGTTGAAAAGATACGTTTTCACCAGGTGTTGAAAATGATACAGCATAGGCACCTGGCGAACCACAAGAGGGAGGCTGTTCCAGAGTCTAGGGGCCACCACAGAAAAGGCCCTCCTCCTCTTGCATGTCCCTGTGCCTTGTACCTCTGCAGCAGAAGGAACTACAAGGTTGCCCTCTCCTTGAGATCTCAGTGCACAGGCAGGTCTATATGGGAGAAGGAGCTCCTTCAGCTATCCAGGGCCCAAGCCATTTAGGGCTTTAAATGTTAGTGTCAACACCTTGAATGGTGCTTGGTAGCAAATAGGTAACCAATGTGATGCGAGTCCAGCCAGAGACTCCTGCCAGCAGTCGAGTTGCTGCATTCTGCACCAGTTCCAGCTTCCAAAGCATTTTCAAAGGTAGCCCCACAAAGAGCGATTGCAGTAGTCTAATCTGGAGGTTACCAGAGCGTGGATCACTGTGGCCAAGTTATCTCAATCCAGGTAAGGCTTCAACTGGAGATAAAGGTCGGCACTCCTGGTAGTCGCTGCCCCCGGGACTCAAATGACAGCGACAAATCCAAGGGACTCTGACAGTTCTGTCTCCTGATGCCACTTCCTAGCAGCAGCCTTATCCTTTATGCCTCCAGTTCCATCAGCATCAGTCAATGCCGCAAAACATGTTTCTGTATAGTCACTATCACTGCTACACTAATCCAGGCTGGGGGGAATATATCCTTTGCCAGATATTGTGCGTTTGTTTCATATTATCAGAAACATCTGGAACTGTGTGCAGCACATGCATTTGGGGGAGCCTTTGAATTGCTGAGGTCCACACTTGGGATGGAGGACATGCTGCAGCTCAAGAGCGGGGTTGCCTGCTTGGCCCATGCGTCCTGTGCAACAGGGGTGTGCACAAATGTCCTAAGCATTCGAAATTTGATCAAATTCAATCGAATGTGGACATTCGAATTTGAATAGAATCTCTACACAATCAAATTTAATCAAATCTCTACACAATCAAATTTAAACATTCGAATGAATTTTGAATGTTCCAAAACATATGTTTGAATGATTTGAAACATTCAAAAGTATCTAAGAACCTACGAACCTAAGAGGAGCCCTGCTGGATCAGTCCACAGCCCATCTAAGGGATCTCTTAGCATTGGGCGAGTGGGCAACCAAGTGGCAAATGTGCTTTCATCTTAACAAGTGCAAAGTAATGCACATCGGGGCCAAGAATCCAAATTATGTCCATAAACTGATGGGGTCTGAGCTTTCTGCAACACACCAGGAAAGGGATCTCAGGGTTTTGGTGGACAGTTCAATGAAGGTGTCAACCCAGTGCGTGGCAGCAGTGAAAAAAGCTAATTCAGTGCTGGGAATAATTAGGAAGGGAATAGAAAATAAGTCAGCAAGTATCATTTTGCCTCTTTATAAATCTATGGTGAGGCCACATTTGGAATATTGTGTACAATTCTGGTCACCACACCTCAAAAAGGATATTGTGGAACTAGAGAAGGTGCAGAGAAGGGCAACCAGAATGATTAAGGGTCTGGAACACCTCCCTTACGAAACCAGGCTGCAACGTCTAGGCCTCTTCAGTCTGGAGAGACAGCATTTAAGAGGGGACCCGATTGAAGTATATACAATTATGCATGGTATAGAAAAGGTGGATAGAGAAAATTTCTTTTCTCTATCACACAATACTAGAACCAGGGGGCATCTATGAAGCTGATGGGTTGGAGAGTCAGATCCAACAAAGGGAAGTATTTCTTCACCCAGAGGGTCATTGGCTTATGGAATGTGCTGCCGGAAGAGGTGGTGACAGCTACCAGTCTAGAAGGCTTTAAGGTAGGGTTAGACAAATTTATGGACGACAGATGTATCAATGGCTACTAGAATGAATGCTTAGGTGCATCTTTCAGGCTGGGAGGGGGGAGGAACCGGGGTGCTTCTAAGGCCATCTGCTGGGACTCGAGAGCAGGAGGTTTGTCCTTGTCTCTGCTTGAGATGCCCATGAGCATTTGGTGGGCCACTGTGTGCGACAGGATGCTGGACTAGATGGGCTGTGGCCTGATCCAGCAAGGTTTCTCTTATGTTCTTATGTTCTTATCTAGTCCAGCATCCCGTCGCACACAGTGGCCCACCAATTCCCCATGGGCATCTCAGACAGAGACAAGGGCAAACCTTCTCTTCTCGAATCCCAGCAAATGGCCTTAGAAGCATCCTGCTTTCCCCCTCCCCAGCCTGAAAGATGTACCTAGGCATTACAAATCTCATACATATCTGAATGCATTTGCACTGATAGTACTGGACAAAAACGGGATGTATATGGGATACAACAGATGCATACGAAATGCGTACATACCGTACATGTATAACACATATGAATATTGTCGACATTTGTATCATCAGGTTCTAATCTAACATTCAAATGAATAGATTCAAATGTATTTGATTCGAATTGGATTTTGTTGCATTCGGATTCTAAACATTAGAATCAAATCAAATGTTTGGATATTCTATTTGATTTGAATTTGAATGCAAAAAACCCCATACATGCCCATTTCTACTGTGCAAATTTGAAGGCTAAGAAAGGACCAAGGCCATTACACAAAGTACTGGTAACGACCCCAGAAGTCAGCAATTTTTGGCATTTCCTGTAATGGTGCCAGGTAGCAGGTGTGGAGTTAGGTCCCACTGCATGGAGGTTGCAGGAGACGACTAGGCCTGGTTTCCCTTTTGCAAAGGAATTTTTATTGGTCTGTGAAAGGAATGATTCCAGATTCCACCTGGGCTGTACACGGGGGCTGTGTTTACACCTAAGTTTTATTCCAGCTTCAGTCCACTTTCAGAGTGAAAGAACACATTGGCAAAGTATTGAGCTGTTTTCTTTCAGCATTATCTAACTCAGAAAAACCGTCCTTGGATTAGATAAAGAGGAAAGAAAATGAGTAGTTACTTTGCTGCTGTATTCTTTTACTTGGAAAGCAGCCTGAAACTGGATTAAAACTTAAATGTGAATGCAGCCTGGGTGGACGCAGGGATATGAGTCACCGCCCTCCAAGTGCTATTTGGGCATGGTCTAATGCAGCCATGTAGATCTTGCCTTAGTGTTGCTCAAGATGTCTGGTCTTCTTGAGGAAAGATGAAAAATTCCTTGAGCTGAACTTGGTTTTAGCTGCCTCCAGGTAGCAAGAGACAATTGCAGGATCTAAAGAAAATCCCACAACTGCTGTTTGCCATCCCTGCAGATGAAGGCGGTAATCACCAGGCTCATCTGTGTCTCCCTGCTGTTTCCATGGGTGTTTTTGCGCTTCCCTTTCCACCCGCTGGACGGAAAAGAAGCACAAATGGTTGTTTTGCATTCAAATTTGAGTTGAATCAAATATCCAAACATTCGATTCAGTTTGAATGTTTAGAATCCAAATGCAACAAACACCAATTTGAATGGAATTTGAATCTATTCTTTCGAATGTTAGATACGAATTTGAAGATACGAATGTCGACAACATTCGTATGCGTTATACCTATCTGTGTGCATTTCATACGCATCCCATTTTATCCCCGTATGCATTCTGTTTCCATCCTGTACTATCCGAGCAAATGCGTACAGATATGTATGAGATTCGTACAGCAGGAATGGTTCGAAGACCCAATTTTTCAGGTCTTCCCAAAAATCGGTTTCAGTGGCCTCTAGACCCCATTAGAGATGGATTTCATGTGAGGCAGCGCAGAAGAGGCGTCCTTGAAGGGGCCCTATTCTGTCCTGCTGTGCGGAAGGTACATTGCGGATGGGTACCATATGGGTCTTATCGGGTGCTTAATGGGGTCTTGAGGACCTGTGCGGAAACAGCCTCAAATATGTATCTGTTCATATCAGATATGTACCTGTTCATAGCAGATACGTATCGAATGTTTGTACAAAGACATACAAACAGAATCGTATTGAATATAATTTTAACATTCAAATGCGTTCTATTCTTACGAATACGGATTTTTGGACACTCGATTCGTTTTGAATCAAATGCCAACAAAACACTCGTGAACATCCCTGTTAGGTACAACTCAAGTTCTTCAACCTGTGCTAGGTTTGATGAAACCAGCAGGGGGCAATGGTGGCCCAGATTCTTCTTCATTCACTGCCACCCCCACCCCTCACTCACATATTCACACTTGCGCATGTACCTCAAGTAATGCAAGGAGTTATAAGCTGTCATTCCTGGATCAAGAGTAGTCCTTCGGCCGCCCACATCCCGTGGCTGGTTGTCTTCTAATCCATTCCGCCTCCCTCCTATTTAGTAATAGTGTTCTGCCTCCTCCACATCTGTAATACAGGGAATATGAAGTGATGTTATCTTGCACAAATAGACTTTTTTGCACTGCAGGGAAGCTAGACCTGTTGGAATTTAGGCTGAATTCGCACTTACTGTACTGGTCTGGTCTGGCTGGTCTGGCAGGATCATACCAGCCTGGAGTCATTTCAACAGCAGAAATGGCTCCAAAGTACTGAGATAAAGCCCTCTTGCACTGGTTCTGGAGATCAAGCAGTTTCAGGAGCCACTTCTGGGCTCTCCAAGTGCTAGGAACCCATGTTCCTAGCCTTGGGTCCCCCTGGGGACGCATTTCAGTGATGCAATTTGATGTCCTGCCAATATGTGTGCCCTTCTGCATGCCTTCCTCTTCTGATCCAGAGGCTGCTGGAATGCCAGTAGACGTGAAAAAACAGATTTATTGGTGTGCGAGCATAGGTGGCCATTTCACAGATCAGAAAAAGTAGAACTCATGCAGTGACTGATATTGTACAGTATGCATCTTTGTTTACTTGCGGCGTTTGTATCTCATGCCTTCTGCACGCCTCTCATGTTCTGGACCAGGTCTGCTCCTCCACCGCTAGATGTGGCAACAGGTGGGCGCTGGGCAGCAGCAGTGGATGGCAGCAGAGGGCCCGTCCCAGAACAGGCTGTCCAAGTGTAGCCAGGGTTTTTCTGGGACAGTGGGACCACCGCACCCGGAAACGGCTCCTATAGGAGCTGCTCCAGCTAGAATACTCTACATCATGGAAGTGCGGAATAGGGATGGGCACGGATGTTCTAAACATTCGAAATTCAATCAAATTGAATTGAATGAGGACATTCGAATTCAAATAGAATGTCTTCACATTTGAATTTAAACATTCAAACGAATTTTGAATGTTCCAAAACATTCGTTCAAATGATTTGAAACATTTGAAAGTACAGATATGTATGTATTACATATGTATCTGTATGAATCTCATATGTATCTGTACACATTTGCGCTGACAGTACTGGACGAAAATGGGATGCTTACAGGATAAGACAGGATGAGTACGAAATGTGTACAAATAGATATAACACATATGAATGTTGTCGACATTCGTATCTTCAAATATGAATGTTGTTGACATTTGTATCTCCAGATTCGAATCTAACATTCAAACGAATAGTTTTGAATGTATTTGATTCGGATTGGATTTTGTTGCATTCGGATTCTAAACATTTGATTCAGATTGAGTGCTTGGATCTTCTATTTGATTCAAATTTGAATGCAAGAAGATATTTTGTGCACATCCTTAGTGCGGAAATGACCTACGTCTGGCCCAACTCTACTATCGTTTGCCAAACAACATGGCAGATATTTTGTGAATAAGTTCTCCAACACCTCCTCATAATTCTACAAGTTTCTACAGGCTCACAAAGCTGAGAGTCCCAATTCCCATAAACTATAGCAGAGCAGTTGCAAATGTAATGTCCTGTAGCGCTAACTCTTCCACTTGCCCCGTACATTACGTACTTAGGCAGCTGAGTACAGAAGCTCTTGTAACATTTGGGTATGAGTTATGTCACATGTCGCAGGAATGAGCTCTGGCTCAAAGTAAGCCATCAAAAAAAAGATTCATTTAAAATGTGAAAGCTCTGAAAATGGACTGCTTTGTCACTTCAGAACCAAAGTCAGCATATTCCTGGGTTAAGAGGACAATCCCTTTTCAGTATTTACCCTGAACAGCTGATGTTGAGTTAGCCAATGTGATACAGCCAGTGACTGGATCCCATACTAGGGTAAACAACATGTCAGCTGATAATTAATGTTCAGATTTTCCGGGCATTACCGCTTTCTGCGTCAGTACCTGCCTCAGATTAAATTTCCTATTATAACAAGTTAAAATTGGTTTTTTTAAACACATACACCCCATGACCGTACACATGGGCACAGCGATGCTCACCATGTTTGTTCATTTTAATTTAGAGCTACTTAAAGCCCAGTCAGTTGTGGAAAGGTCAAGGGCTTCAGGAAAAGCTGAGAGAAACAACAGGAGTGTTTGGGTGATGACTGAATCTTTCCACAGTCAGTTTGGTCTAGTGGTTAGGGAGACGGACACTTATCTGGGAATACCAGGTTCGATTCCACCCTCCCCCATGAAACCAGCTGAGTGACCTTGGACTAGTCACAGCTCTCTTCTGAGCTCTCACAGCCCCACCTACCTCAGAGAGTGTCTATTATGGGGAGAAGAATAGAAAGCTTTGCCAGCTTTGAGAAAAGCAGGGTAGAAAAGCCAACTCTCCCCCCCCCTCCTCCTCCTCTTCCCAGAATCCTGATTCAGCCCTGGCATCAAAATCCTCCATTCTCATGCTCTTATTCTGTGTCCAAACTGAGCATTAGATTGCAACTTTTATACCTTGTTCCCTACAACAAAAAGGAAATTATTAAAGAATCAAGGCGGGCCACAAGCTTAAATTTTGCCCAGAAACCTGTTGTAGAGATGTGCACAAATGTTGTTGTTTTTTTGACATTCTATTTGAATCCAATCAAATACCCGAAAATCCAATCCGATTCAATTCTTTTAAATTTGAATTTAATAAGATTTGATTCGAATTTACCAAATAAGAATCTATTTGTTTGAATTTTTGATTAAAATCTACACATACGAATCTCGACAACATTCGTATGTGCACGTACGCATCTTCCACACATCCGTACACATCCATATGCATCCCGTAGTTATCCCGTATGCAACTCATTTTCGTCCCGTAGTGATCCGTAAAAATGCGTACGGATGCGGAAAAGACACAGCCTTTCAAGTACGCATCGTGTATGAATCAGTAAAAATATGAATTTCCAGATAATTTGAACTAAGAGATCCAAAATTGAAAATTCGATTTGAATGTTTACGTTTGACTTTGGGGATATTCAGTTCAAGTTTGAATGTCAAAATTCAGCACATTTAAACAAATTTTGAATGACTATGAATATTCATGCACATCCCTGAATTGTTAGTCATTCTGGAGCAGGGTTAAGTACAGTAAGACCCCCGTTTTAAGTGAATTTGGGTTCGTGAAATTTCAGTATAATACGATGTACTAAAAGAAAATTTATTTCTGCATTCAGTGTTCCTGTTTCACTTTAACGGTTTTCCCCACAGCCATAGGGAAGGTTTGTTTGAATGCATTTTCTCTTTAAGCTATGGCTTGTTGGACCAGAACCCTTGCATTGAACAGGACTCTACAAGTGTTACTGACTTGGAACTGGTGATGCCCTTGGGTCCCCACAGGACAACATGGTCCTTTTTAAAAACCTTCTATGTTTTATAGGATCCTTTCCGCTTAATTCACTCTCTGAGAAGCCCCTATGAATATAGGAAGAGCCTTACTGGATCAGAGCAGAAGGCCCACCAAGAACAAAGCTCTGTTCTCACAGAAATCAGCAAGCTCTGTAAGCAGCTATTATGACTCCCAGCATGTTGCAGAGGATTATGGGTAGATTCTAGGACAAGAATGGACCACCTTGCCTTTATGTTCATCTTTTCTTTTTTTTGACGGAATCACCAAAATTAACAACCTAGTAATAAGTCTGCAAAGCAAGTGTGTGAAAAATGTAATAGCCCATAATCCGTGTTAAAGATAAGAAGAACCTTCCTGGACTTGCTTAAAATAATAAGTCCTTCCCTGAACCAGGCCAAAGTCCGCTGAGTCCACAGGTCTTTCTGCACTAAGCCCTATTCCAGATTTCTTCCCTTAATGGAGAATCTACCATCCACGCTCTGGCACAGACTACAACGGGTCCTGCCTGGGCCCTGCACTAGCCTGCACTAGCACATGGATGGCAGGTCCCTATTCCAGGGTATAATCCAAAATAAGGGCCAGTGCAGAATGGGGTCATCATTCTTTGCAAGGTTTGATGCCACAAACCCTCCCCACTTACCTCATCACCACCACCACACCACCACCTCCCAGGGCCCGGACTGCCACCAAACCAGGGAGGCAGGCAAGAATGCTGCGGTAGCACTCCGGGCCTGTTTCTGGGCTTTCCGGAGTACCAGACAGGCTTTCCAGAACCTGTTTTCAGGTTTGGGAAATCCTGTTTGGCATTCTGGAAGGCCCGGAAACAGGCCCAGGCTGCCACTGGAGCACTCCCAAAGGTAAGGGGGCTCCAGGGAGGTGGCCAGGAGTGCTCTCATGGCACCCCGGGCCTCTTCCCAGGCCCTCCGGAATGCCAAACAGGCTTTCCGGAACCTAAATACACACCTCTCCAGAAGTGGAAGGCCTGTATTTACGTTCTGGAAAGCCAATTTGGTGTTCTGGAGGGCCCAAGAAGAGGCCTGGGGTGCCATCAAAGCAGGTTAGGGGCCCCTGGGGAAGTCGCGGGGGGAGGTTTGGGAGGAGCGAGGTCAAGGGAGAGAGGCTTCAGGTCATCCAGTATCCATAGAAGCTTCGACTGAAGGTTCTACGGATACTAGATTATCCAATTCGTGGACGGATAGGACTCTACGAATAGGGCCCTATTTGATCCATCCACGAATCTCAGAGTTTGGACACATTCATACAAATTCTGAATAGCATGAATGATTCCTGCACATCCCTAATCTGGAGGTCTATAACCTGCTACTTTCTACCCACTCGCTGGACCTACTGGATTTCACTATCACATGACTCACATTAGAAGTCTGATCTAGAATGCACTCAGAATTGTTCTGTAATGATGCATTGTTTAGGGCAGCCTTTTCCAGTCTGAAGCCTGTCAGGTGCTTTGTGCTACAAGTCTGTGCACAACCAGTAGTCAGGGATTAAGGAAGGTGCAACTTTAAATGTGTGAACTGTGGCAGCCTGGCTTAGAACAATCAGGTATAAGAAACAAGGTGGCATTTCAAGGAAGGCTCTCTGGCATAGATGTTCTCCTCACCATGAAACGTTTGGAGGAACATCACATTGGACATTATAGACTAAGTGTGTGCACCAATGCAATTTTTGGGATTCAATTTGAATCAAATACCCGAAAATTCAATTCAATTTGAATGTTTAAAGTCTGAATTTAACTAAATTCAATTCGAATTAAGCAAATTTGAATCTATTCGTTTGATTTTTTAATTCAAATTTGCACTTACAAACATTGGCAACATTTGTAGATGCCTGTACACATCTTCCCTGGGTCTGTATGTCCATGTGCATCCCATAGTTATCCCATATGCATCCCATTTTCATCCCATATGGATCCGTACAAATGCAAATGGATCCAGGAAAGGTACGGATCTTCAAGTACGCATCATGTACAAACCTGTACACATACGAATGTCTGAATAATTCAAACGAACAGATCCAAAATTAAAAATTCAAATCAAATCTTTAAATTTGAATTTGAATTTAAGGACATTCAATTCAAGCACAAATGTCAAAATTTGGTCAATTTGATCAAATTTGAAATGTTCATGCTTCCCTGTTATAGAATACATTGTCAGTCCAATACTGAGATATCACTTTAGTCTCACTATGTCCTTCAGCTTTACTGCATCCCTACAGCTGGTCGACATACAAGAATGCTCTTCTGCATGCAAATCGGTTGGGGTACTGGTTCTCTATACACCCCTCCTCCAATCATCTCCTCTTCTCTACCACCAAAGTTGATAGCTTTTCTGTAACAAAAAGAGACACATTATGTTCCATCAAAACAACCCAAAGTCATAAAATATAATTTAATTCCTCGAGGAGGGTGAGGCTGTAAGTGGTAATTATCACAAATGTTCTTCTATTTTTATGCTAACTCTCTCTCTCTTTCTTTCTCTCCCTCTCTCTCTCTCCCCCTCTCCAAGCGAAATTGCCACTGCGGCAAAATCCAGCCTTTTCCACTAGTTGCAAAACAATGGAGAGATTGTTCAGATATCCCCAAGGCTCCTGGATCCGTGAGACAAAGGTCACCGAGAGCCACAATGAACTGAGAAGAAAGGAATTCAGCTTGGTAAACACTAGGGAAAGTTGTTTGGAACTGAAAACTCCCAACGTCTTTCAAAGGCTAGTGGTTAATAGAATAGCAATATTAATTTTATTGTTTTATTATGTTGTTAATCCATCTCAGGTTCTAATTGGATGGAAAGCAATCTATTAATGAATCAAATCAGTAAATGACTTATTGATAGTGGCATCTAGTAATCCACGCGGAAATAAGTGGTTCACGTGGACTTGGCAGTTCTGCTATTTAGTAACTTCATCTTCCAATGGGAATAGAACCAGCAGACACTAGGGGTGTGCACAAATGCAATTTTCAGAATTCAATTCGATTCAGATCAAACACCCAAAAATTCATTTTGATTCAAATATTTAAATTTGAATTTAACCAAATTTGGTTCAAATTAAGCAGACTCAAATCTATTCATTTGAATTTTTTATTCAAATTTGTGCTTACGAATGTTGACAACATTTATAGATGCCCTTATGCATCTTCCCTGGGTCCGTACACATCGGTACGCATCTGTACACATCCGTATGCGTCCCATTTTCATCCCGTATGGATCCGCACAAATGCGTACGGATGAGGGAAAGATATGAATCTTCAAGTACGCATCGTGTACAAACCCGTACACGTAGGAATGTCTGAATAATTCGAACAAATAGATCCAAAATTTGAAATTCGAATCAAATCTTTAAATTTGAATTTAATGACATTCGATTTGAGTTCGAATGTCGAAATTTGGTTGATTCAATCGAATCTTGAATGCATTTGAATATTTGTGCACAAGCCTCACACATGTGCTTCTACTATGTATGCTGTAAGAGCAGCCCCTTCTAATTGTCCTTGCAGAGCCATCTTCAGTGTCTGGCCTTTTTTGCACTAGCCCCAAAGACCCCATTAGGAACCCATCTGGAATCCAATCAGTACTCACTTGGTACCGATCATGCATGCACTGTCCCCACACAAGACCCCGTTTGGACCCTATTAGGACCCCATCCTGAATGGGCTGTCCCCATGAGTGCTGGCAAAATCCGGATTTATTGGGTCCTTCGGGGCCTTAAATCCGGATTAACTGTTGCAGAAAATCTCACTTTCTCATGAATGTACCCTATCTGCCAACTCTGGAAGCACCGGGGGATCAGATTGGGAAGGAGTAAGAATTTCCTACCCTGAGTGTGATCCCCCTCACCCCATGCCTCTCAGAGCAACCCCCATGGATGTTTGGACACAGCCTGCACCTCTGCAGCCAAAGGAAGAGTGTCCCTACATGTCAATTATGTCTCCCGTGCCCTAAGATCTGGAGGGGAGGCCCTCCTGGTTCTATCGCCACTCACAGCAGCAAAAGGGATGGGCACCCAGGAGAGGACATTTTCAGTGGTGGCCCCCAGACTGTGGAACAGTCCACCTCCTGAGGTGCATCAGGCTTTGTGTTTAGATGAGCTGTGAAGATGCACCTCTTTACATACATAGATACATAGATACATAGATACATAGATACATAGATACATAGATACATAGATACATAGATACATAGATACATGCATGCATGCATGCATGCAAAAGGAGTGGGCGCCTTGCATGCAATGGCTTCTTTAAAGTCTCAAGAGAGTTGTTACTGAAGTACTAACTGCATCATGACTTCAATCTGTGTGGTGTCTGACATAATAGTGCACTGTTTCAAAACAGAATACAAGTTACACAACTCTTACTTGATTCTGGCCTATCTGTTGTCCTTGGCATGTTGCAGTCATGGGCCTCAAGGACAAACTGGAAAAACGATGTTCCTACCAAGTCCAAGGATTCTATATTCCCTGGCTGAGGAGCTTGACCAAGCTTGCAATTTTAATCTGGAGGTTGGAAGTCATGAGCCTGCTATTTCTGAACCACTATGTCTCTGCATATCTTCCACTGGACCCATTGCACCTGAAGCACCATTACCTCTCTGTTTGTACTCCCCACCCAAAGATACTCAGAGCACTTCAGGTAGGAAGCCATAGAAATACATTCAGAAATGCATTCAGGCCAAGGACCTGGCACACTCTTTAGGTGGGAGGTTAGGAGAATGGATTGGGCCTATAGAGGAATCATGAAGTCCCAGTTTGTCTTTAGCCTTTGTGGGGCAAAGTGGCTTACCTGGAGCTTTCCATGGTGCTGCGACTACAAATAAGTTCTGCTCAGTGGGTATTTGCTGTGAAAAAAAAAATCATTTTTCCTAAGACATCAAAGATAATCTTCACACTCATAATTTTATTCAAAATCAGAGTATTCAGTCTTGTGAGAGGGGCAGTGAGACTAAGGCTGTGGTCACACCTTTACTTAATCCTTCCTCAGTCCATCATTTTAGTCCTATCCATTTTATTTTTGTACTTTCCTCCTTTCAATTGTACTTTCCTGAGGTCTGATTTTTACAGGTCTCAAGCCGTTATAGAGTGTTAATTAGGGAAGTGCACGAATACATTCAAAATTTGCCCAAATCTGGCCAAATTTGGATCTTCAAACTTGAATGGAATGTTAAGATATTCATATGCTAACATTCGAACAAATGCAAACACTTTCGGACATTTGTACAGATAGTTTGGGGATTCGTTAAGCTGGGGAAACCTATCAGATATGTATCTATTCATATCTGAACATATCAGATACATACCTGTTCATATCAGATACGTATCTATTCTTGTCAGATACGTATCTGTTCGTATCAGATACATATCGAATGTTTGCATGAATACTGTACATATGAATAGATTCGCAATGAATAGAATTTTACCACATTCAAGTGTGATCTATTCATATGAATACGGATTTTCAAACAGTTGATGCATTTCAAATCAAATGCCAAAAAAATTCGTCCACGTCCCTAGTGTTAATCCTTTTTCATTTCTTGTGTGCAATCAAGGAAGAGGACTAAAGAGGGTTGAACTGGACTGTAGTGGGTGGATTCTGCATGAATTTGCCTTTCCTTTTGCCCAATGGGTGATTACACACTGTTGAGCCACATAACTTTTATCTAAGGATGTGCACAAATTATCCGTGCATTCAGCATCCGGACGAATACATCTGGATTCCGAGATTTGTGGATGGATCGAATAGGGCCCTATTCGAAGAGCCCTATCCATCCACGAATCAGATAATGGATTACCCTGGGGCCTGCTTACCCCAAACCTCCCCCTGGGGCCCACTTACCTGCTCTGGAGGTGCTCAGGGCCTATTCCAGGGCCCACTGGAACCACGAGCAGGCTTCCCCATATACGTACAATACATACGGATTCCAAGATTCGTGGATGGATCGAATAGGGCCCTATTCGAAGAGCCCTACCCATCCACAAATCGGATAATGGATTACCCTGGGGCCTGCCCCCCCCCCACCGGCAGGCCTACCCCAAACCTCCCCCTGGGGCCCACTTACCTGCTCTGGTGGTGCTCCAGGCCTCTTCCAGGGCCCACTGGAACCATGAGCAGGCTTCCCCATATACGTACAGTACATATGTATCTGTACATTCAAATATTTTGAATCATTCGAACGAATGTTTTGGAACATTTGAAATTCATTTGAATGTTTACATTTGAATATGTAGACATTCTATTCAAGTTTGAGTGTCCACATTCAATTGAATTCAATCGAATTTCAAATGTTTAGAATGTTCGCGTACATCCCCAGTTGTCAGGATCAAGGTTGAGGCGCAGGCTGTACATGTGCAGGCTGAATCTGCACAATAGTATCAAAATACCTGAATGAAGATGTGAACCAAAGTTCCTCTCCAGTTTTCAATCAACAGAGGATCACAGCCAATAGCATTAGGGGAGAGGGTTGTCAAGCACAATTGATAGAGGAAGGTGTAGGAGGAAAGGAGCTGTCCATCATGTCACCTTCTTGCTGTGTGTGGTTTCAAATCTGGCAAACGTTATTGTCACAGAATCCACTTGTTAACCTTATCAGGAACGCCTGAGAAGAGCATGAAAGAATAGGCAGTGAAATTACTAGCTATGTCTCCGGCAGCCTTGTTGCACGCAAACACACTGCTCTACTGATATGCAGCATGCAGGAACCATAATGATAAGTGCATTGCAGCATTCAAGTGAGTCAGCCACAGAGAGGCACCAGATTAGTAAATAGATATTTAAGGTGTTGGATGGCAGAACCACATACCTTCATGGCTTACTCTGGATGTGGTGGGCTCCTTGTGCCTTTGTCAGCATCCATATGGGCCGGGATAGAAATGGAAATAAATAAATAAATAAATAAATAAATAAATAAATAAATAAATAAATAAATAAATAAATAAATAAATAAATAAATAAATAAATAAATAAATAAATAAATAAATAAATAAATAAATAAATAAATAAATAAATAAATAAATATGGTGGTTTCAGCCCATTCTTTATCAGAAAGACAGTGTAGGAACATACATGAGAACATAAGAAGAGCCCTGGTGGGTCAGGCCACAGTCCATCTAATCCTGCATCCTGTCTCACCCAGCAGTGCACCAACTGCTTTTGGGATCTCAAGCAGAAGACAAGACCAAAACCTCACTTGCTCTCAATTTCCTACAATTGGCCTTGACCCTGACATCCATGATTGACCTCTCCCCTTGGTCTAGTGGTTAGGGAGCTGGACTCTTATCTGCAAATACCGGGTTTGATTCTGCCCTCCTCCACAAAGCCAGCTGGGTGACTAGTCACAGCTCTCTTCTGAGATCTCACAGCCCCACCTACCTCACAGGGTGTTCTGTGGTGGGGAGAAGAACAGAAGCTTTGTTGGCCGCTTTGAGTCCTCTTAAACAGGTGAGAAAAGTGGGGTAGAAAACCAACTCCAATATGTGATCTCCAAGGGGGAAAAAATTGTGTGCCAGTGTTACTGTATTAGAATGCTCTCGCCATGCTTAACATCAGCTCTGCAATGCTCAAATCCAGATTGCATTCCAATAATTAGTGTACAGTTTGCATACTTTTGCTTCTGCTGCCTCTCACCAATGCACCTGTTTCCCTTGCTTTTTTTCAAGTGTCAAATTTTTCTTCTTCATTGACAACTATAGCGCACTTGTATTGCCCTCTTTCTTTTATTTGCAAAAGAGAGAACCCTGAAATCTCCACGAAGGCGGATGTAGCACTGGATCTTCGTGAATAGAAGCCTATGGTTGTAGAAACATCCTTACCTTAAAACTTGAATGTGAAGGGAAAAGAACTGAGGAAAAAGAAACCCAATGGTAAAGGGAGTGAAACGGTTTCCTAGGAGGAGGTGGTCCTTTCTGCACTTCAGCTCAATTTATCTACATTAACTAGATCTGTATTAGCTAGATCCACATTAGCTAGATCCAGATCAACTACAGGCAGAAGCATTGCACTGACTGAGCTTTAGAATAGGGAAGTCCACAAAGTACATCCCCTGCTTGACCCAACTGAAATTGAAAGGACAGCATATCTGTAGAGGTGTGCACAAATACAATTTTCAATATTCAGTTTGTTTGAATGTTCACCAAATGTTTGAATATCCGAATTCGTATGAATAAAGAAAAATACATGTCTGGAGATTCAAACCAATACAAAAACATTCATATCTATTCGTTTGAATATCTGATACATAACCCAGTGTTTCCCAAAGTGTGGTACGCGTACCTCCGCTTAACTGCACCCACAGAACAAGGAAAGAAATAGGCATGTATCATAGTTTTTACACGGGAACTGGGGCCATCGTGAATATACTGCACTTTGTTACGGAGACAACTTACTTCTTTAATAGTTAGTTTTGGGCACCTGTTATCGTGCTTTAGTAAGTTCCACTGATTTTGATTATTTTTGTAAAATACAATTTTTATCCCTAATGTTTTTTATGAGTGGTACTCAGCGTTATGACAATTATAGAAGGGGTACACATATGTCAAAAGTTTGGGAAACAATGACGTAACCAATGATACGAATCTCATACCCATCTGTACGCTACCATATACATCCCGTTTTCATCCAGCACGTATCTGTACGGATGCGTATGGATGTGCACAAGATGCATACAGATACATATGTGATGCATACGCACCCATTCACACACGAATGTCCAAATTATTCATACAAATAACTTGAAATTTGTATTTTGTCCGAATAACAAATATTTTGAATATTCATGCACATCCTTACATATTTGGCTTCATAAACGTGGGCGGCTTCATGTGCGAATGCAAAGGGACCCTCCCGTCCTATCCATCCCCTCCCCACTCACCTTTGGCTGACACCATCACGCCCTCCTCTGAGGTTCAACTAGGCCCTTCGGAGGTACCACACAGATTTAGAAGCTGCCCCCATCTGGGAATCAAGGAAGTTGAACTTGAAGGTGTGATGGCAGCAGAGGTCATGGAGGCTGGGTTTAAAAGTAAGGGGGAGCAGCTGGGGAGAATGGGAGGCCAGGGGTGGACAGATCTAGCCTTTGTTGAAGCCAGTTTGGTCTAGCGGTTACGGAGCCAGACTCCTACCTGGGAATGCCAAGTTCGATTTCGCCTTCCCCCATGAAGCCAGCTGGGTGACCTTGGGCTAGTCATAGCTCTCTTCTGAGCTCTTGCAGCCCCACCTACCTCACAGGGTGTCCTGTTGTGGGGAGAACAGAAAAGCTTTGTCAGCCACTTTGAGTCCCCTTAACTGGGTGAGAAAAGCAGGGTAGAAAAGCCAGCTCTTCTTCTTCTTCTGTCATACAGATGGTGCATTCTTAGCAGCACCTTGATCCGGAAAGGGCCCAAGATCAGTGCAGAGAGGCCCTTATGGTGAGAAACCCATGAGATTCCTAAAAGTAGCAGCTGACAACTCCACCAAAGAAGAAGAAGATGGGAAGACATCAGGAGATCACGCTCAGAAAGCCTAAGGCAGCAGTCGTGATCTTCCACGCTCAGAGGTCCCATTGTGTTGATGGGGGAGAAGTAGTAGGTGAGCATGCTTGTCAGGCAGAAATGCCTGTCAAAGCATTGGTGGGGGAGTAATCTCCGCAGAGAAATTTCTTCAATTTCAAAAATCAAGGAAAAATATTATCTAATAGTACTTAAAACGCATGTGTTTGCACATGTCCCACTTGTTGCCATGGCAGCAATGTGGCCTCTTCTGGCTCCACCGTGCAGTGTTCATCTCATCTCTTTCAAAGTAGAAAAAGAAGTTTTTTTTTCCTCCATCCCCCCCCCCTAATTATACTTATTTTCTGGCAGAACTTTTACTTTTTCAGATTTGTCAGTAAATTAGGGTTTTAAACATTCAAATTGATTCGAAACTTTGGATATTCCATTCAAACTGAATCCCAAAAATTGCATTTGTGTGCACCCTTAGCCATCAACTGCTGTTGGACACTCTCAAGCAGGAGACAAAGGCAAAACCTTCACCTGACATCTATGCAGCGGCATCAGACCTGGGGAACTTTCATTTCCCAGCTTCAAAGAGACCAAGGGGATGGGAGTGCGATGTGCAGACACCCTGAGCCCCACTTCCCAGCTGGCATCTCACTGCAACACACACACACACACATCATAGGACAAAGCCTTCAGCTTTCACTCCCCCAGTTCTAGCAGTATTCAAAATATGCAGCCATATGCAATTCAAAATATGGTGTCCCTAAAAAAGATATCTAGGATAGGGGCGTGCGCTAGTGTCCTAAACATTCAAAATTTGATCAGATTTGATCCAATGTAGGCATTCGGATTTGAACATTCAAATGAATTTTGAATATTCCAAACTATTCGTTCAAATGATTTGAAACATTTGAAAGTACAGATACGTATCTGTACACATTTGCGCTGATAGTACGGGACAAAAACAGGATACATATGGGATAAAGTGGGATGGGTAAGAAATGCCCACAAATACGCGTAAGACATACGCTTGTTGTCGACATTCGTATCTTCAGAGCTCTGGTACAAAATATCTGCACCAGAGATGTCCTAATTGCATTCCAGAGGGCTAAGTGCTAATTCAACCCTGATTTCCACACAGTGGCCACGCAGCTGCACAAGAAACTATTCATTCATTCATTCATTCATTCATTCATTCATTATTTACATTTCTATCCCACCCTATACCCCAAGGACTCTGGGATGGTAACATTTAAAATCAGACATATATTAAAACAGTAACAATGTCTGTAAAGTGGGAAGAGACAGTATATTCCCACTTAGCCAAAGGCCAGGGCAAAGAGGTGTGTCTTCACTGCCCTCCTAAACATATACAATGAAGGGGCCTGACACATCTCAAGGGGGAGGCTATTCCATAGCCTGGGGGCCATCACTGAGAAGGCCCCCTCCTTGGGGTCCACTCCTTTTACCACTGAAGGTGGTGGGACAACCAGGAGGGCCTCCCCTCCAGATCTTAACATGAGAAGATCTGGAGGTTGATATGAGAGAAGACATTCCTTTAGATATTAGGGGCCCAAGTCATTTAGGGACTTATAAATCAAAGTTAACATCTTGAATTGGGCTTGGTAGCAAATCAGTAGCCAATGCAACTCTTGCCAGAAGCAGACCTGTAGAGGCACATATGGTCTTCAAGCCAAGCCTGGAAACCATGATGTATAGTCTTGAAATGCCACTCCTATTCCACAAAGACAATAAGATTTTTTTAAGATGCTTCCTTCATTTTTTCAAGTTTTCTCCCAAATCATGAGCTTGTGTAACCACCCAGATATAATCAGAAGGCATTCTGTCTTCCACCTCCAGTTCCTGCACGCCATGCAGGCAAAAGCTGCTTCTCCAGAGGCCCTGGGTGACTCATGGCTTAGTGTAGCAGCCATATTTTCTGTGCCCACCTGTGACAGACTCTTTGGACTGCAGCTGATGGAAAACAGTTTTCCAGGGGTGCAGGGGAAGAGTTTGCCTTTCAACCTGCGTTGCTTGGTTCCTTGAAGAAATCCAGAACCCTCAAAGCTAGGGGTGTGCACGAATGCAGTTTTTGAATTCTATTAGTAAAGAATCAAATATTCAAATATTCAAATGTATCCAAATAATGAAAAAAAGAATGTCCAGACATTCTATTCAATACAAATACATTTGTATGTATTTGTACAAATAATTTGGACACTCATATGTATACGGATATGTACACATCGCGTACTTACCCGTACGCATCCGTATGCAACCCATTTTTTTATCCAATATGTATCTGAAAGATGCACATGGATATGCTCAAGATGCGTATGGATACGTACATAGTGTGTACATATCTGTATACATATGAGTGTCTGAATTATTCGTACAAATAGCTCAAAATATTCATATGAATACTAAAGTACCGAATGTCTGGATGTTCAATTGGTATACAAATGTCTGAATTTGTATGGATAAATATTTTGAATACTTGTGCACATCCCAACTCAGCACCACAGAAAGAAAGAAGCAAAGCCTAAGCGCGACAGTACAGATCAGTGGTTCTCAACCTGGGGGTCGGGACCCCTTTGGGGGTTGAATTACCCTTTCAGAGGGGTCGCGATGAGTCTCCCACCACCCTTCCCTCCCACCTTCCAGCTGCTCCGCCCCAGTGGTTGGGGGTCTCCACAACATGAGGAACTCCATTAAGGGGTCACAGCATTAGAAAGGTTGAGAACTGCTGGTATAGATGATCCAAGATTAAGCTTTCCTAATCTTAAATGATTGTTTGTGTTTTATTTTAGAACAGGAGAGGGAAAACTTGTGATTCACCTAATTCAGTTTTTCTCAAAGTGTGGTACACGTACCCCCAGGGGTATGGGAAGAGTTTGGTGGGGGTACACGTAGCACTGGAGTTTGGTGGGGATCACGTGGGAATATCCACTGCACCGTGCTTAGCTGCACCCACAGAACAAGGAAAGAAATAGGCACGTATCTCAGTTTTTACATGGGAACTAGGGCCATCGTAGATTGTATCGCAACTCATTATGGCGGGAACTTCTGCGCATCCTTCGCGCAGCTCAGGTTCGGCCATTTTTAAACTGCGGGAACATTAACAGTTGACGTTGAGCCACTGAGCTGTTTAAACGCCGGAGAATTGCAGTGTTATTTAACGGTCTTGTGAGGTGTGACACGGAGTGAATATACTGCGTTATATTCACTGTTATCGTGCTTTAGTAAGTTCCACTGATTTTGATTATTTTTATAAAATGCAATTTTTATCCCTAATGTTTTTTATGAGGGGTACTCAGCGTTATGACAATTATAGAAGGGGTACACATATGTCAAAAGTTTGGGAAACACTGACCTAATTTAAAAGGTGAACAAATGAATGACTTCAGTTTCCCGGCACCCTGCAACTATTATAACTAACTCTATCGCTCACACTTCCATTCATTTCCTTATTATATACAGAGATGGTGTTTATAGGTTTCCTTTTGCACAGTTCCCATGGAACAAGAAATAAAACCATCTACTGTAAAGGGATAAGATGTAGGTGAAAAATACAAGTCGGAGAACATAAAAGTGACTCCAAGTTTAATAGTTCCAGGATCATAAAGAAGTTTTATTTCTGAAGCTGAAATGGAACCAAACTAGGTTCCAGGCAAATTTCTCACGTTAAAACACACATTTAAAGCATCAGCACTTTCTTATACGGAATTTACTATCGGAATAGGTGGTGGCGAGCGTTGTACATGAATATTCGTAACATTTGCTATTTGTACAAATTTGGACATTCATACACAAATCGAATGTAACGATATTTCTACATTGACATTCATACAAATACGAATGTTTTCGGACATTTGTATGACGCAGCAGAAGGAGTGGAGAGCCAAGAGTTCTGTGGAGGAGGCTCAGTTTGATCGGAGAGAAAGGTGTGGATGATGCAGCCCAAAGAGAGGACAGCCTGAGGACAACCTTTAATGATCTAGGTGTGAACAGATCTAGGTGTGAACTGTTTCGAATTATGAATACAACATCCCATCTCATATAGGTGTGACCAAGGACTAAGTTATTCTGACTAGAACAAAAATTAAGGCCTACAGGTTTAGACTTCTGAAAGCTTTGGAAAGCAGGTACTTTTTTAACATAGGGTGTTTTTCCACCAGGCTCCTTTAATCCAGATCTAAGAAGATCCGGATCTAAGAAATGAGTACTTCCCTTAATCTGGATCTAGTAGATCCAGATTAAGGGAAGTACCCAATGTGTTTCCATGGGTGGTCTAGCACCCAGTAGCAATGGGTGTTAGCCTGCCTGCGGTGGAAACACTGGAGCACTCATTTGCAAACCTGTCACCTCAGGTGTTTTGGGGGACAGGGGATGCAATCTTTGAAGTTGCCTTTGGAGATTAGTAAAGGCTCTGCAGAAAAATCCCTTCAGAATGACTTTGGAATGACTTCGGAGTTTTGATTTTGGGGCACCCCGCATGGGTGCCCCCTCCCCCAAGCCTCCTCTAGACCCCATTGCCCAACTGCAGTGGAAATAGGCTCCCTATAACCCCATTGCAGGTCTACACGAAATCTGGATTATAGGTCCTGAAGGACCCATATGATCTGGATTTCCTTATGGTGGAAACAGATGTGTCCCTAATGGGGTCTGTGGTGGAAATGGGGTCATCTGGCTCTCAGCCAAAAGGGTCCTTAATGGGTGCTAAAATGGGTACTTACTGCCAGTGGAAAAACATCCATTGTGAAACATTCTGCTATCAAGGGGGACAGAGCTCTATCAGTGGCATGTCACCATGGAGAAAGCCCTCGCTGTTTGATGTCAGAACATTTTAGGTTTAAAAAAGTAGATTAGAGATGGGATGAAAACACAAGTGCACATGCTACCACTTCCAAGGTGCTTTTGAGCTGCTTTTTAAGATATAGGTTGAATGTTGCATTACTCATTCAGTGACTGTAGGACTGCAAATACAGTTTCCTTCCCTTTATTCTGAGCAAGAAGGTACCAACACTGGAACAGCATGAAGCCCATGACCTGGAATCCTCCTTGGTTTGCCCACATTCTACTAAAAATACAGAGAAAGAAAACTGACAGATTTGTTCCTACACACCAAAGTCTTTTTTTGTCAACAATCCAGGTATAAAGACAGAGCTTAGCTGCTGGCTGGACATTCTGTCAGGGTAAATATTTTTCTTCTTGCAAGAATGGCTGGAAGCCAGCCACGGAGGTGGCTGCATTGCCTTGAAATTCCCAGAATTTCAACTGCTGAACATGGAAGTCCTTGTCTCCTGGGGCAGGCAAAATGATTTATAATTAATTGTGTCCACCAATTCACAGGATTTCGTTGACGGCTCAGCATCACCTTGGAAAGGGATAAAGATTCCTGACACTGTCAGTTTTCCTTTAAAAACAAAAACAAAAAAAATCCAACCCAGCCCTGAAACTAGGGATGTGCAAGAATATTCGTAAAATTCTATATTCATACGAATTCAGACATCCATATACAAATAGAATATTACGACATTCGTACATTGACACTGGTATTCATACGAATGCTTCGGAAAATTCATGAACTGGGGAGGTGGGAAAGCAGCTGCGCCAGTCACATCTGAAATGGAACCAGAGTGCATTCGACATGGATCGAGAGTGGATTTGAAGTGGATTCAGGGTGGATTTGAAGCTTTCAAAGTAGATATGTTACGGGATACGTATCAGATAAGCATCGGATACATATGCATTTGTATTGAATATTCATACAAACTCTCCTGATTGTGAATCTCTGATCTCCTTCCAACTACATCTAATGTAGAAGACAACGCAACCAAAGATGGACTCTATGGTATTCTACTGCCTTCACAAAGTGAAAATGCATCATAGCCCTATGGAAATTTAGGTACGAGTTAGTCCATTCAGTACTTCCAAAAACATATCCAAATGCACATCTTAGTTGAGGAAGCTTCTGGACGAGGGTGGCATCTAGCCATCTACAGCAAAAAGAACTCAAGCTCAACCACCTTGTCTGGGTGCTTTAAGGCATTCACAGGCAGTCTCTCTAGGTTGGAAAGACAGGCTGGATCCCTCTAAGGGCCATTTGCTGGGAGATGAGAACAGGTGAATATTCTTCTGCCTGAGAATACCCAGAAGCATTTAGTAGGACACTGCGTGAGACAGGATCCTGGACTAGATGTAGCAATGCAGTTTCAGATTGTCATTGGAGAGAGATGTACAGGCATCTTGATATCCCCTAAATGCCACCATCTGGAAGGGTTCTAGCTCTCGTCCTCTTTATTTGTCGAAAACTCCCAAATCTGTTGCAAAAATGTTAACTAGAAACTACAGATGTGCTCGAAAGTCCAAAGAAGTCAGAATTTGCACAAATAGGTATAAATTCTGATATTTGGGGACGAATCGAACGTAGGCCTTATATGTCTGCAAATCAGATATGCAGGTATCCGGCGAATCTTCAGTCAAAGCTTTGACAGATACTGGATCCCCTTGGGCCTTTTGGCCCCTGCAACCTCTCACCCCCCCTCCATGGGACCCCTGTGGGCCCAGTTGCCCCACTTACCTGCCACTGCCGCTCCTTCTTCCTAGGCCTTTCATTTCTGTGTGTGGGCATATGCAGAACTGGAAGGCCTGTTTCAGCCTCCAGAAGGCCTATTTCAGCCTCTGGAGAGCACAGAAGTAGGCCTGGGGATGCCACTGGACACCTCCTGCCTGCCACCCAAATGCCCCCTTCCCTTTTGGAGGGCCTCGGTTGGTGTCTCGGACCTATTTTGGCGCTCTCCAGAGGCTGAAATAGTCCTTCCAGAGGCCAGAAAAGCACTTCCAATTCAGGAGTCACGTGATCCCAGAACCAGAAGGCCTATTTCAGCCTCTGAAATACCTATTTTGGCCTCCAGAGAGCACAGAAATAGGCTTGGGGACACTACCAGATGTCTCCCGCTGACCTCCCACACCTCACTTTAACTTTTGGAGGGCCTCTGGTGGCATCCCAGATCTATTTCAGTGTGCCCAGAGGCCAAAAAGACACTTGGTTCTGTGCATGCAGATCCGGAAGTGCCTTAGACAAAGGTGGCAATGAGGAGGACAGGTAAGTGGGGGGGGGGGAAGGGAGGTGGTGGTGGTGGTGATTGCATTCATTTTGTGCATGAATATTCATGCATGAATACGAAGCCCCCCACATTCATGGGAGCGGGATCCGGCCAAAGCCGAATTTTTCCACATTTGATTCATCCTAAATTGAATGTGAAAAATGGGTTTGTGCACAACCCTACCATAAATGATTCCAAAATGTTCTCCAAGAGCTACCTGACAAATGAGTACACCAAAGAAGAGCATTCCAAGGGTTGTATTTACAAGGAGGAGTTACTAGGACAGAGTGACCCAAGTTTCGCTTCCTTTGAAGGCATGCATGGCAGATTGGGGCAGCAGTGCCCTAAGTATTTCCTTGATATGCAAATGTAAAATAAGAATTTGGATATCTAGGTTCTTTCACCCTGTGCAAGATTCACAGAGAGAGGCCCTGCACACTGAAGCTGTTTATGGGTAGAAGTAAAATGCACAGATTCCGGTCACTGAAAGCACAGGTAAGCACTGTCTCTGTAAAGAAATCCAGAGTATCGATTTATTCTAAGGCCCCAGGCACACTTCATATTTAAGAAGGATGGAGCCTGTCTTCAGTCCTTGGAGACCAGAATTGAGATGTGCACTAATGCTTTTTTGACATTTTCTTTGAATCGAATTGAATACCTGAAAATCCGATTCGATTCAAATCTTTTAAATTCAAATTTAACAATATTCAATTTGAATCTTGTTTACCAAATTCAAATCTATTTGCTTGAATTTTTTATTCGAATCTGCACATACGAATGTTGACAACATTTGTATGTGCACGTACGCATCTTCCCCACATCCGTACACGTCTGTATGCATCCCATAGTTATCTCATATGCAACCCGTTTTCGCCCTGTATGGATCCAGGCAAATGTATACAGATGCAGGAAAGATGTGGA
Source organism: Aspidoscelis tigris stejnegeri (assembly GCA_023333525.1). Lineage (NCBI taxonomy): Eukaryota > Metazoa > Chordata > Lepidosauria > Squamata > Teiidae > Aspidoscelis > Aspidoscelis tigris. The sequence continues at coordinate 41,580,191 of JALMGA010000009.1, read as the reverse complement.
TCTTCAAGTATGCATCGTGTATGAATGTCCGGATAATTCAAATGAATAGATCCAAAATTCAAAATTCGATTTGGATGTTTACATTTGAATTTTAGGATATTCAATTCGAGTTTGTATGTCTAAATTCAGCACATACAATTCCTAGTGCATTTCTGGTTTTCCCAAGGACTTTCATGGCTGAGATTGCACAACTAGATAATCCCAGCACTGTTTCAGCCAGAAACAGACCCAGGCAAAGGGTTGCTGTCCAACTCCACAGCAGCATGGAGGCCAGACAGCAGGGAAGGGGCTGATCTCACCACTACAACCCTGCCAATGACGATACCCCCACCGATACGCCCTGATACCCCCCAGCTGCCACCACCATCACCCCACTTTGTGCTGCACTTTTTTGGATCCCCTTTGCCTATACAGTTCAGAAGAGTGGGCACCCAGGATAGGGCTTTTTCAGTGGTGGCACCCAGATTGTGGAGCAGTCTCCCTCCAGAAGTGTGTCAGGCACCTCTACTCTATGCATTCAGGAGAGCTGTGAAGATGCACCCCTTTGCCCTGGCCTTTGAGTAAACAAGGAAATGGCTTTTCCTCCCCACATCCAGGTAGGGATGTGCACGAATATTTGAAGGCATTCGAAACTCTATCAAATTCATCCAAATTTCAACATTTGAATTCAAATAGATTTAAAGATTCAAATGAATTTTGAATTCTGGATCTATTTGTTCGAAATATCCAGACATTCATACGTGTACAGGTTCTAGACAATGCGTACTTGCAGATATGCACCTTTCTCACATCCATATGCATTTGTACGGGTTGCATACGGGATAACTACAGGATGCATACGGATGTGTACAAGATGTGCAACGATGTCTACGGGATGCGTAACAATGTGTGTTGTCGACATGCGTAAGTGCAAATTTCAATAGAAAATTGAAACAAATAGATTAGAATTTGCTTAATTCAAATCGAATTTGGTTAAATTGGAATTTTAAAGGTTTGAATTGAATCGATTCCTGAAAATTGCATTTGTTAAAAAACAATGAGCATATAAAATGAACATATTAAAAGCCCTAATAGTGCCTGGATGAAGAGGTGAGCACCATTAGCGTTTTTAATATGTTCATTTTATATGCTCATTGTTTTTTCATGTTGTAATCCACCCTGAGACTTTTGGGTATAGGGCGGGTAAAAAATTCAAATAATTAATAAATAATTATTAATTAGGGTCATCCTCCCTGCAGCCACCCACCTTCCCACCTTCCAACCTGCCCAGCCAACCTTCCAAATTGTTTTGGCACCATTTAGTTCTGGGAGGTCCTCTGTCCATGGTGCAAGCAACTATCTGTTTGTTTGTTTGCCTGCATTTTTATTCTATCTTGTACCCAAACGTTTCAGGGCAGGTTACAGCAGTAAAAACAAAATATGAAAATAGGCCCATCTACTAGGGATGAGCACGAATATTTGAATATTTGAATATTTTATTCGAATCTGTCGAATGTTGACATTCAAACTCGAATACGGATTTTTGAAAATCCGATAAGGATTTCTGAATAATTCAAATGTGCAGATTTGTATTTGTCACATACGAATCTGCATGAAAATTATACGTATCTTGCGCTTAAAATACAGATTAATACAGGATGCATACGGATTTTTGTGGAATGCATACAGATACGTATAACAGATATGAATGTTGTCGACATTCGTATCTTTAAATACAAATCTAACATTTGAATGTACGGATTCGAATGTTACGGATTCGAATTGGATTTTATGACATTCGGATCTACTTGGATTTGAATGTCCAAAATACGTTCGTGCACACCCTACCATCTACCGATGGGCTAATAAAAACCTTCCCAAGGTTGCCATCACTGATAGAGTCACTTGCTCATATGGATGTGTGGAGCAGGGAGAGGATAACTGAGGATGAAACTCCTGCTAAAATTGCTGCCAGGCGCGAGGGAACTGCGTCACACTTCCACCACGCTTCCTGTGCCCACACACAATTCCGGAAGGAATTTTCACTTATGTCAGTAGAATTCTGCTTGAAGCAACATTCCAGTTGCTGCTATGGGGCCTCTCCCTTGTGGTAGACACTCAATCGCTCCTGCGATGACTTACAGATCTCCCACCCCGAGTCAGGGTTGGTGTGGATGAAGCCTACGGATCTGCCATCAGGGGTGTGAAGGAAACTGTCTCACAGATTCTGTTGCTGAGCTGAGGTGAGCTCGGTAGAACTAAACGTGGTAGTATTTGCAACTTGCCAACATCTGATGGTACTGAGCCTAGGGAGTATGTTTGGAGGGCTGCCATAAGGCACCATTGGGCACATCATCATTTGATTGGGCTGTCAGAGAGGGAGAAGCGTACTTCTTTTTCCTCTTCCTTCGCAATCTTCTTTTCCTTTTGTGCTGATGCTCTTTTAGATCATAAGCCTGAGTGTTGGCACTTTCCTGCCTCCTACATTGTGTAAGCCTCTCATACTGGTCTCTTTGGGTGGTGAGAGGCAATTGCAGGATCTTCCTTAGATCCTGCAGTTGGCTTTTGCCACCCCTCTGACTATTGTAATGCAGTCTACATGGGGCTGCCCTTGAAGACAGTTCGGAAGCTGCAGCTAATGCAGAATGAAGCTGCTAGATTGCTGTCTGGGACAGCTGGATGGGCAAACATGAGGCTGGTCTTAAAAGAGTTGTACTGGCTGCTGATTCACTACTGAGCCCAACTGAAGGTGTCAGCTTTGACTTATAAGGCTCTAAATGACTTGGGCCCCAAGTATCTAAAGGAAGACATACTCCCATGCCTTCAGATCTGGATCCTCAGCAGCAAAAGGCGTGGGCATCTGGGAGAGGGCCTTCTCAGTGATGGCCCCTAGGTTATGGAATAGTCTCCCCTTGAGGTGCATCAATCACCTTCGTTGTATACATTTTGGAAGGCAGGGAAGATGCATCTCTTTGCCCTGGCCTTTGGTTAAATGGGGATACACTTTTTCCCTCCCACTCACAGATGCTATTGTTTTAATACTTACTATTATTGATTTTAAAACTGTTTGATTATAATGTTGTTACCCACCTGGAGATGCCCGGGTACAGGGTGGGATGGGATTAAAGTGTAAATAAATAAATAAACATCTGGGTATTTGCAACAGGAACAATTATGCAAGGCACCGGCAATGGCTGTTACTGAAAATCCAGAATTCATGCTGAGATTTCCCACAGCAACCATGTTTCAGGGTATCACCTCAATACCCTGGGACAATGTTGGGGATGCTACAGATACAAGATTGGAATATATAAAGTCATGCATAGTGTAGAAAAGGTGGATAGTAGGGATGCAATTTTCGGGATTCGATTGAATTCTTTAAAATTCAAATGTATTCATGTTCAATTCAAAGGAATATATTTGAATCTATTCGTGCAAATTTTTAATTCGAATTTGCACGTATGGATGTCGACAACATTCGTATGTGCCTGTATGCATCCATACATACCTGTACACATCCTGTATGCATCCCATTTTCATCCCGTACGGATCTGTACAGATGTGGGAAAGACATGTATGGACAAGTTCACATACTGCCTCAGTACACATTCGAATGTCCAAATAATTCAAATGAATAGATTTGATTGTTTAAATCCAAATTTATAGACATTCAGTTCGGATTTGAATGTTCAAATTTGAACAAATTCGATCGAATTTCAAATGTTTTGAATATTCATGCAGATCCCCAGTGGATAGAGTAAAATTCTCTAGAACACTAGAAGCAGAGGGAACTCTACGAAGCTGATGGGCAGGAGGGTTAGAACCAAGAAAGGGAAATATTTTTTTCACCCTGTCTATGGAATTTACTACCAGAAGAGATGGTGACAGCAACCAGGCTGGATAGGTTTAAAAAAGGGCTAGATAAATTCATGGAAGATAGGTGCACCAATGACCTAGGTACTTCCTCCAGGCTGAAGGGACAGGCAAGAAGCCTCTAAAGGCCATTTGCAGAGAGTCAAGAACAAGGTGCAAGTTTTGCTTTTCTCTTCCACTTGGTCAGAAACAATTGGTGGCCTACAGTGTGAGACAGGACCCTGGACTGGATAGGCTGTGGCCTGATCCAGCAGGACTCTTCTTACGTTCTTATGTTCTTCCCAGAAAGTGCAGAAATTCCTAGATTGCAAAAGAACATATGAGCATAAGAGAAGCCCTGCTGGATCAGGCCACAGCCCATCTAGTCCAGCGTCCTGTCACACACGGTGGCCCACCAAATGCTCATGGGCATCTCAAGCAGAGACAAGGACGAACCTTTGCCTGCTCTCGAATCCCAGCAAATGGCCCTAGGAGTGTCCTGCTTCCCCCCAACCCCCCAGCCTGAAAAATGCACCTAGGTGTAAGAAATACTTCCCCTTGTCTGATCCGACTCTCCTAACCATCAGCTTCTAGGTTGCTTCCGCACTTGGCCTTATTCTGGAATATATCTCAGGATCAGGGTCTCTTATCTGCATGTTATTGCAGACTACAGCAGGTCCTAGTGAGACTTGCCATAGCCTGTATTAGTATGTGGACAAGAGACCCCTATCCTGAGATATATCCCAGAATAAGGCCAAGTGCGGAAGCAGCCCTAGAGTGCCCCCTGGTTCTAGTGTTGTGTGATAGAGAAAAGAACTTTTCTCTATCCACCTTTTCTATACCGTGCATAATTTTATATATTTCAATCAGGTCCCCTCTTAAACATCTGCAGTTCTCAACGGCACAAGAGAGGTGGCCTGTCTGCAAGCTTTCCTGTGATGACAACAGAAGATGCCAATTATTGGAAACCTGCCATAGTTGCTGGATTTCTCATAATAGTGATATTAAGAGATATCAACTCAATGTACAATTCCCAATATAGTCCCCGAGAAATCAAGGGTTTCAGCCTACTTCTGGAGTCACCCTATGTGTTTCTGATACAGCAACATTCTGTTGATTATGGCCTTTAACCAAACAATCATGGTGGCTGATGATGGGAGATATAGTTCTCCCATCCTAAATAGTTTTCCCACTCAAAGGGTTTTTTTTCCACTGACCTCCCTTAATCCGGATCTAAGATGATCTGGATCTAAGGAATGGGTCCTTCAACTAATCTGGATCTACTAGATCTGGATAAAGGAAGGTACCCGATGCATCCCCATGGGCGGTGCAGCACCCAATAACTAGCTTGCCCACAGTGGTAACACTGGAGCACCCATGTGGCGAATCTGGATCAACCCACATGGGGCCCGCCCGTCACCCCAGGTTTTTTGGGTGACAGGGGGTGCAATCTCCATAGATGCTGTGGACAACCTCCTGAGCTTCAGAACATTCTTAGAAAGATTTGTTACATTCATGACCCTGGGAGGTAGGAAAGTGGCCGAACCCGAGCTGCGCGAAGGATGCGCAGAAGTTCCCGCCATAATGAGTTGCGATACGATGTACGATGGCCCCAGTACCCGTGTAAAAACTGCGATACGCACCTATTTCTTTCCTTGTTCTGTGGGCGCAGCTAAGCACAGTGCAGTGGATATTCCCACGTGATCCTCACCAAACTCCGGTGCAACGCGTACCCCCACCAAACCCTTCCCATACCCCTGGGGGTACGCGTACCATACTTTGGGAAACACTGGCATATGGGATAACTGCGGGATGTGTACGGATGTGTTTGGATACGTACAGGATATGTAACAATGCATATGGGCACATACTAATGTTGTCAACATCCGTAAGCACAAATTCAAATAGAATATTCAAATGAATAGATTCAAATTTGCTTAATTTGAATCAAATTTGGTTAAATTTGAATTTTAAAGATTTGAATCGAATTGAATTTTTGGGTATTCTATTCTAATCCAATTGAATCCCAAAAATTGCATTTATGCACACCCCATGTCTATGGCAGATGGGACATAAACATTGACTTAAAGGGATCACTAAAGACCTGAAATTATGGTCCTGCTTTGTTGAATGCCCTATGCTTTCTTAAATTTTCCCAGTTCTTAGTGAACACAGGGAAACTTAAGGTGATATTATGTTCCCTTAGACTGCAAGTTCTCTTTTGCAGACAGCTCCTGGGTTTTTCAAAAGTGGCTTCCTTTAGAGAAGCATCAGCATTTGGAGTGGGAAATGTTGCTACACCTCTGGACAGTGTTGTTACCTTAATTTTTCCGGTCTCTTTGCCAGCCACAAGTGTTTTTCTGTTCGGTCACAACCAATTGCTGGGCTTATTTGATTTCATCTGAAGCTCCAGAATAAATATCTAAACCAAACAGAGGATGATGCGGCTGTTGAGGGAAAGGGGCCACCCGGATTAAACTGGAGCCTTCAAGCTTGCTGAGCTTGTTTATGGAAAAGTCCACGGAAGCCAAGGCTTTTTCAGTTTGCTCTCGATGTCTTGCTTGGTGTAAGCCAACACTATGTTCTCATCCCCAAAAGCCAGCCCCATGCAAGCCATTTTGCAGGGAGCTGCTGCTTAACAGGATCTTTAGCATTAGTCAGTGATGTGCAGGGCATTGCATTGGGACGCAGCATCACAGCTTGCCATGCTGTATTTGGAGGGAAAGTTTTAGGGATGTACAAGAATGGGTTTTTGCATTCAAATTTGAGTCGAATTGAATGTCAAAACATTTGGTTCGATTCAAATGTTTAAAATCAATGTTAAAAAAAGATTCAAATCCGTAACATTCAAATCTATGCGTTCAAAAGTTAGGTTCATATTTAACAATACGAATGTCGACAACATTCGTATGTGTTATCCATATCTGTACGCATTTCATATGCATCCCGTTTTATCCTGTATGCATTCCAATTTCACCCCGTATTATAAGCACAAATGTGTACAGATACGTATAATATTTGTACAGGTACATAATATATACATATCTGTACATTTGAATGTTTCAAATCATTCAAACAAATGTTTCGGAACATCCGAATGATAGGAAATCTGATTCGAATTCGAATGTCAACATTCATCAACTTTCAAAATTTCAAATATTCGTGAATATTTCTAAAAGGTTGAAGTCAGATAGCTCTAGGGATGTGCAAGAATATTCAAAACATTCAAAATTTGATCAAATTCATTTGAATATGGACATTCAAATTCAAATTGAATGTCTATACATTCATTATTTAACATTGGAACGAATTCAAATGTTTCAAATCATTAGTATAAAGAATTTGGACATTCGTATGTGTACGGATATGTATACATTAAATACATATTCATACACATCTTGTTCATATCCATACGGATACATACGGGATGAAAATGGGATGTGTACGGATGTATATGAACACATGTGAATATTGTCGACATTCGCATGTTCAAATACAAATCAAATATTCGAACCAATAGATACGAATGTATTCAAATCAGTTCGAATTTGAATAGATGTGTTTTTTCTCTATTTGTACAAATTCGAACATTTGAATACTCAATTCAAATCGAATCCAAAAATTGCATTCATGCACACCCCAGACAATAAGGGCAACCTGGCCAACACTTTATCTCCCCAGCAGCTTGGAGCATGAATCCCCCTCCCTTTCTCCCTCACACATTGGCTAAGAACATAAGAAGAGCTGCACTAGATCAAGACACAGTCCTTTTGTCCATCTTCCTGTCTCACACAGTGTCCCACCGATGGGTTCTGTGTACCACAAGCAGCAAGCAAAGGCAAAACCTCCTCAAATATTAGATTTGTATTTAAAGATACGAATGTCGTCAACATTCGTATCTGTTATACGTATCTGTATGCATTCCATAAAAATCTGTATGCATTCCGTATTATCCCATACGCATCCCGTTTTAATCCTGTATTTTAAGCGCAAGATACAGATAATTTTCAGGCAGATTTGTATACTAAGTCTGCCTATTCTGAGCCGCGGTACCTTTTCACTTCGTCTGCCTTTCCCTCCACCCAACCAGCCCCAAGAGACACCATCCACCACCAAGCTTCACTGAAAGTATCTCTGAGTAAACACATGAACACTGTGCTGTCAGTTTCATCTCTCAAAGGAATACAGAACTTGGAAGAGATTTTTAAAAAAGAAAAATGTGATATAACAAAAAAAAAAAGCCTCAGGGAAAGATAGTTTGACTACATGCAAACACTGAATTTGGCACTGGGCAGAAGTCTTTGGTGCTCTTACAATACAAGCTTTATGATTGTCTATTTTCTTCTTTAAAAATAAAAAACTCAGGTTCTTCAAGGCTGCTCAGCTGAAGCCCTCCAGAAGTTCTTCAAGCAGACATGGAACGATGGGAGTTAGAAATTCAGGAACATCAAGAGGTCCACAGCTGGGCATTCTTGTGCTAACAGTGGCTCTTAACCTGTGGGTCAGGACTCCTTTGGGGGTCAATCTACTCTTTCTCAGGGGTTGCTATGAAGTAGCAACAAAAATAATTTTATGGTTGGGGGTTAGGGTTAGGTTGGGGGTCACCACAAGATGAGGAACTGTATTAAAGGGTTGCGGCATTAGGAAGGTTGAGAACCACTGTGCTACAATTATTTTTAGTGTTTGATGCTGTGTTTATCAGTCCTAATAACAGTTACTATGGAAGACAATCTAAAAATGTCTTAGGCAGGGCTGCCACAATAGACCTCAGACCTAAGGGCATTTTTGCACTTCCCTTCACGTCCTGATGGGAAAAGAGCAGAACTAACCAATGCTGTCCAGTGCTTGCAGTTGAGACTAGTCAACTTTAGCCTCTGCCACAATCGAATATTTACCTGATTTGATTGTGGGGCTGGTCCTCTTCTGGGCACTGCCAGTTTGGTTGCGGTGCCCCCCACAACTGCACGTGTATCAGCGTCATTGCCATCACAACACGGAGGCTCAGCACACGTGCAGGCACGTCTATAGTTGTTCAAGGTGCTACCACACTTGTGTGGCATCTCAGACGTCCCCGGAGCACTGTAAAAGGTGTGGATGGCCACTGCCCAGACACTCCTGGTAAGGTATTGGTCAACGTTGTTTAAGGTGTGGAGCACAATTTCGTGCTCCACACCTCATTAACAATTAGTGAACTTCTGGGGACGCGAGGCGTGCTTGGAGGCTGTAGCAGCCTCCTCCAAGTGCAGATGCTGTTCACCAGAAGTTCGCTAATCATGCGCTAGCAGCCGTAGTGTGAGTAGGCCCCTACTAAAGCAGCATCTGTTCAAGCCTTCTGGTCACTAAAGTAAACCTTTCCTGTCTTTTGTAGGTTTTCTCCCCCTCTTTATTCAGAATAAATAGACAAAGAACAAATGTGCAAGCTGAGATGGTTCCAGTTATGGCCCTTGTTCCAGTTATCACATTACAATTTGTTTGGATTCTTTCCTCCCCCACTTGAAAATGGGTGCAGAGGTCAGGCAGATGTCTGAACTTCAGTCACAGCCCATAATGTTACCAAGTGTCATTACGAAAACAAGGACACACCATTTTCTTGGAACAGAGTCCATTACAAATTCCTTTATTTTTAAATTCTCTGAAGGACCCTTAAACCAAGGAGTCTACAGCAGTGTGTAGCTATATTCATGTGACGCCTGCAATCTTGCAGGCTTGCTTCTAGGGATGGGCCCAAGTGGTCTAAACATTTGAAATCCAATTGAATTTGATCAAATGTGGACATTCCAATTCAAATAGAATGCCTTCACATTCGAATTTAAACATTCGAACGAATGTCAAATGCTCCAAAACGTTCATTCAAATGATTCAAAGCATTCAAAAGTATAGATAAGTATGTATTACATACGTATCTGTACGAATCTCATACGTATCTGCACAGATTTGCGCTGATAGTACGGGATGAAAACAGGATGCATACGGGATAAGACGGGATGCGTATGAAATGCGTACAGATACGTATAACATATACGAATGTTGTCGACCTTCGTACCTTCAGATTAGAATCTAAAATTTGAATGAACAGATTTGAATTTATTCGATTTGAATCAGATTTTGTTGCATTTGGATTCTAAGCATTCGAACTGAACTGAATTCACATGGACTTGAATTCATTCATGTGCATCCCTACTTCCTTCCTATTGCCCAAATGTGGCCTAAAAGCCTGCAGTTTGAGGACACACAGACTTCAACCTGGAGGAAGAGAGGGAGTTGCGCGCGCACACACACACACACACACACAGTCCAGCGCTTACCTAAGTGCCATGCAATGCTGAGCAACCATCTCTGTAAACAGAAGGGGTCTAGCATATGACGCAACATGACCACATGTTGTTTTTCTCTGTAAACATAAGCATAGGCCAATGATGGAATGCTTGTGTCTCCAGCCATGGTCAACTTGTTTTCTGATCAGGAAATGTAAAAATATAAGCAAAAATCCAAAGTCCTATGCAGGACATTAGCGACATAAGAAAAACAAAGATGTCCCAAATATACTAAAATGTTCAGATCAAGGTTGTGCACAAATATTCGTAACATCCAATATTCATCCAAATTAATATGCAGTCCGACATTTGTATACGAATCGAATGTTACACCATTCGTACATTGATATTCGTATTCGTACAAATGCACTGGAACATTTGAACCATTTGTGAAACGGGGAGGTGGGAAAGAGACTGCGCCAGTCACATCTGCAACAGATCCGGAGTGCGTTTGACATGGGCTGAGAGTGGATTCAAAGTGGATTCAGGGCACATTTGACACTTTCATAGCGGATATGTTATGGTATATGTATTGAATACATATCAGATATGTATCACTAAGTATGGATACATATCAGATACGTATTAGATACGTATTAGATACGTATTTAGACAAATTTATGGATGACAGATGTATCAATGGCTACTAGAACGAATGCCTAGGTGCATCTTTCAGGCTGGGGGGGGGGAGGAAATGGGGCGCTTCTAGGGCCATCTGCTGGGACTCGAGAGCAGGAGAAGGTTTGTCCTTGTCTCTGCTTGAGATGCCCATGAGCATTTGGTGGGCCACTGTGTGCGACAGGATGCTGGACTAGATGGGCTGTGGCCTGATCCAGCAAGGCTTCTCTTATGTTCTTATGTTCTTATGTATGAGATACACACATGCATTCCTTTCAGATATTCATAAAAATTCCTACTAAAACATTCGTATCAATAGAATCCTACCACACTCAAAGGGGATCTATTCAAACAAATAGGAGTTTTCTTACATTCGGTCAGATATGAATTGAATTTTAAAAACCCATTGGTGCATCTTGGTGCTTTCTGCACTTAGCTTGCTTAAGATGTATTAGTGAATCCAGACTAGCCAGGTCTGCATTAGGGATATGCAAGAACATTCGAAACACTTGAGATTTGACCAAACTCATCAGAATTCGGACATTCAAAGTTGAATCAAATATCTAATGTTAAATATTTGTTTTTTTAACATTCAAATGAATTCAAATGTTTTGAATCATTTGTATAAATTATTTGGACATTCGTATGGGTACAGATACATATGCATTACATACGTATCCGTATGCATCTTATTTGTATCCGTACTCTTTGTACAGATACGTATGGGACGAAAACGGGATACATATGGGATAAAAACGGGATGCGTACAAATACGTACGGGTGCATATGGACACATATGGAGGCATACAAATGTTGTATCCGTATGAATAGATACAAATATATTTGAATTGGTTTGAATTTGAATACATTTGTTTTTTCTCTATTTGTTCAAATTCGAACCTTCGAATATTCAATTATGGATGACAGGCGTATCAATGGCTACTAGAACGAATGCCTAGGTGCATCTTTCAGGCTGGGGGGGGAGGAAATGGGGCGCTTCTAAGGCCATCTGCTGGGACTCGAGAGCAGGAGAAGGTTTGCCCTTGTCTCTGCTTGAGATGCCCATGAGCATTTGGTGGGCCACTGTGTGCGACAGGATGCCGGACTAGATGGGCTGTGGCCTGATCCAGCAGGGCTTCTCTTATGTTCTTATGTTCAATTCAAATTGAATCGAATCCAAAAATTGCATTCATGTGCACCCCTAGTCTGCATCAACCAGATGCAGAAGTATCCACACCAAGTGGGCTTGAGGTGAGCAAATGTGTACTAGGGAGAGATGCAATACAGTTGCCTAACCCTGCAACAGCGGATGATGAACTACTGGTCAAACTGCAATGCGATTGGCCCATTGGCTATGCGCATGCGCAGTCAAGTATATGGTTGTCTGAGATGCCAGCACCCTTGCCCAGCACCTCTGACAGCCCCGGAGATCTGAAAGAGGTGTGGATGGCCATTGCCCGGATGCTCCGGTAAGCTTTTAGTTAATGTTGGTTAATGTGTGCTCCACACTAATCAAGAATTAGTGAACTTCTGGGAAGGCAGGGGATGCTTAGAGGCTGTAGCAGCCTCCTCCAAGTGCAGATGCTCTTCACCAGAAGTTCACTCATCATGCACTACTGGCTGTAGTGTGAACGGGCCCCTGATCTAGATTAACACTAGTTCTGTACAGACAACATGTACTAAGTAGCTCCTTGATCTGGAATAACAAGTAAGTGAATAAAGGGCCCTTGTCTTCTCTGGGTGTGTGCCTGTACTTCGTTCTCTTTTCTTTCTTTTTGCCCTGGAGAGAAATTGGCTGCTGAAGCTCTCTCTTTGCACACATAGGCATCTGTTTCCTTCAGTGCTCTTGAAAGCAGGTAACTCAGGTAAATTTGATCTGTCTCTCACAGGTGCCTAACGCAGCACAATGTGACATTAGCACAATGTGTTTAATCTTGCCACAGGCAAAGATTAATCTTGTGTGCTCCTTTGCTCAGATCTTGCAGGGACCAAGTGGGGAAGTCCAGCTTCCTTTTGTATTAAAGGTGAGATTTAGAGGCAGGCTTTCCAATCTGCTCAGATCTTGCAGGGACCGAGTGGGGAAGTCCAGCTTCCTTTTGTATTAAAGGTGAGATTTAGAGGCAGGCTTTCCAATCTGCTCAGATCTTGCAGGGACTGAGTGAGGAAGTCCAGCTTCTTTCGTATTAAAGGTGAGATTTAGAGGCAGGCTTTCCAATCTGCTCAGATCTTGCAGGGACCGAGTGGGGAAGTCCAGCTTCCTTTTGTATTAAAGGTGAGATTTAGAGGCAGGCTTTCCAATCTGCTCAGATCTTGCAGGGACTGAGTGAGGAAGTCCAGCTTCTTTCATATTAAAGGTGAGATTTAGAGGCAGGCTTTCCTATCTGCTCAGATCTTGCAGGGACTGAGTGGGGAAGTCCAGCTTCCTTTCATATTAAAGGTGAGATTTAGAGGCAGGCTTTCCTATCTGCTCAGATCTTGCAGGGACTGAGTGGGGAAGTCCAGCTTCCTTTCGTATTAAAGGTGAGATTTAAAGACAGGCTTTCCAATCTGCTCAGCCAGCAACCCAAACAACAGCCCTTTCTGCCCTTTCTTGGTATTCTGGACCAAGGAATCTCATAGTCCTTACCATTTGCATGGGACTAGTGGTAATCCAGATCACATCCTTGGAAAGGGCACAGTAATTAGGGATGTGCACAAATATGTGTAGACATTCGAAATCCGATCGAGTGTGCTGAATTCCAACATTCAAACTCAAAGAGAATGTCACGAAATTTGAACATAAACATTTGAATCCAATTTCAAACTTCAGATCTATTTGTTCAAATTAGGTTGTATACGGGATAACTATGGGATGCATACAGATGTTGACATTTGTATTTGCAGATTCGAATAAAAAATTCAAACAAATAGATTTGAATTTGATAAATATGAATCAAATCTTGTTAAATTTGAATTTAAAAGACTCGAATCAGATTTTTGAGTATTTGATTTTAACAGAATGTCAAAAAAAAAAAATTAGTGCACATTCCTAACAGTAATCCAGATTAGTGGAGGACCCAATAAATCGGTATCACTATAGTACTAGTGTAGTCTGATCCAGAACAAGTATGAGGCATCCACACACTGAACGGACTCAGGAAGATTGTGGGTACATCAAGGAGCATGTACTACAACAGTAAGACTGAGAAGACACCTTTGCAGTCCCTTCAGAGCAACAGCCATGTTTATTTATTTATTTATTTATTTATTTACATTTATATCCCGCCCTATACCCTAGGGTCTCAGGGCGGGTAACAGCATATTTAAAAGACAAGAATATTTAGAATAAAACCATATATAAAAACAGTATAAAACATTAGTATGTACAGTAGGGAAAAACTGTGCCACGTTCAACCAAAGGCCAGAGCAAAGAGGTGCGTCTTTACCCCCCTCCTAAACGTATACAGTGAGGGGGCCTGACGCACCTCAAGGGGGAGGCTATTCCACAGCCTGGGGGCTATTACTGAGAAGGCCCTCTCTCGAGTGCCCACCCGTCTTGCTACAGAGGGTGGTGGGACAACGAGAAGGGCCTCCCCTCCAGATCTTAGGGCACGGGCAGGTTGGTATGGGAGGAGGCGTTCCTTCAGATATTTGGGGCCCAAGTCATTTAGGGCCTTATACGTTAAAGTTAACACCTTGAATTGGGCTCGGTAATGAATCGGCAGCCAGTGCAGCTCTTTTAGGACCGGTGTGATGTGCGTCCGGCCTGATACCCCTGTAAGCAGTCTTGCAGCTGCATTCTGCACTAGCTGTAGTTTCCGAACCGTCTTCAAGGGCAGCCCCATGTAGAGTGCATTGCAATAGTCCAATCTAGAGGTTACCAGGGCATGGATGACTGTGGCCAAGTCGTCTCTGTCCAAAAAAGGCTTAAGCTGACGCACCAATCGTAGTTGGGAATAGGCACTCCTGGCCACGGCTTCCACCTGAGCTTCAAGCATCAATGCCGAGTCCAGGAGTACTCCCAAGTTACGCACCTGTCCCTTCCAGGGCATTGCGACCCCGTCCAGGACAGGGTATTTCCCAACTACACGGACCCGAGACCCTGTGACACACAGCACCTCTGTCTTGTCTGGATTCAGCTTCAATTTATTGGCCCTCATCCAGCCCATTACTGCCTCCAGACACCTGTCAAGCACTTCAACCACCTCTCCTGATTCAGATGGTACAGAGAGATAGAGCTGGGTATCATCTGCATATTGATGACACCTCACCCCAAATCTCCTGATGACCTCTCCCAGCGGCTTCATATAGATATTAAATAACATGGGAGATAAGATTGACCCCTGGGGAACCCCACAATTGAGTTCCCAGGGCGTTGAATCAGTATCTCCAATAACCACTCTCTGAGATCGGTTCTGGAGATAGGAGGAGAACCAATGCCAAGCACTGCCTCCCACTCCTAAGCTCCATAACCTCTCCAAAAGGATACCATGGTCAATGGTATCAAAAGCCGCTGAGAGGTCCAGGAGAACCAACAAGGTGGCATTCCCTCTGTCTCTCTCCCGGAGTAGGTCATCAACCAGGGCGACCAAGGCAGTTTCAGTGCCATAACCAGGTCTGAAGCCAGATTGAAATGGGTCTAGATAATCAGCTTCATCCAAGCATGCCTGCAGTTGAACAGCAACAGCTCTCTCTAGAACCTTGCCTAAAAAAGGTATGTTAGCTACCGGACGATAGTTGTTTAGATCTTCTGGATCCAGTGAAGTCCTCTTCAGGAGGGGGCGTACCACAGCCTGTTTAAGGGCCAGTGGGACCACCCCATCCCTCAGAGAAGCATTCACTACTTCCTGAATCCAGCCGGTCATACCTTGGCGGCTAGCTTTTATCAGCCAGGAAGGGCAAGGGTCCAGAGAGCATGTTGTTGGCCGCACTCCCGCAAGCAACTTGTCCACGTCCTCAGGCCGCAATAATTGAAACTGATCCAAAAGAATTGGACCAGACAGTTCTCTGGACGCCTCCCCTGGACTAAATCCAATTGTGACATCTAATCCCCTGCGAATCTGAGTGACTTTGTCCTCAAAGTGCTTTGCAAAACTGTCACAGCAGATATTACATGACCCTAGCTCACACTTCCTTGGGCTGGATTTTATAAGGCCATTTACTATTCTGAAGAGCTCTGCTGGACGGCTACTTGAGGACGCAATGGTGGCGGAGAAAAAACTACTTTTCGCCGCCGTCACCGCCACGTGGTAGGCATGATAATGCGCTTTAACCCGTGTTCGGTCAGATTCACAGTTGGATTTACGCCACCTGCGCTCTAGCCGTCGACCTTCCTGTTTCATGGCCCATAGCTCCATGGAATACCAAGGAGCTTTTCGAGCTCTACAAGAATGTCGAGGACACTTGGGGGCGATCGTGTCAATAGCCCTGCTCATCTCCTGATTCCAAAGAGAGACCAGAGCTTCGACAGGAGCACCAGTCATGCCAACCGGAAAGTCCCCCAGAGCATTCAGGAATCGCTGAGATTCCATAAGTCTCCGGGGGCGGACCATTTCAATAGGTCCTATGTCCCCACAGAGGGGAGCTGTCACTGCAAGTCCAAAACTCACCAGTGAGTGGTCCGTCCACGACAAAGGGCTGATAGCCAACCCTCCTATCAACGGAGTGCTACCAATTGGCTCCGAGGCAAAAACCAAATCCAGGGTATGACCTGCTGTATGAGTTGGACCAGTTACATGTTGAGACAGCCCCATGGTTGTCATGGAGGCCATGAAAAGCTGAGCCGGCCCACTGAGTGTAGCCTCAGCATGGATGTTGAAATCCCCCAGCACCACCGTGGTGGGGGCTTCCAACACCACCTCCGAGACTACCTCAGCCAGCTCAGATAGGGAGGCTGCTGGGCAGTGGGGTGAGCGGTACACCAGCAGCATCCCTATTCTGTCTCTCTGGCCCAACAACAAAAACAGCCCCTCAACCCCCTTTACAGAGCCAATTGGCCATCTGGTGAGGGAGATGGAAGTCCGGTGGATTACAGCAACACCCCCTCCCCTCCCCTCTGGTCTGGAACAGTGCTGCACACACCCCTTCTCCGAAACTGTCTCTTCTGCTTCCCAACGCCATATCTCCCCCTGCCCAATACCACTGTGATGGTGGCCCCCTGACACACGTCTCCCCCTCCTGCCTGGCCTTGACACATGATTCCCCACCCAAAACAGATAAAATACCCCAAATAAAACAATATTAAACAGTTAACAATTAAAACATCAATTCTAAAAACAAACCCTAACCCACAATTTAAAAGAAAAAAAATCCACTACATGGGAGGGGCAGGGGCAAATGCCCAGGTACAGGAGTTTGCCAGTTCTTCTCTTCCCTCCCCTCAGCCTGTATTATAGCTGGATGCTGGGTGTGGCCCAAACAAACCCAGGAGGCAGCAGAATTCTTCCTCCCTCAGCAGGTCTTATGCTGGTGGCTGGTGAAGGGCGTGGCCCAGGAGGCAGCAGAACTCTTCCTCCCTCAGCAGTTCTTATGCTGGCTGGTGAAGGGCGTGGCCCAGGAGGCAGCAGAACTCTTCCTCCCTCAGCAGTTCTTATGCTGGTGGCTGGTGAAGGGCGTGGCCCAGGAGGCAGCAGAACTCTTCCTCCCTCAGCAGTTCTTATGCTGGTGGCTGGTGAAGGGCGTGGCCCAGGAGGCAGCAGAACTCTTCCTCCCTCAGCAGTTCTTATGCTGGTGGCTGGTGAAGGGCGTGGCCCAGGAGGCAGCAGAACTCTTCCTCCCTCAGCAGTTCTTATGCTGGTGGCTGGTGAAGGGCGTGGCCCAGGAGGCAGCAGAACTCTTCCTCCCTCAGCAGTTCTTATGCTGGCTGGTGAAGGGCATGGCCCAGGAGGCAGCAGAACTCTTCCTCCCTCAGCAGTTCTTATGCTGGTGGCTGGTGAAGGGCGTGGCCCAGGAGGCAGCAGAACTCTTCCTCCCTCAGCAGTTCTTATGCTGGCTGGTGAAGGGCGTGTTAATGGTGTCTTTGCATTGCTCATCCCACGTCTACAGCGAAGGGATCTTTCATTGCCCATAAAGTCACATTGTATCACCCTCCAGATGCAACGTGTGAATGATGGAGCCATGCACCAATTCCATTGGTAGTTCACATCCACTGATATAGAACAGGGCTTAGTATCTCTCTTTAGACCTCATTTACCACCATCCAGCCCACTTAATGCAGTGCCTCTGCCTGCGGTTGATCCTGATCAAGATAATCCAGATTCACTAATCTGGATTAAGAGTGTCAAGTGCCGAAAAGGCCAAGGAATAGGGCCTGAAAAAAAAATAACTATGGAAGATGTCTGGTGTACACACCTCAAGCATCAGCTACAGTGGTGGATGGACAATGAAGGATAAAAGCTGGGAACACCCCCTATATCCAGTCGCTAAGAACTTGAGGGCACATTTCCTATTGCCTACATTCTTCTTTCAACTCAGGGGTGACCAAGAAATGTATAATTAGGGGTGTGCACAAATGCATTTTTTGCATTAGAATTCAAGCCAATTCGAATATTTTAATATTCAATTCAAAAATTGAAAATCCAGATTTTTGAAAATCCGGCTCAAATCCGTCTTATCCGAATCCGTACATTCGGAAATTTGATTCAAGCTCAAAAATACGGATGTTGACAACATTCGTATCCGATTCTTGAATTTGCATGCATCCCGTTTTCATCCCGTGTGCATTCCATTTCCATCCCATATTACAAGCGCAAATAAACACAATATTCAGATGCAACATACGATGATCTATTCAGTCGTATTATTCAAAAATCCAAAATTCGACTGAATGCTTAAATCCGGATTTTCAAAAATCCAATTAGAATTCGAATGTGGATATTCAACGGATTTGAATTGTATTTTTGAATTTTCAAATATCAGTGCACATCCCTGTGCATGATGCATGCACTATGTTCAACAAGGTCAGTTTTCATGTGAGTTTGCATAGAATGGGAGCCTCACAGCAAATCACTAACCCTTGGCTATATCTAATTATCATTCCTCTTAGAACCACGTCCTTGGAGCCCTCGACCAAGTCCTAGTGGGCATGAACCATCACTGATCAAATGGACCACCCAGTTGGGATGTGGGCAACAATAATTTAGCCTGAAGCTTCTAGAGATACTGGATTATCTGATTCGTGGATGGATAGGGTCCTTCTAGTAGGGCCCTATTCGATCTGTCCATGAATCTCGTCCGGATGCCGAATGCATAGATAATCCATGCCCATCCCTAATCTATTCAAACAGTAGATTTTCTAACATTTGATTCGTTACGAATTGATTGTCAAAAAACCATTCATGCACATCCCTAGTTCAGACAATGTGTTCTTCTTAGCAGCTCCCTGACCCGGAGCAACAACTAAGTGCAAAAATAGCATTGGTTGTGTTGCGACATCAGTATTTGTCCTTCCAGTGAATGGTCAGGGACTTTCAAAAGTCTTCTCCAGCACAACGATTCTTTGGCACTCAGCCTCCTTAAGGGTCAAACAAAAATACCAGGCACCCTCAATAGCGGCTGGGCCTCTTCCCCCCCCCCCCGAACAGTGGTTCTCAACCTTCCTAATGCCGCAACCCCTTAATGGAGTTCCTTATGTTGTGGAGACCCCCAACCATGGGGGCGGAGCAGCTGGGAGGTGGGCGGGAAGGGCGTTGGGAGACTCATCGCGACCCCTCTGAAAGGGTAGTTCGACCCCCAAAGGGGTCCCGACCCCCAGGTTGAGAACCACTGCCCTAGAAGAACTCCAGTTCACACCTCTGTGATCAGATTTGACATTATTGTACAAACCTGGCAATTAGAGACACGCAATTGCCACCAATGGCATTCTTTTCTTGACACCTTTCCATATTGCCAACTTATGCTTAGGCATGCTTTATTGCAGATTACCCTCTACTTGCAGCAGTTCTCAACCAGTGGGCCGCGACCCCTTTGGGGGTCAAACTGCCCTTTCAGAGGGGTCGCAATGAGTCTCCCATTACCTGTCCCTCAACCCTCCCAGCTGCTCCACCCCTGTGGTTGGGGGTCTCCACAACATGAGGAACTGCATTAAAGGGTTGCGGCATTAGGAAGGTTGGGAACCTCTGCTCTACTGCAATGTACCTGATGCACAGAACACATTTCCACAACGTAGCAGCCACTTAGTGCATGTAGATGCTCCAACGCTACAGGCGTCACTCACATGATATTAGGCAAAGTCTGCAGAAAGTTAAGTGCAAACTGTGTGTCCATCCACCTCCCAAGTGGCTTGTGCAAACTACAGGCTTAGGGGGCATTTTGATCTTCGTTGCTACCAAACTGCAAAAGTTGCAGTGAAGATCTGTGCTTCAGACAGGAAATGCCCACCCAGGAAACCATGAATCTCCTATCTTCTGACAGCCATCACTAACTCATTAACAGCCATAAAACCTCACACACCAATGGAGGACGCTTGGGACTCCACCATCTTTGACAATTCTGCCCTTGAACCTGGAAGGACGGCCAAATTAGTCTCAAGCTCTCTGTGACAATCAGCTGGACGGAAGGCAAAGCACTCTGCACGTACTCAGAGGCACTGTCTCCCCCTTTGTGGTTCCAAGTTCTTTTCCGTACATGATAGGTGAAGGTGGGGAAGGGAAGAAATGCTAAACATAGGATCTGGGCTAAATTTAAAAAGTATTGCCGGAGAATGCCACTTTTTCTTTCTTTCTTTCTTTCTTTCTTTCTTTCTTTCTTTCTTTCTTTCTTTCTTTCAGAACACTTATATCCTCCCCTTCACCAAACGGTCCCAGGGTGGGTTACAATGAAATTAAAACATACTGAATAGTAAAACATAAGTAAAAATATAACCCCCTCCCTACCTCCCTAGCAGGACAGCACCCCGAGGAAGCTGTTTAAGAAGCAAAAGCCTGCGTAAAATGATGTTTTCACCAGGTGCCGAAAACTGTAGATGCAGGTACCTGGCGAGCATCAAGAGGGAGGCTTTTCCAGAGTCTAGGGGCCACCACAGAAAAGGCCAGCCTGCAAGTCCCTATGCCTCGTACCTCTGAAAGGGAAGGAGCTACAGTAAGGTCCTCTCCCTGAGATTTCTTTCTTTCTTTCTTTCTTTCTTTCTTTCTTTCTTTCTTTCTTTCTCCTCCCAGCACTCCGCTAACCCCCAACAAGTTCAAGACACGGCATCTTTTAATGGGCACCCAGCCGAGGGCTTGCAAGGAAGCGCAGCCTTGATGCCTACCTGCCTTGGAGAGCGCGATTAAATAATTCAGAGTGTAACTGGCGAGGGACCAAGCGTCCCTCCCCTCCCCTCCCCGCGTCCTCCCCCCTCCCCTCCCCTCCCCTCCCTGCCTCCTCCTGCCCTCTCATCGCTACCTACAGTGTTCCCTAACGCAGCAGGAGTCAGGTTTACGCACAGTTCCCCTCGCTTGCCTTTTGCAGAGAGAGAGACCGAGAGAGGCAAGAGTTGCTGGTGCCGGCCGGGCACTACTGCTGCTGGGCTGAAAGGGTCCCGCTCCCCATCCGCAGCCGGGAGGGCAGCCGCGCGGTCGCCTGGCTGGCGCCGATTGGGGAGACACAGAGCGAGCGAGCGAGCGAGCGAGCCATGGACCCCAAGGAAAGGAAGAAGATCCAGTTCTCCGTGCCTGCGCCCCCCAGCCAGCTGGACCCCAGGGCTGTGGAGATGGTAAGAGGGGAGAGGGGGGTCGGGACACATTTCTTGCAGGGGATCCTTGGGTTGGTCGAGGAAAGCCGTCTCTCCACGCGATCCACGCGAAATACTGCGCTCTTAAAAGTATCCCGCGGGGAAGTTAAACTTGAGGAATCGGTTGGGCTTCTTCAATCCAGCTTCGGTCCACTTTCAGAGCGGGATAAAGCCGTAGGCAAAGTGACAAGTTGTTTGCTCTTGGCTTCATCTCTAACTCAGAAAATCCATCTTTGTGTTAGATAACGTGGAAAGAAGATGACGGTTCACTTTGTTGATGTGTTCTTCCACTCTGAAAATGGACCGAAGCTGGATTAAAACTTAGGTATGAATGCAGTGATGGTTTTCATCTGAGGGTTGATAGGTATCTATTTGTTATATATACGAAAATCAGTGTCATACTTCTACATTGTGTTGGCTTTAAATCGCTTTCTTTGATTTATTGCAATTTTAAGATATAGATAGATAGATAGATAGATAGATAGATAGATAGATAGATAGATACATATACTGTATATACGTACACACACATATATATAACTACATAAACCTATATATGTAAATACATGCATACATATATGTGTATATAAATAAATAAATACACACACATATGCATACATACATACATACATACATACATACATACATACATACATACATACATACATACATACATACAAGCAGTCCTCTTGGAAGGTAGGGGTATGCTATGAACACCTGTAGATACATTTATTGTTTATTTGTTGTTGATTTTGTTGTTGGGTGCCACCAAGCTGTGAGGAACTCCTAGTTGACCGCAGATGGGTACCTCTACGCAGTTTTCTTGGCAGAGAAACTGAAGTGGTTTTCCATTGCCTACTTGCGGGGAGAGGCCAGGGATCAAACCAGCAACCCTCGGCTTTCCAGGCATTTTGCTCTCCCGCTTAACTTCAGCATTACGCATTCTCAAAAGAAAAGCACTGTGAGTCTCTGTTTACAGGGACTTTTCACTTTGTAAGTGTGGATTCACACTAAAGAATGTGTGAACACATAGCAAGATGCTCCCGTGTGCATTTCACAAGTCCTTTCCTTCCCTCCATAAGTTCACATACCTATGCAGGAGAATCTTACCAACTCTTGAAAATCCATGCGCAAGAAGCTCTTTTGCACAAATGAACTCTATGTATCTTTATGTGTTACACAGTTAAGTACATGCAGACATTTCTGCACACCCACTCTTTACACAAGTCAAGTTGCATACAAACTTTCTTCACACACATACACACACGCTTACATCAATAAGCAAATTCTTATATGCAAATACTAGGGCTGTTTTTTTTTTAAAAAAAATTTACACTTCTCTAAGTGTTGTCTGTAATTCTGTGCTTGAACTGTGTGAGCATAGATATTCACACTAGGTGCAAAAAGCAACACTTTGGAAATCGCAGGTTTCTTTTCTTTGAACAAACTTTTATAGTGTGTGTTCAGACCAAAGGTGATGGCGTTAAATTTCTACCTAGCTGCCACTAAACACCTTCTCCGTCAGAGCTTTTGTGATAAAAAGCATTAAAGGATGAAAGATACTAGCTGGCAATTTGATAAGAGGAGACAGTGTGGACGGTTCTAAAACAAACCATACACTTAGGGACAGGTTTGAGCAATATCAGACGTGAGCACACCCTCAGTTTCTGGTTTTTATAGCTTCGGAAGCAAACTGATATGGTATCTACAGTAGTCTCTATCTCCAGAAGCAGAGAGCTGAGCCGAATCTTTAGAGGACAGACACTGAACTTCAGTATCTTGGGCAAGATAAAAAGGCATGTGCAGCCTTGCGCATTACAACATCCCAAAATATGAATGACCTAGACATGGGAACGAATTTAAGCAAAACAAACATATAGTTCTGGTAGGAATTTTCTTTTGCACATAGCTTCCTGCATTAGCTTAAGGCATGGCTTTCACATGATTAAATGTGTAAATACTTTAGTCATTCCTTCCACAGCAGTGTGGTTTTGCTGCTGTGCAGTCAATATAAAGTGATTTCCCCCTCAGAGCACATTTTTGCTCTTGGATGGTTGATAAAGGGTGTTTTTCCACTGTCACTAGAAGTACCCATTAAGTACCCATTAATGGGTACGTAATGGCATTTTTGTACCCATTAATCGGTACTTAATGGGTACTTCTAGTGACAGTGGAAAAACACCCATTATGTGACTTCTCTTGTTTAACGTGAACCCGGAAACTAGCACTAGTGCAATGAGATCACCACAACGCCATTGCCTTAACATTGAGGTTGCATCCACATACCCTAAAAAGAAAAGTGGTTCAAAAGGAGCGTGGAAGGGGTAGCATCCACACACTAGTGCCTTTAATCCACATTAAAGGCCAGGAAATGTGCTACCAAAGTACATTATTTGGCCTTAAATGTCAACTAAAGGTGGGGTGGGAAGAAATGCTGCCACCTTTAAGGCAGTTCTGAGCTGCTTTTAAAAAATCTGTGTGGATGCAGGCTGAATTCCCCTAGCTCCCAGTTTTCCACAGATGGCCACTGCTTGAATAGCATGGTTTCGAACCACAAGGTCTGGGCATTATGTGAGAGATGGGTATACCAATCCAAGGGGCATGCATGTGCCTATCCAATTCCACACAGAAAATTCCACTAAAAAGTGATCTCTGGAGGGTGATCATGACACTCCCAGGTGTGAGAATTAAATAAGTGTTTAAGCATCGTCTGATGAAACCAATGGAACCAAACCATATCACCGCCATCCACACAATCTATGGTCATCGGTCTATGGAATTGGCTGCCAGAAGAGGTGGTAACAGCTACCAGCCTAGATGGCTTTAAGAAAGGTTTGGACAAATTGATGGCTGACAGATGTATCACTGGCTACTAGAATGGATGCCTAAGTACATCTTTCAGGCTGGTGGGACAAGCAGGATGCTTCTAAAGGTCATTTGCTGGGATTCGAGAGCAGGAGAAGGTTTGCCCTTGTCGCTGCTTGAGGTGCCCATGGGCATTGGGTGGACCACTGTGTGTGACAGGATGCTGGACTAGATGGGCCATGGCCTGATCCAGCAGGGTTCCTCTTATGTTCTTATGATCTGTTGAACAATGTTGTCACAAAGAGGCTCAAGGAAAGCATTTCAAACAGTTAGATCATAGCGTTGACGCATTCCACGGTAGCTGAATGTGCTGGGAGTTTTGCAGCACCTTTAACATAACAAAAAGAAGGTAGTAGAAGTATAAGGTGAATTAGATCCCGTTTGGTCACATCAAGGGATTTCCTCATGTTGAGTTTATGGCTGAGAGTTGTAAACAAGGAGGGTAAAAAAAACCCTCAACAACCATGGAATGCTATTTCCCTTCAAACATGTCACTGACCCTGTTGTTTGCTTTTATTTTTCCAGGACTAATATGATTAAGGTAATATTTGCACTTACCTTTGGTATTCGAGTACAGGAAGGACCCCCTGTACTAGAATAAGCAGTTTGTCCCCAGCTGGGATGGATTGCTCCTGACCCAGAAAACGGCTGTCTATGTTGGGCTGGCCTGTTCCATGCCAGCCTTCATGATGGCTCCAAAGCTTGTGCCAGATTCAGAGCTGATACAGGGGGGCTCTGAATGCTCTGAGAGCAAGGAACAAACGTTCTTGGCCGCTGGAACTCCTGTGGGGGATTTTGGAGGTGCACCATGTTGCACAACCCAAAATAGCTCCCCCTGTGATATACCAGATGATGGAGGTGTGCTCCCTACATTTCTCTATGGTCCATCATACTGCTCCCTAATGTGCTGATCGATAAGGGATGGGCACTAATATTTGTGACATCTGGAGTTCATACGAATATGTAGCTTCGTCGCTGAATCGAAGAGGGCCTACATTAGTAAGCCCTATTCATCCACGAATTGGATTATCTGGTATCTGTCAAAGGTTCAGCAGATACCGGAAGCCCCGGGGCCTCTCTGTGCCTCTTGGTGCCCCACTTACCTGCCACCACCACCGCTTTTTCCTAGACCTTCTGGCTTAGCCTCCGGGGAGTGCCGAAAAAGGCCCCGGAGACCCTACTGTAGCCTCCCACCCCCTCCTGACACACCTGCTTACGTTTTGGGGGGCTGCAGTGGGACCAAAAGGTCAATGTTGCACAGTCCCCAGATGTAGGTCGTGCAACACTGGCCTGGAAGGCCTGTTTTGGCCTCCGGGGAGCACCGAAATAGGCCCCCGAGATACCACCGTGGCCTCCTGCCCCCCGACACCCCCCCTTACCTTTTGGGGAGCAGCTCTGGCACCAAAGGGCCTATTTTGGCACTCCCTGGAGGCCAAAAAGGCACTTCTCAGTTTACGTGCACAGCGGGAGCTTCGCACACAGACCCAGAAGTGTCTATGAAAACGGTGCTCAGCAGCAGTGGCAGCTGGTGACAAAAACAGGTAGGTGGGGTGGGGGGACCTTTGCTTTGTTTCATGCACATATATTTGTTTAAATATGCATGCACAAGTATGAAGCCTCCCCCCATTCGTGGGGGTGGGATTTGGTCAAAGCCGAATTTTCCGACACTTGATTCAGCGAATGTGGGGAATGGAATTTGTGCACACCCCTACTGATGGCCCTTGAAAAAGAGGTCCATTGCTAGACTGGACCAGGATGCCATTTTGAGGGCCCTAGCCTGGCCTATGCTGTATCCCGTGCAGACAAAGTGTACGAGGAGAGGGAGGGAACACTACTATTCCACAAAATCGTGTGGATGGCAGAGGCCAAAACAGATTCATCGTCCGGTCCAGTGTGGAAAGGCCCTTAGACTTTAGAGTCTCACAAGGATTTTTGTTTTAAATCTCCCTAAACATTCTGCATAGATTCATTCTTCATTTTTGAAATCTTTCAGATGATGGTTCTAAACTTTGATCTCCAGATGTTGCTAAACAACATTTCCTGCCATTGCTTGTCATTGGGCAGACAAGCTGGTGTTCTAAAAACATCTTGAAACCCAAGTTCGACATTTCTGCATTAGACAACTGCTTCTTACCCAAGCCCTGCGATGTAGGTTTTGTGTATGAATGTTAAGCTACTTTTAAACACGGCCACCCCAAAAAGTGTTGGAGGAGCAAGCAAGAAGCAAAATTAGACCTCCCAGTAGATTTCCCAGCCTGACAGCCTAGCTCTACAGTTCTCAGAGCAATAAGGGATGAGGCCAGGAGCTACCTGTAGTTGTCACTGAGTAACTTCTAAACCAGGAGTAACCAATGTAGAGAAGAAGAAGAAGAGCTGGCTTTTCTACCCCACTTTTCTCACCCATTTCAGGGGACTAAAAGCAGCTCACAAAAGGTTTGTTGAATTTTGAAAGTGCTTCTAATGCATATCCTGTTTTTAATCTTTGGGTATGGGGTGGGATAGAAATGTAAATAAATAAATAAATAAATAGATAAATAGATAAATAAATAAATAAATAAATTTGAAATCACTCCCCATAAGCTGATTTTTATCTCACAGAACCAAAGCACATTTCCAGTCAGTCCAGAGAGAGGATTCCTTAAAATATAGCTTTTGATACCTTTAAAAGGTATTTAAGTGGCTTACTCCCACATGGTCTTCCTTTTCTCTTCTTTTCACTTGTATATTTTACTGTTGATTCAATTCACTCCAACTCTTTGGTGATGTTAAATAACCAGTGAAGATTAAAATGAAACAAGAGGGTTTAATACACATGAAGTGTAGGAAGAACAGCTAAGATGGGCAAGAAGAGAGAAGAAAAAACATGAGTGTTTTTTTTAAAGAACAATGCAAATGGATAAAGGAGTATTTGTATTCTGTTTAATATAACAACATACGAAGAGTCTTCTACTGAATCCAGTCCCAGCCCATCCATTCCAGCATTCTAACTCACACAGTAGCCCACCAATTACTTCTGGGCATCTCGAGCAGAAGACAAAGGCAAAACCTTCACCTTCTCTGGACTCCCTGGCAGGTGTCCTTTGGAGGCATCCTGCTTGTCCCTCCAACCTGGATGCAGTATTTGGGCATCTACATCTCAAACGTGTGGAAAACACTCCGGAACGGGCTGGGACGCAAACCCAGCCCCGGCAATGCGAATGCCGCGTTCCGGAGTGTTTTCCACGCGTTCCAAACTGCGTGTGCGAAAAGGCTTCTGTATTCCAATTCAGCCCATGTTATCCTCAAGGAATTGGGAACAGCCGGATTGCCGCTCAGTCCTGAATCGGGATTTAAAAAGTCCAACCTGGATTTTTAAAAGTCGACTGGGAACGCACCCTTAATGCACATAACACTATAATGAAATGGCAGATGCCTACACCAAAACACCTGCAAACTGGGTTTTAACGGTGTATAGTGAAAGAGAACAGAGGCAAGGAAAAGAAGGGGGCCTGAATTGGTTTCAAGGTGGAAAGGAGTTAGATTGCCCTAGACAAGTCCATCTTATTCTGTCTCTCAAATCCAGTCTCTTCTCATGTGGACGCTGAGCACATAACAATCCCATGTAGGGCTATATCCACACACAAGTAAAGAAAGAAAAGTGGCTTAAAAGCAGCTTAGAGGTAGTAGCCTCCACATTCTAGTGCTTTGAATCCACCTTAAAAGCCAGAAAATCAATTTCCAAAGTGAATTCTCTGGCCTTTAATTTGGATTAAAGGTGATATGGGAACACTGGTGACCACATAGCTACCACTACTGTCCCACTTGTGAGCTTCCTTAAACGGGTATGTGTGACGCTTCATACAGCTTTTACTGGGGGGTACTCAACTGTGGATCTCCAGATGTTCTTGATCTATAACCCACATCATTTCCTCCAGCACTAGATATTTTGGGCTACAACTTAGGCTTGAAAAGCACACAAATGCTGTCCGGGCTTGATGAGGGCTGGCAAAACCTGTATGTCGTTGTGGCCTGGATTTCTTCCCCCTCTCCCTCCCACTGTTCACTGTTTGTGTCCATTTTGCTTCTCCGTCTCCTCCCCGTTAGATGGCCAATGGAGACCAGGAGGCTCCCATTCCTGGCCTTTGGCCTAAAGACAACAGCCTGCTGCCAAATACTGGTACACCTTCTTCAGAAGTGCCAGAAGATGCTTTCCTTCCAAGACATTCATGGAGCCAGGGGGCGGTGCCCTTGGAATTTCGACTTGCCAGGCTGTTGCTAAGCTTCTCTGTGCCAACAACTCTTTGGGTCAGACCTGGAAAGCAAATGCAGGGAGACGTTAACTGTTGAAAGATGATGAAAAGCTTCAAAGCACTTGGACAATATGTCCCAATGGTTCTTCCTCCAGCCACCCCATCCAGGAATGTGCCAAAAGGCACAGAGCCCAGCTATGGAAGATGGGCATCCCCACAAAGGAATTATTAGAACATTTGAGCTTTGTCACTTCCAGACAAAATTAGCAAAGGCCTTAGAACTAGGGGTGTGAACGAATGCAATTTTCGGGATTTGATTTGATTCGAATCTATTAAATTTGAATTTAACCAAATTTGATTCAAATTAAGCAAATTGGAATCTATTAGTTTGGATTTTTCATTCAAATTTGCCCTTATGAATGTTGACAACATTCGTAGATGCCCGGATGCATTTTCCGCCTGCCCATACACATCCGTACTCATCCGTAC
The DNA here is from genome assembly GCA_023333525.1 of Aspidoscelis tigris stejnegeri. Taxonomy (NCBI): domain Eukaryota; kingdom Metazoa; phylum Chordata; class Lepidosauria; order Squamata; family Teiidae; genus Aspidoscelis; species Aspidoscelis tigris. Next base: position 41,551,158 of record JALMGA010000009.1, on the reverse strand, counting down.
ACGTCTGTATGCGTCCCATAGTTATCCAGTATGCAACCCATTTTCATCCCATACGGATCCGTACAAATGTGTAGGGATGCGGGAAAGGCGCGGATCTTCAAGTACACATCGTGTACGAACCTGTACACATGCGAATGTCCAAATAATTTGAATGGATAGATCCAAAATTTGAAATTTGAATCGAATCTTTAAATTTGAAATTAAGGACATTCGATTCAAATTTGAATGTCAAAATTCACTCGATTCAATCAAATTTCAAATGCATTTGAATATTCATGCACATCCCTCTTCCCAAGTGGTTCTTCCTTCAGCCATCCAATGCAGGAATGTGCCAAAAGGCACAGGTCCCAGATATGGAAGATGGACAGCCCCTCCAAAGAATTATTAAAACATTTGGGCTTTGTCACTTCTAGACAAAATTAGCAAAGATGGACAGGCCTCAGAACCCCAAAATGTGTGCCACGCTTACCTTCATCCTATGAGAATCTAACCAAGCTTTATAAATGATTTGTATTATAGATTCGTCGACGAAGGCCAACACCAGCCCTGCTCTTCCAGCTGTCAGAAACTTCCTCTCCTGGTGAGTTTTGATATTTCTTGTGGAAAGGAAGAACAGGCGATGGACTGTATAGAATGCTTGACCAGAAAAGCCTTTGCTGTGATTCAGCCAGACTTTACTTTAGGGTGGCTGGTAAATATAGTGATATAAGAGAAGGATGTTGTCACATGTATACATGCAAATACAATGGATGGTTCAGGTGAAAGCTGGACAGCTGGATTGCTATTATTTTATTTAAATTCTTGCATGGGCCAGGTCTTCATGACTAAGATGTACCCTTCCAGCTCTTATCGTTCTATGAGGTTGTATATACGTGAAATTTGCATGTAGCAATTCAGTTTGAGTATCAATAGGAGCATTGTAATGTAAGCAGAGCCCTGTTGGATCGGCCTGCAGTCCATCTAGTCCAGGATCTTGCCTCACACGATGGCCTACCAATTGCTTCTGGGCATTCTTAAGCAGAAGACAAAGGAAAAACTTTCACCTACTCCTGACTTCCTGCAAATGGCCTTCAATAGCATCCTGCCTGTCTCTCCAACCCAGAAATGGTACCTAAGCATCCATATAATGGCTATTGATACACTTGTTCTCCACGAATTTACCTACCCTTTCCAGGCTTTTGCTGTCACCACTTCTTCTGGTAGTAAATTCCATAAATCAATGACCCTGTGAAAAAATACTCCCCCAGTCCTAACTCTCTCAGAGGGAGGTTCTGATTGGCTATCCAGTATCCCTATTCAGGCCCCAAGATGCCCTAAAACACAGCTGGAATTGCTATGTGGAACCAGAGGTGCTGACATTTTGGTGCCCTGCAGCAATAGTGGCTGTATTTGGTGGCCACAGATTTTCCCATTGCCTAGCACTGTCATCTACAAGCATCTACAGTGTAAGTCTGTTTCCAGATTGCAAGAGCAAAAGTGAGATCTAAACAAGACCCCACAATTGCCCCTTCCTGTCCCCCACCAGATGTGAAGATTCTTACCTTGATGACCAGCAAACTCCTTCCGTGATCAGGTGAGTGATTTGGTACTACTGGCAGCCAGCCAAATGCCCCCCCCCCAACCCATTTTATTTTGTTGGTCTTGAATGCTTGGCTGGCTTCCAGTAGCCCCAGATGACCCAATCGTGGAAGGAGATTGCCAGATATTCGAGTAAGAATTGCTGTTACTGGATATCTAGCATTATTACCAGATTTCTACCCTTTCTGCACTTACTTGCCTTAGATCCAGGTCAGTGGGTCCAGAATAATTTAACCCACTGATCCAGATAATGTGGAGGTGTGTGCCAGATCAACCCACACAAGATTCAGAGCTGCTACCCCCCATACATTTGAAGGTTAGGAATGAAAACCCCCGGTAGTTCTGGAACACGGAGGTGTGCTGTCTGCAGGCTTCCCATGCTCCAGAATAAGGCCCTTTGTCCTCTTGTGGACCCAGTTAAACAGGTCCACCAGGGATCTGGATTAAGGGCCTCTTAATCCATATCTGGGGCAATTTTGCACTTCTCTTCCTGTTCACTGGACAGGCAAGGAGCACAATCACCCAACACTGACTAGCACTCGCAATTATAGCCTAGGCCCCAAGCCATTGGTCACTCACCTGTGATTGATCCCAGGGCCAGTCCTCTTGAGGGCACCGCCATTTTGTTTGCAGCACCCTCCACTATTACGACGCTGATGCTCTGTGCATGCACAATTGCATCTATGGTTCCCCGAGGTGCCATCGCACTTGCACGGAACCTCAGACAACCCTGGAGCACTGGAAAAGGTGCAGTTGCTCACCACTGGGCGTGCCAGGTAAGGAATTGGTTAAAGGTGGTAAAGGTGGGGAGCACAAAATCATGAATAATTAGGGAACTTCTGGGAAGGAAGGGGATATCTGGAGGCTGTTACAGCCTCCTCTAGGTACGGATGCTCTTCCCCAGAAGTTACCTAATTATGCACTATGGGCTGTAGTGCAAATAGGCCCCTGGTTCCATCCAGTGCAAATAGAGCCAGATAAATGAGGGGTAGGGCCTCCTTAATCTATGTTAATGAGTGGATGAGGAGCCCCTGGTCCAGCCTAGGAGTTTGGTTTAGTGGTTAGGGAGCCAGACTCTTATCTGGGAAAACCGGGTTCGATTCCGCCCTCCTTCAGGAAGTCAGCTGGGTGACCTTCGGCTAGTCACAGCTCTCTTCTGAACTCTCACAGCTCCACCCACCTCACAGGGTGTTCTGTTGTGAGGAGAAGAACAGGAGGTTTCCCAGCCGCTTTCAGTCCCCTTAAATGGGTGAGAAAAGTGGGGTAGAAAAGCCAACTCTTCCTCCTCCTCTTCTTCTTCTTCTTCCTTAAACCCTAATACAGGTAAGTGCAGAAAAGACCTTTCCATAACAATGAAGTTATAGGATTTTGAGCAAATAACCCAAGACTATACTGGGAATGCCACAGATGGAGGTACCCCAAGGAACACTGGCATATAAAATACCTATAATTTGCAAAAAAAAAAAAGGAAAAAAAAAATAAAAATAGGATGCATGGAAAAAAATGTGGGTTTTATATGGCAAAAAAAAACCCAACAAAAAAACTATGTAAGTTTGTGTACTGAGAAGAAATTGGGAGCCTCTACATTCCATTCTTTAAAGTAACTAATATTTAAACCCATTCTAGGCAATTATCTTTTTTGAAGCCTAGGAAACCTCCAGATTTAAAACAGAGAAGCAAATGATGTTCTGTTCCACTACTAACTAGCTCCTTCCAACCCATAATCCAATCCAAATTCCCTTCAGCTGAATCCATCTCTGAATTTATCATGGTTATTGAGATTTAGTCTAGATGTCTGTGAAACAGACCCATTCTACCAGGTATTTTATATTATGACTGGACAGACTCAAGGCTTTTCTTGGGACAGTAGTCTTCATTGTAGCCATTGATACATCTGTCATCCATAAATTTGTCTAACCCTACCTTGAAGCAATCTAGACTGGTAGCTGTCACCACCTCTTCCGGCAGCACATTCCATAAGCCAATGACCCTCTGGGTGAAGAAATACTTCCCCTTGTGAGATCTGACTCTCCTACCCATCAGCTTCATAGATGCCCCCTGGTTCTAGTGTTGTGATAGAGAAAAGAAATTTTCTCTATCCACCTTTTCTATACCATGCATAATTTTATATAATTTCAATCAGGTCCCCTCTCAAACGCCGTCTCTCCAGACTGAAGAGGCCTAGATGTTGCAGCCTGGTTTCGTAAGGGAGGTGTTCCAGACCCTTAATCATTCTGGTTGCCCTTTTCTGCACCTTCTCTAGTGTGGTGACCAGAATTGTACACAATATTCCAAATGTGGCCTCACCATAGATTTATAAAGAGGCAAAATGACACTTGCTGACCTATTTTCTATTCCTTTCCTAATTATTCCCAGCATTGAATTTGCTTTTTTCACTGCTGCTGCACACTGGGTAGACACCTTCATTGAACTGTCCACCAAAACCCCGAGATCCCTTTCCTGATGTGTTGCAGAAAGCTCAGACCCCATCAGTTTATAGACATAATTTGGATTTTTGGTCCCAATGTGCATTACTTTGCACTTGTTAAAAGCACATTTGCCACTTGGTTGCCCACATAAAAAAGGAAGCGGGGCATGGAGGTGGGGGAGCAGGCTTAAAAAATAATGGCAAACACACCCCCTCGCCTCCCTTGAGTGACACAATGGCATCCAATAAGAAAGAAGGGAGATTTGACAAAGCAAAAGTGGTGGAGATTTCCATGGAGGAAGCTCAGGTTGATCACGGAGAAAGGTGTGAGCCATGCAGCCCAGATTGAGGCCGACCTGAAAGTGACCTATAGGTGTGACCAGAACAGGTATGACCAGTTCGAATTATGAATAGGACATCTTGTCTCACATAGGTGTGACGAGGGACCAGATGTGCAGTAAACCTCACTATTGTCTCAGCAATCTGTTCGGAATGCCAGATATACCCCTTGCATTCCCAATAGAAGAAGACTACTTTAATGGCCCCAAATCCTGTAAAATCACTTTTATGGCAAGTACGGCAATGAGGTCCAGTTTAGGAATGTGCAGAAATATTCTCAGCATTCAAAATTCATATGAATTCAGACAGATTGCAACACTGAAATTTGAATTGAATTTTGGCACATTCAAAGATGGCCATTCAAATTCGTAGGAAGCTTTGTATGGAATTTGTATGCATCCGTATGCATTTGTATGGGATTCGGATTGGATTGAACATTCGAATCAGATTTGAATCCTACTACATTAGAAGAGGGTCTATTCAAATGAATATGAATTTTCTTACATTTGATTCAATTCAAATAGAATACAAAAAATATTCGTGCAAACATCCCTAGTCCTGTTAAATGAAATGCGAAAATACATTGACCCAATAATGTTTGGTCTAGTGGTTAGGGAGCCAGACTCTTATCTGGGAATACTGGGTTCAATTCCACCCTGCCCCATGTAGCCAGCTGGGTGACCTTGGGCTAGTCATAGCTCTTCTCTGAGCCCTCACAGCCCCGCCTACCTCACAGGGTGTTCTGCTGTGGGGAGAAGAACAGAAAAGCTTTGCCAGCCACTTTGAATTCCCTTAAATGGGTGAGAAAAGCGGGGTAGAAAACCCAACTCTTCTTCTTCTTCTACTGGCCACAACTGAATGCATACCTTCCAAAAGCTATTTAAAAGGAACCAAGAAGAGTTTGGAAATCTAATCATAGATATCAAATGCCTTGTCAAGGTTGGCCTTTGCTTAATGTCACCTTGGGCATACATTTCTGTTGCCTAGGTGAAGCAGAAGGAGAATGGGAGGCATGAGATATCATTAGGTTTGAAAACTCAGCATCTATGTTAGTTCCAGAGAAGCACTTTAAATATGTTGCTTTCTCATTTTTGAAGCTGAGAAAAATCTTTAGCTGAGAAAAAAATAATTGAAAAACCCACACGCATCATTCCACAGCTTCTCCCATACGCATCATCTCAGAACCAGTACAGCCATGGGCAAAAATAGACCAGAACCCTGGTGTCTTTCATAGGGCCAGGTCACAGCACAAATTAAGATGACCTGGGGTGTAACAAAGGGTGTTTTTCCACTGTCACTAGAAGTACCCATTAAGTACCCATTAATGGGTACAAAAATGCCATTAAATACCCATTAATAGGTACTTAATAGGTACTTTTAGTAACAGTGGAAAAACACCCAAAGTCTCAGACCATTGTTGGTTTGATCACACTCATCTATTATAGTGCTCAATCAGTTCATTTTTTTCTTAGTTGACACTTTTCAGACTCTCCAGATTCACTCTAGTGATAGGGTACTTTTTCCTTCTCTACTCCCATCCTTCTTCACCTTGTACCTTCTGTGATTGGATGCATTCCTGACAATCACATTTTGGCTCATCGGGTATACAATGGCTACTGGAATGGATGCCCAGATACTACAGGTTAGAGATGCAGTAAGGATGCCTCTAAAGGCCATTTGCAGGGATTGAGAACAGGGGCATTTTCGTACTTCCTGTTCACTTGACGGAAAAGGAGTGCAATTAACCAACATTGACTAGCACTTCTACTTGGAATGCTAGTCAACTTTGGCTGTCCGACCCCCCCCCCCCAAAAAAAACCACAATCAAATACTTACCTGATTCAATCCCGAGGCTGGTCCTCCTCTGGGTGCCACGATGTTGGCTGTGGCACCCTCCGCAACTGGGTTTAAGCCATTGTCATGACAATGCTGATGCTGTGTGCATGCACAGTTGCATCTATGGTCATTTAAAGTGCCAGTGCACTTATGCAGCACCTCAGATGACTCCATAGCATCAGAAGAGGTGTGAATGGCTGCTGCCCAGATGCTTCAGGTAAGCTTCCAGGTAACGTTGGTTAAGGTGCGGAGCAGAATTTTGTGCTCCACCCCTAATCAATAATTAGTGAACTTCTGGTGAGGTAGGGCATGCTTGGAGGCCATAGCAGCCTCTTTGAAGTGCAGATGCTCTTCAATAGATGTTCACTAATTATTGACTAGTGGCTTTCACTAGTGTGAAAAGCCCCCAGGTGAAGGTTTTGCCTTTGTCTTCTGCCTGAGAATGCTCGGAAACAATTGGTGGACCACTGGGAGAGACAGAATGCTGGACTAGGTGGGTTGTGGCCTGATCTAGTTGGGTCCCTCATGTTCTGAAGGTCTATACAGTACCTCTGATTATAGGCTTCACTCACAAAAGTCCCCTGCACAGTTACAAAGATGTTCCATTTAAACTGACTTCTGCCTACTGATAGTTTAATTCAACAGTGGACCCCATAAAGCTTTAAAATGGAGGCAGCTGCTACCAAACTATGCATAATGGATTTAACCAGGTCATTACTGAATAAAAGGTAAACATTTCCACCTGGTTCATAAATTTAAGGAGTTGAGTGGATTTTTCTTGAACACAAATGCAGGTTATTCTGTGCAACAAACAACTTTTTAAAAAGCTCACTGTGCAATTTGGGAGGTGATTTTAATTCACAGCTATGAATTTCTATTTTTTACACTTTGACTAGGCAGAGCTGAAATCAGCCAAACGCAGGGAGCCGTTCACACAAATAGATTGCCACGTGGAACTGTCTCAACAAAATCATATTTCAAACAGCCACCCACCTGGCTGCTTGAGTGCATTAATTGAGCCTCTGTTACACTGATTTTGTTACAAGATATCTGTAAGCTGGGAATTTAATTTTTTGAATGTCCAGTGTCTAGGAGAGCTATCTCCAAGACTGTTGTGTTTTTAGGCTCTAAATCTCATCAGTCACAACCACCAGAAGCAATAGATAATTTAAAAATTGCAGTCGAATACTAAAGGCCTTTTCTGTACTCCTCTTTAGTTAATTCAGATGAGTGGGTCAGTCCCACTGATTCAGATTACTTGAAAGAAGGGATGTGCACCAATGCAATTTTCGACATTCGATTCTATTCAAATTGAATATTCGAATATCCGAATTTATGCAAATAAAGAAAAACAAATGTCTGGACATCTGAACCGATACGAATACATTCATATCTATTTGTACAAATATTCGATACATATCCAATGATATGAATCTCTTATGCATCCGTACGCATCCCGATTTTATCCCGTACGCATCCCATTTTCATCCTGTACTTATCCGTATGGATGCGTATGGATAGGAATGCAAATCGTGTAGGTATCCATACACATATGAATGTCCAAATTATTTGTACGAATAACTTGAAATATTCATATGAATACTAAAAAACGAATGTGTGGACATTCGATTTATATATAAATGTCCAAATTTGTCTGAATAATGAATATTTCAAATATTTGTGCCCATCCCTACTTGGAAGTGTGGGCCAGATCTGCACCATCAGGACTGATCTGGCCCTTCCTCCGTGCAGCTGCAATGCTTGCACAAGCTTTGCACTTGTCCCCCCACACCTCCAAAGGGTAGGAATAACAGTTCCTAGCTTCAAAGACTGGAAGAAATGTTTTTGGGTGTCACGCTATGGTCCATTGCTGAAAAGCACCCAGCCACCAGAAGTTCCAGATCATGGGGACTTCCCATCTGCACATTTCCTGCGACCTGGAATAAGGCCTTTGGTCCACATGTAACCCTGGTTAAAGAGGTCTACAACAGAGATGTGCAAGAATATTCAAAATATTCGTTATTCAATCAAATTCAGCCGATTCAGACATTCAAATTGAAATAGAATGTCTGGACATTCATTTTTTAAATATTCTTACGAATACAAATATTTTGAAGCATTCGTTCAAATAATTCGGATATTCGTATGCAAATGGATACATACACATTACATATGTATCTGCACACACTGTATTCGTATCCATACGCATTCATACAGATACATACAGGATGAAAACGGGATGCATATGGGATAAAAATGGATGCGTACGGATACATACAAATGTTGTCAACATTCGTATCTTCAAACTCATATAAAATTTTTGTACGAATAGATACAAATGTATTTCGATCGGTTCGAATTTTAATACATTTGTTTTTTTTTCTATTTGTACAAATTCATACATTTGAATATTCCATTCAAATTGAATCAACTGTCAAATATTGCATTAGTGCACACTCCTAGTCTACAACAGACCCGGGTTAAAGGTCTCCTTAATCTGGCTCTGGCTCTGTCCAGTGAAAGGCAAATCTGGATCAGTGGCCAAAGGGCCCCCTTGATCCACTTTAACATGCAGATCAGGAGGCCTGTGATTCAAATTAAGTAGCTCCTTAATCCAGATACCCCATGAGCGTAGAAAGGCCCAATGACACAACAATGTTCTGTTCTAAAATGAGGACAATTTTTCGGGTGACAAAGGGCATTTTGCAATCCCACGCGATGCCTTCTTTGTGTTCCTCTGACCTGCTTTCTCTCTCTCTCTCTGGATATATTTACCTGCAATAAAAGAACGTGCTTTGGAGGCAGTTCAGAGATGGCTTAGAGATGATTCACGAGCGGGTTTGTTCCCGGGCTACTGGCCTCCACTCAGACATTCTAGGCCAGAAAAGCTGCATTGAAAATGGGATGGAAACATGAATCTTGCACACTTTTAAGCCACTTTTTTTCCTACGTGCAAATTCAGCCTGTCTCTGTGTTTTGTTTTGTTTTAATGACAGTATTTTTTTTCTTCCCACCCTCTATGTTTCATTTGCTTGCTACAGAAGAGGAAGGCTCACCATACCAGGTCAGTAATGCTGGTCATAATCAAGGGGGGGCGGAGTGGGGGAAAGGATAGGACAACTGAATGAAAGATCCAGATGTTGTACTATCTTCACTACCAACAAATGCAGTCATCATTTCTTCCCTTTGTGCATTTTGTTCTGCTGTGTTCATTCATAGTCCATATTTCTTCAATTATATTCTTCCATTCTCTTCCAATGTGACATATTGTTGGTCCAACTGGTTCCCATCCAGGAACTAGCATAAAGGCAGATATGTTCTCCAGGCATGCTTGCTTTATGGAGGCATCAGGCTTTTCTGGGGAAACGATGGAGAACAAACCTGGGACTTTCTGCACACAAACCAGTATTTGCACTTCGCTTCCCATCCTCTGAGCATGATTAACCAACATTGACTAGCGTTTGCACTTGGAGTGCTAGTCAACCTTGGCCGTCTTCCCATCCCCCCCCCCCATGGGATTGAATACTTACCCTATTCAATCCGGGGCCCGGTCCTCTCTGCTTGGCCTGACTCCTGGTTCACTTCATGGGCACCTCTATGCCATTTTCTTGGCAAAGAGACGGAAGTTATTTGCTACTGCCAACTTCCAGGAAGAGGCCAAAGTTTCAACCCATGACCTTTTTCTTCTCCCCAGTCCATTTGCTCTACTACTGAGCTAAACATTATACAACGTAAAAAGAATGCGAGTCATTGGCTAAGAAAAGCAAATGTCTCACCATATACATAATATAATTGCTCTTCACAAATTATTATGATCATAATACCCAAATATCCCAATTAGGTATCTACAATTAGAAGATTTAGAACTTCTGAAGGATTGCCTTTCCTGATGCTTCTCCTAACAGTCCCAGACCATTTGAAGCCAATCTGTTTTAAAAAGTAGTTCAAAAGAAAATTGAATTGCTGTGCAAGGAGAAGGTGGGATCCAAATGGCTTCATTTCAGAAAGCGTTGAGAACCACTGTGTTTTCCCAGCAAGCAATACTGAGAAAGAGAAAGTGATTTCTTTCTTCTTGCAACTTGAGGACTGGTTTAGGAGGGTCTTGTTGATCTCTGTTGGACCATGCTTTTGACAGTTCTAATTGTAAACAGAGCAAAACAAAGTAGCTTCCTGTAGAGATGTGCACAGATATTCAAAAATTTGAAAATCCAATTGGAATCCATTGAATAACGACATTCGAATTCGAATTGGATTTTCAAAAATCCGAATTTACACCTTCAAACAAATTTCCGATTTTTGAAAATCCAATACGGATTTTTGAAAAATTCGAATGAACAGATCCTCATATGTCACATATGAATATTATACTCATTTGCGCTTACAATGTGGGATAAAAACGGGATGCATACGGGATGAAAACAGGATGAAAATGGAATGCACGCAAATTCAAAGAACTGATATGAATGTTGCCAACATTGGTATTTTTGAATTTGAATTGGATTTTTGAATGTATGTATTCGAATAATCCGGATTCAAACTGGATTTTAAAAATTTGAATCGGATTGCATGTTCAAATATTTTATTCGATTTGAATTGGAATTCAAAAAATGCATTTGGGCACACCTCTGCTTCCTGTGCTGTGTGATGATCAGAATTAGAAATGTTTACAATTTCTCTTCCACACTCGCTTTTAGGCATGTGCATGAATATTCATAAGATTAGTTATTCGTATGAATTTGGACAAATTTGGACATTTGTATCTGATGAAATGTTGCGATATTCATACACTGATATTCATATGAAAATGAATGTTTTGGGACATGCACATGAAGCTTTAGAACATTTGTGAAATGAGGAAGTGGGAAAGCGGCTGTTCCAGTCATATCTGCAACAGGTCCAGAGTGAATTCGACATGGTTTGAGATTGGATTCGAAGTGGATTCAGGGTGGATTTGATGCTTTCAGAGCAGATATTTCATGGGATACGTATTGGATACATATCAGATACATATGCATTTGTATCAGATATTTGTACAGATATATTCATAAGGAATAGAATCCTACCACATTCAAAGGGGATCTATTTGAACGAATACAACATAAGAACATAAGAGAAGCCTTGCTGGATCAGGCCACAGCCCATCTAGTCCAGCATCCTGTCGCACGCGGTGGCCCACCAAATGCTCATGGGCATCTCAAGCAGAGACAAGGACAAACCTTCTCCTGCTCTCGAGTCCCAGCAGATGGCCTTAGAAGCGCCCCGGTTCCTCCCCCGCCCGCCCCCCAGCCTGAAAGATGCACCTAGGCATTCGTTCTAGTAGCCATTTGTGATCACAAATTTTCTTACATTCAATTCGATACAATCAAATGCAAAAAAAAAACCCATTCGTCCATATGTGCACAACCCTACTTGCTTTGCATTGAAGTGAATGGGATGGAAATTCATAATTGTATGAATGTGCTAGCTTTTGAATTCACTTTGAATGTTCATCGAATGTTCATCCGAATCCACTCGGGAATGTAATAAAGCTTTGAACAAAAGCATGAAAGCTTTTGTTTTGTTTGGGAAGGTCAGTACACAAATGTAGCCAATATTCAACTCAAATGCCACATCTCGATCATTCACAATACATACAAATTGCAAAGGTGATGAACACTTTTCACTTAATATCAAGGCTTGGCCTATAAAATGTAAAACTTCCAGGAGGGCCGAAACTTTCTAGCCCATAAATGTCTAGATTTTCTGCCATGGCACAGTAGTTAAGTATTAGGAGATATGGAGTTAAAAAAGAATCAACAACTTCTGTAAGCTCAAAGTACTTCTGTAGGGGAAAGAATGCTTTCTGTGTTCCCACCGGAGTCCCTTCTCTGGAGTGGCCCCTTCAGCCAGACTTTGCTGAGCTAGACAGTTAGGCCTTATCTCTAGAACTTATCTCTACAATGCAAGGTCCACTCATTCCTAACCTAGAAAAATAATAAAACCAGCCTGTGCTTCCGGTTGCATTTCTGTGCAGGATCCCTTTGCTAAGGTGGCCTCTTCCCAACAGACTTCATTGGGCTGGACGAGGATGTACACAAATATCAACTCAAATCGAATGTTATGATATTCGTATGCTAACATTCAAATGAATATAAATATTTCTGGACATTCGCACAAATGGTTTGGACATTTGTTAAACTGGGGAAACGTAATGAATACGTATTCATTCGTATCGGATACATATTTATTCGTATCAGATACCTATTTGTTCATATCAGATACGTATCCGTTTGTATCACGTACATATCTGTTCATATCAGATACCTGACTTTTTGCATCAAATACATATCTGTATGTATCAGATGCGTATTCATTCATATCCAATATGTATCAAATGTCCGTATGAATACGCACGAATAGATTAGTATCAAATAGAATTTTACCACATTCAAATGTGATCCATTCGTACGAATATGGATTTTTGAACATTCATTTTGTTTCAAATCGAATGCCAAAAAAAATTTGTGCACATCCCTGGGATGGACCCTTGTGTCTCTCCTCTGCATCAGTGCATTCAGCCAAAGTCAAATGCAAAATTAACTCCTGTCCAACTTGGTAACGTGACTTGGGGCCTTTCCACACATGCCCTAAAAATGGAATTAGAGCCAGATGTGGAAAGGTCTAAAACGTGGCTTCCACAAAGGGAACGGAATTAGGGTTTTACTAATACAGTCCACACGTCGGCACGCAAAATGGTTGCTTAAACCAGTTTTGCCACTGAAATCCGACCCAGATATAAGCCTTGAAAAATCAGGTCTTACATCTGGCTTTTCCCCTTAAACTGTTTTGGAAGCGAATGCTTCTGAAACGGTGGGGAAAGAGCCGGATTGCCGGCGCATGCTCAACTGTCAAACAGGGAGAGCGCTTGCTCCCTGTTTGTCAGCTGGCCCTGCCCACCAGCCTTCACCCTTCTCTTGCGAGGGGGAATTCAGGGAAGCCAGCTGCCATGATAGCTCCGAAGGAGCCAATGGTGTTGGCCAGTGGGTGGCCCCAACTGTCAAATGGAGAGCATGCACTGGGCCTCCGAGAATCTGTTTTTTAAAATGTTCCACCAGAAAACGGATCTTTTAGATGTTTTTCGGCGGCCTGTGCAGAAAGGCCCTTGGTATTCTGGAGTTGGCTTCTTTCAAGCTCAATTCACGCTCAGAACTCAGTCAAAAAAATGTTGAACTCTTGACATGTGCAGCAACAGAATCCACTTTCCTTCTCCTCTTTATTGTCCCACGGCACTTTAACTTTCCTGTTATACTTTGTGCTTTGAGTATCATTGGGTGGCACAACGCCACGGATCAGACTCCCCTGAGCACTCTTTGCTTCAATTTTGCACTCAGCCAAGCAGTGCAGATATGCTAGGAGACCTTGTTGTCTACTTAAAAAAAAAAAAAGACTGCAAAATCTGACTTATTAGCTTCTTCCACCTGCCCCCTTACTGCCCCCACACCTGTGGAACAAATATATCGCTGCCTGCAATTTTGCACAATTTCCCCTTGATCTTCAATCACACTCAATTCCTCTTCAACACACGACAAAGTCCTACACTGGAACAGGAACCTGGGGACAAAAAGTCAGCAGCTTAGTGCCTGTGAGAAAGACTGGCAGCTTTTCAAACACACCCCATGACTCGTCTGTTGTTTTATCAGATTATCCCTTTAATCACCAGTCTGCCCGCTTCCCTGCCCCCTTCCCCACTTGGCAGCTTATTTTCGGGGAGTGTGTGTGTGGGGTAAAAGTCCTTGGCAGAGGTCAGAAAGAACACATGGAGTAACTTTTTCACCTGTTGCTCAGTCCAGAAATGACAGGCCTGTGGAGATTTCCCTAGGTTCCCTCACGGGGTACAGTAAAACATTTTTTCTGGTTTCTAGGAAGGAGCTGAATGCATCAAGGAATGAGCAATGGTATCGTCGATTGCTTTAAAAAGTACTGAGCTTAGATTATCAACTGAGGCCTATTCGCACTACAGCCAGTAGTGCACGATTAGTGAACTTCAGTAGAAGGGAATCTGCACTTGGAGGAGGCTGCTACAGCCTTCAAGCACCCTCTGCCAGGGAGACAGTTTGGTCTAGTGCAGTGGTTCTCAACCTTCCTAATGCCGCGACCCCTTAATGGAGTTCCTCATGTTGTGGAGACCCCCAACCATGGGGGTGGAGCAGCTGGGAGGTGGGAGGGAAGGGCGGTGGGAGAGTCGTTGCGACCCCTCTGAAAGGGTAGTTCGACCCCCAAGGGCGTCCCGACCCCCAGGTTGAGAACCACTGGTCTAGTGGTTAGGGAGCCAGACTCATATCTGGGAATACCAGGTTCGATTCCGCCCTCCCCCATGAGGCGAGCTGGGTGACTTTGGGAGAATCACGTCTCTCTTTTGACCTCTCACAGCCCCATCTACCTCACAGCTGCTTTGAGTCTCCTTAAATGGGTGAGAAAAGCGGGGTAGAAAAGCCAACTCTTCTTCTTCTGCCTTCCCTGAAGTTCACTACAAGCAACGCTGACCAAAAGCTTACTTGGACCATCGACACCTCTTCCAGTGCTCTGGTTTGTCTGAGGTGCCACGCAAGTTCACTAGTACCTCAGATGACAATAGTTGCACCTGCGCATGTGCGGAGCATCAGCATTGCCATGGTGATGATGCTGATGTACGCGCAGTTGCAGAAGGTGCCTCAAACAAAATGGTGGCTCCCAGGAAAGGACCAGCCCCTTCCTCGGTCACAGGTGAGTGACCAATTGCGTGGGGCTTAGTCTGTTATTGACCAGTGCTCACTAGTGCGAGCACCAGTTAACGTTGTGTGATCACGCTCCTTTCCTATCACGTGGATGGGGAAGAAAGTGTGAAAACGCTCCTGGTCTGTTGAGCAAATATTTGGTTAAATTAATAGGTGGCTAAATTTAAAGAGTGACAAAATTCATTCTTGTTTATTTTATTGAGGAAACTGTAATAAGCTTAATAATCTTTTGGGAATGCAGGACTCAGCTGAACAATGTTTTAGTATATTAAGATTTGTGGAAAAGATTGCACTTATTGACAGTAACCATATAATTTGCTTATAATTCTCCACTTTCCAAATTCCAAGGACTTGGATGTAAATACAAGAATTACTGTTACTGTGCGTGTGTGTAAAATATGACAAATTTCAGAAATAAAGTTTAATTTTTAAAAACTCCCCAAGATTGTAATCCTCCTCCCTATTAAAAAAAAAAAAGACAAGCTACTGAAAGAGTTTCAAGAACACAGGAAAAACCATATTTTTTTAAAAAAAATCTTCATCCTGCATTACAGTAGCATTACAAGAACCAAAATAACCTCAAAAGTAAAAGTGTGAACTTAATTTTCAACACTGCCTTTAAAAAAAATTCCCATCACCAATTAAACATCTAACACTTCAGCTGTTTAATATCCTGATTAAAGCCTTACCAGGGTGAAACTTTTTTTAAAGTTCAGTTTAACAAACCATGGGTGTTTTTCCACTGTCGCTAGAAGTACCCATTAAGTACCCATTAATGGGTACGAAATGGGTACTTTTAGTGACAGAGGAAAAACACCCCCAGTTTAACTTCTAAAATGCTCCATGAACATGGAATAACCCATCAACTAACAAAGCTTATGGTAGGCCCAAGGAGGGGAACTGGTACAGAAGCTGGAACATTGATTATTAGACTACAGTGGTTCTCAACCTGTGGGTCATGACCCCTTTGGGGGTCGATCTATTGTTTCACAGGGGTCATCTAAGACCATCAGAAATCACATAGGAACCAAGACACCGCTCCTCTATCTGTCTCCAGGCAGGCCCACCCACATGGAGATATGCCCACATTCGGGTACCTGGCGTGATGACATCATTGCGCCAACCCCATTACATACACCCCATACAAATACAGTAGAGAGCAGCTACTGTGTAGAATGCAGCAGTATTGGTACTAAAACAATACTTTTATATTCAGCTATGTTTGATGTGAATACTATGCTTTAATTATGTTCAATTTGTAACAATGAAAATACATCCTGCATATCAGATATTTACATTAGGATTCATAACAGTAGCAAAATTATAATTATGAAGTAGCAACGAAAATAATTTTATGGTTCTGGGTTAGGTTGGGGGTCACCATAACATGAGGAACTGTGTTAAAGAGTCACGGCATTAGGAAGGTTGAGAACCATTGGTTTAGGATATATTTCTGATTTTCATTATCCACGATTAACCCGAGATGTTTCACTGTATTTCTCAAGGCTTTGGCTTCTCCACCATTTATATATGAGTCCCTAACTTCACACATACCCTTTTTCCACACACAGTCAAAGATCCGGATCTACAAGATCAAGATGTTTGAGATGGGTCCTCCTGGAGATCCGGATCGTGAAGATGCCAAAAGACCTCATTGTAGACATCTTTAATCAGGTCCACACAAAATCCAGATTTAAGGGCCTGTAGGACCCATTGAATCTGGATTTTGCCTGCCCTCATGGGGGGTCATAGAGACCAGGTGGGACAGGACCTTCACAGTTGGTACCAATCAGGTTCCTTATGGGGTCTTAGAAGGGTTCTAAGCTCTAGTGGGGAAAGGCCCTAGGACACGTTTGTCCACTTTTGTAGCATAATTATGGAACTGGGTCATTCAAACTCAAATCGAATGTCCCAAAATTTGAATGTAAATATTTGAATAAAATTTTGAATTTCAGATCTATTCGTTCAAATTATCTGAACATTTGTATGTGTACGGGTTCGTACATGATGCGTACTTGAAGATCCGCATCTTTCCCACATCCGTACGCATTTTTACAGATCCGTATGGGATGAAAATGGTTGCATACGGGATAACTACGGGATGCATATGGACGTGTATGGATGTGTAGAGATGTGGGGAAGATCCGTACAGGCACATACGTATGTGCAGATTGAAATAAAAAATTCAAACAAATAGATTTAATTTGGTAAATTCAAATCAAATCTTTTAAATTCGTATTTAAAAGATTTGAATCAAATCGGATTTTCGGGTATTTGATTCAAATAAAAATTTGTGCAGATCTCTAGTATGGCAGGACTGAACATCGTTGGAACTGGCAGAGATGAAGAAGGGAATGAATTGATGTTATTTCACCCATATCTTTGTTTAGAATTCCTTTCTAAAGGGTCGTACATACTGAGAGATTGTTCATTGGGCTACACAAATTCTGCAACATGGACATAAATTGTGGAGCTGCTGGCAAAGGAGCCAAGGCTCCGTACGTGCACCAACCTCAAGGGCAGGGCAGTGCCCACGTTTGTGCAGTCTGCTGCTGAAGATGGCAGATATCTTGGGCACTTCTCATAGTTTCTGCTAATGCTTATAAAGCAAGCTAAATATGTCGTTGCTTATTTTATTTTGTGGGGGGGAACTAAGAAATTTAAAAACTGCATGTTATCTCACTGCATGTGGGTGACTTGCTAATAAAAATTCTGTGCCAAATGTTCACTCACAAAACATTTTTGGAACAACAACAAATACCCTTTGGGGCATTGAAATGTTTGCTTGTTTCTCAACCTCCCCCCACCCCACCCTTTATCACTGGAAAAACTCCATAATGCTTGCATACGTTCATCTCCTTAATCTGATCCTATATTGGTGGGACTGGTGTCTGGCAACAGGCACGGTTTGGACTAGTGGTTAGGGAGCCGGACTATTATCTGGGAATACCAGGTTTGATTCTGACCTCCTCCACGAAGCCAGCTGGGTGGCCTTGGGCTAGTCACAGCTCTCTTTCTGAGCTCTCACAGCCCTACCCACCTCACAGGTTGTCTGTTGTGGGGAGAAAAATAGAAAGGTTTATCAGCCACTTTGAGTCCCCTTAAATGGGTGAGAAAAGTGGGGTAGAAAAGCCAACTTCTTCTTCTTCTTCAATGGGAAAACTGGCTAAAGTAAAATATTGCAAATTCCATTACCACCACCATGATCAAATACTTACCTTATTCAATTGCGGGGCCACACCTGGTGCATGATTAGGGAAATTCTGAGAAGGCTGGGGGCGCCTTGAGGCTGTAACAGCCTTCTGAAGGTGTGGATGCTCTTCCCCAGACGTCCCCTGATCATGCACTACTGGCTGTAGTGCAAATAGGTCTCAGGTTTTCACTGCAATATCACAGGGCTATGTTGAGGTTGCTACTCATGTGTGTGGCAATCCCATTATAGCCTTGGGATGTGCACAAATATTCGAAAATTTGAAAATCTGATCCGAATTCAACGAATGTTGATATTCAAATTCAAATCTGGTTTCTTAACATTTGAATTTAGAGATTCAAACGGATTTCAGATGTTCTGAAACATTCGAATGGTCAGACACGTATGTATCACATACATATCTGTACAAATATTATACATATCTGTACGCATTTGCGCTTATAATACGGGATGAAAACAGGATGCATACGAAATGCGTACAGATATGTATAACACATACGAATGTTGTCGACATTCGTATTTTTAAATACGAATCTAGCATTCAGACGAATAGATTTGAGTCTTATGGATTTGAATTCGGTTTTTTAACATTTGGATTTTAAACATTCGAATAGAATTGAATGTTTTGACATTCGATTCGACGTGAATTCAAATGTAAAAAACACATTCGTGTACATCCCTATTGTAGCCACACCATAATCGCGCTATTTATCCTCCATATTGATGTGTCCATATATGACAAAAGTTGACCCTGACTATGGCTGCCTCCCGGTACTACATTAGGAGTTCCAGAGATTTCCAAGCCATTACTTATGTAGTACCAATCGCAACATCCTAAAATATAAAATAAATGAGTTGCAGTGCTGTTATGGGAAATCCAGCAACAATACACAGTGGTTCCCGGAGCAGCCCCTGTTACCACCATAGGTGATCAACCCAAGAGTGACTAATAGGTAGAGGTGTGCAGGAATGCAATTTTCAGCATTTGATTCAAATCAAATATCCAAAAATGTGAATCAATTTGAATGTTTTAAATACGAATGTATTCACATTAGGGATGTTTTTCCACCGTGCTCCTTTAATCTGGATCTAAGAAGATCCGGATCTAAGGAATGGGTACATTCCTTAATCCGGATCTAGTAGATCTGGATTAAGGGAAGTACCCAGTGTGTTTCCATGGGTGGTCTAGCACCCAATAGCAATGGGTGCTAGCCTCCTTGCCGTGGAAACACTGGAACACCCATTTGGAAATCCGGATCTACCCATGAGGGGTCCGCCTGTCACCCCAGGTGTTTGGGGGGACAGGGGGTGCAATCTCCGAAGTGGCTTTGAAGTCATTTTGAAGTCTGTGCAAAACAGCTCCATTGAAGTCTGTGCTGATCTTTGGAGTGAACTTTGAAGTGACTTCAGAGTCACTTCGGAGTCACTTCGGAGTTTACTCTGAAGATCAGTACAGACTTCAAAGACGCTCCGGAGCTATTTTGCACAGACTTCGAAGTGACTTCAAAATGACTTTGAAGCTTAGGTTTTGGGGCTCCCCCCCCATGGGTACCCCCTCCCCCTAGCCTCCTCTAGACCTCATTGCCACACAAGCGTGGAAACGGACTCCCTTTAATCCAGATTTTCTGCCTGAAGACCCCATTCTAGACCCCATTAATGGAGTCTACAGAAAATCCGGATTAAAGGCCTGAAAGTACCCATTTGATCCGGATTTTCCCAGCAGCAGTCGAAACAATCAGGTCCCAAATGGGTGCCGTGGTGCAAATGGGGTCATCGGGCTCACACCAAAATGGGTCCTTAATGAGTGCAAAAATGGGCACTTTCTGACAGTAGAAAAACACCCTAGATTTGATTCGAATACATTCATATCTGTTCGTACAATTATTTGATTTGTATTTGAAGATCCGAATGTCGACATCATTCGTATGTGTCCGTACGCATTTATACGTGTCCCAATTTTATTCTGTAAGCACCCCATTTTCCTCCCATAAGTATCCGTACAAATGTGTATAGGTATGAATAAGATGTGCACATATATGTATGTCATCCATACAGAGACTAATGTCCAAATAATTTGCACAAATGATTTGAAACATTCAGAATTTGTTTGAATGTTTTTTAAAAATGTATAGACATTCAATTTGAATTTGAATGTCAGAATTTGAACAAATTCAATCAAATTTTGAATGTTTTGAATATTCTTGCACATCCCTGCTACCAAACACCATACAGGTGTGTGAAAGGCAAGGCGGGGGTGGGGGTGGGGGCTTTTGGCTGGCTTCCAGTCGTCTCCAGTGGACTTACCATGAATCTTGACTGGGAAATGTGCAGGCAAGCAGGGTTTTGCCACTTGCCTCTGACAACAACTGGCAGGAGGCAATTGTGGGACCTTGAGTAGGTCCCACATGGCCTCTTGCTGATTGTGGAGGCAAGCTTAATGGTAGCTAATGAGCAGCAGTGGTAGCTTTTATTCTTGAAATGCCTCTTCTTATCGCTCCATGTGGTTCCAGCCATTCACGGATCCTGTCCTGGCGCTGTCCCAGCCCTTCTCATGTGCTGCGTCTCCCCCGTGGCCCCAGGGAAAGTGCATTCCTATTTCTGCCTTGCCGTATTGCATAACTACGCAGCACCAAAGCCGCCACCGTGCAGAAAGGCAAGGTATCAGCCGAGTTGTCTTGGCAACAGTTCTATATTTTCCCTAGCCACCATCTACACCCACAAATGTTCCAAAACATTTTTGTGTCCTTTTGAGATAACATCACTGTCACCCCTTTACTTTTGCATGGGGGGGGGGGGTTGGGGTTGGGGTTGGAAATTATATATGAAAATTAGTGTTTGGATTCAGTTCTGGTGGTCTCTGCACTACAAGAACTGTGTGACAGATCAAGAGTAGATCTTAGAAAGATCAGGTGTCCCTAAATAGCTTGAATACTAGGAGCCTTTCTTGCACATGCTGGTGCAGTCTAAGAGGGGCTTCACTCCTAGGGGGCAGTCTAAAGGAACATGGACACCCTTAGAATGCACCAGCGTGCAAAAGAGAAGCTCCTAGATCTTTTGCTGTTGTAGTATAGAGATGTGCACAATTGTCTTTTTTGCATTCGAATTTGAATCAAATCGAATATCCAAACATTCAGTTCAATTTGAATGTTTAGAATCCGGATACAACAAAATCCGGTTCGAATCTAATACATTCAAGTCCATTCGTTCAAACGGTAGATGCAAATCTGAAGATGCAAATGTCGACAACCTCCATATGTGTTATACAGTATGTATCTGTACACATATCTGTATCTGTACACATATCATATGCATCCCGTTTTATCCCGCATGCATCCTGTTTTGGTCCCATACTATCGGCGCAAATGCGCAGATACGTATGAAACATTCAGACAAATATTTTGGAACACTCGAAATTCATTTGAATGTTTAAATTCGAATGTCTAGACATTCTATTCGAATTCAAATGTCCACATTCGATCGAATTCAATCAAATTTTGAATGTTTGGAACATTTGTGCACATCCATAGTCATGTACACTGGCCAGACTGTGACTTGCTGCTTTCTGAGCGGTTGTTCGACCACTGAGTTACAGCCCTTCATTTATATACAGTACATTTATATACTGTCTCTCTTCTGTCATGAAACTGGATGTAGCATAGATACAGTTTCCAGGACATTTTCCATCCAGCCACTGGTCTTGCTTATGGTGTCTCAAGACAGCAGCCAAATAGACCGCTAGCAAGGGGTAACACAGGATATTGATCCACCACCATTACCCCTTGCTAGCTGGACAGCACCAGCTGTAGCCCTGTTGTGTGTTTTAAGTTACACGAAGATCCAGGTATCCAGGATGCCTAGTTGTGATCGCCGGGCATAAGCAGATATGAAGCTGTGCCTCTCTGCCCGGTGAAATGAACCCTCAGAATGGGTGCTATGGCATCTGCACCCATTCAGTTCTGGTGCTAGAGGCCTCGTGCAGACGCAAGGGGTCTTCCTGGAGATCCTGATCTTCAAGATCCATATCTTTGAGGCCCAATGCAAAAATGGGGATAGTTTCAGCAAGATGATAATCCTGCATGCTTTTAGTTGATACCTTAGGGTAGTGATGGGCAAACTGCGGCTGATGAGCCACATGCGGCTCTTTGGCCCCTTGAGTGTGGCTCTTCCAGCTTAGGAGTACCCTAAAATTATGCATGGTATAGAAAAGGTGGATAGGGAAAACTTCTTTTCTCTATCACACAACACTAGAACCAGGGGGCATCTATGAAGCTGAAGGGTAAGAGAGTCGGACCAAACAAGGGGACGTATTTCTTCACCCAGAGAGTCATCGGTTTATGGAATTTGCTGCCGGAAGAGGCGGTAACAGCTACCAGCCTGGGTGGCTTTAAGGAAGGATTAGACAAGTTTATGGATGACAGATGCATCAATGGCTACTAGAATGAATGCCTAGGTACATCTTTCAGGCCAGGGGGGAAAGGAGGACACTTCTAAGGCCATTTGCTGGAATTCAGGAGCAGCAGGGTTGTCCTTGTCTCTGCTTGAGATGCCCATGAGCATTTGGTGGACCACCATGTGCGATGGGACGCTGGACTAGATGGGCTGTGGATTGATCCTGCAGGGTTTCTCTTATGTTCTAATTAAGTTAATAACAATGTACCTACCTATATAGTTTAAGTTTTAAAAATTTGGCTCTCAAAAAAAATTTCAGTCAGTTGAAATTTGGCTCTGTTGACGAATGAGTTTGCTGACCACGGCCTTAGGGCAAGGCTTGGGAACTGTGAGTGTCCTTACAGAGCTTCTTTTGATATGAATTGTAAAACAATAGAAAGGGATATTCAGGAAAACATAATTTTGGACATCTCAAAGGAAATAGCTTTTTTAAAGAAGTCTTTCGTGCAACATTAAATCTCATTTAGGCTTATTTTTAACTCATCACCATATAATAATGCAGTCCAAATAACAAATCCCATAACTTCAAAACAAAACAAAATCAACCCTACTCAGAACTCGTCTTGTTCTTTGAAGATATCCAGTTGCTTCTTATGTCCTTGGTAACAATTTGAATCAGTCATGGGCCAAAATGACAGTCATTAATATTAGGGATAAGCAAAAATATTCCAAACTCGAATCGAATGTCTCTAAATTAGAATTTTAACATCCGAAAGAATTTTCAAATCTTTCAAATCATTTGTACAGATTATTCGGACATTCATAGGTGTATGCATTACACACATATCCATATTAAATACAGATACGTACGGGATGAAAACTGTATGCAAAGGGGATAAGAATAGGATGTCTACGGATGCGTATGGACACACTCCAGTGCCGACATTCATATCTTCAAATATAAATTGAAACTCTGTATGAATAGATTTGAATATATTTTATTTGAATCAAATGTGAATTCATGCAAATTTTAAACATTCAAATCCTGAAAATTGCATTTGTGCACACCCCTAATTAATCTATCTAATAGACTGTGCATGTATTAATACTGTTGGATACTAGTGAGTTGGGCTGATTTCTGGGAACAAGGCATGGTTTCTTGATGCTTTTTAACACTAAGGGTGCATCCCCAAGTAATTTAAAGTGTGCTAAAAATCTTCTTTTGCCTCTGAGGGCCCCCATGCCAGGGTTTTGAACGAGCTTCCAGCACTACAAAAGCAGGAAAACTCTCAACAAAATACGTGCCCTTTAAAGAAGAGTTTCAAATCTCTTTCTGGAAGTTGCAGGTTTTCCTCGCAACATTTACCTTGGAGGCACTCCGTGACAAAAGGGGCAGGGATTGCTGCCTGCACACACAGCCATAAAGCATTCACGCATCTCTCAGAAATGCTGAACTTCCCTTCCCTTTCTAAAGCACAGAACTTTCAAAGAGCCAGAATTGCGGAGAATTGCAACATTGTTATCAGGTGTGAAGTGGATGGATTGCAACATTGTTATCAGGTGTGAAGTGGGTGTATTGCTAGTCACCGCTGCTCTACCGGGTGGATTTAGACAGTGATCTGTGAAAGTGCTAAGAGTGAATGAGCAAACGATCGCCCGGCCGATGGCTGAAGCCAGCACGGGAAGCCATTTCAGGGGACGGAGATCTGGGAGACGAACAGAGAACCAATGGCTATTTTTCCTTTGAACAAGAGAGGGAGTGGGGAGAAAAAGATGCAGGGAAAGAAAACACGCTTCCATGGGGACGGAAGGTGTGTTTTAAACGCGCGTTTTGCTGAGCCTCATGCGGACGCTTATTCCGGAAGTGCATGGCACTTTTAAAGTCCGCTTGAATAGAGTGACAGTAGAGGGAGACTAGAGAGGCAAATAAGTCTTTTGGGGATGCAGCCTAAGAATCATCATGGGAGTATATTCCAAAAGATTTTTGCCAGCCTCTCATATTAAGACCCAAAATAAATTTCTATCAGCATCACAGCAAACACTAACATTTCCACTGTTGCCCCTGGAAGCCTCATCCATGAAACTATTTTGCAACACAGGGGGAGATTTCTTTGTTTATTTTGTGATCTGACATTTTTGTTGGTGTGATCTTGGTGGAGAAAGGTGTTAACCCTCCCGTCTTTGGCTGTGTTCACACCTAAGTTTTAATCCAGGTTCAGTCCAGTTTCAGAGTTAAATAGAACATCACCAAAATGAGTATTTTGCTGATGAAGGTAGCTGCCTCACCTTAGGGATGTGCACGAATATTCAAAATTCAGACATTCATATACTGTACGAATTGAATAACCAGACATTCGTACTTTCGTATTCATATGAATACAAATATTTTGAGTTATTTGTACAAATAATTTGGACATTTATACCTGTGCGTGTCTGTATGCATCATGTATGTATCCTTATGCATCTTGTGCATATCCGTACACATCCATACTGATACATACGGGATGAAAACGGGATGCATACGGGATGAAAACGGGATGAGTACAAATGCATAAGAGATTCATATCATTGGATACGTATTGAATATTCGTACGGATAGATACAAATGTATTCGTATCGGTTTGAATGTTCAGACATTTTTCTTTTTCCATACAAATTTGGATTTTTGAATATTCGGTTTGTTATGAACCAAATGTCGGAAATTGCATTGGTGCACACCCCTCCTCACCATAGTGGGAGCACACATCCAGACAGCTAGCCCCACTATTTTGCTCTGCCTTTTGTCAGGGATAAGAGGAAATTGTGGAATCCAAACAAGATCCTCCATTTTCCTCTCACCATCTGAAGGACACCCAAGACTTCTGGTTGTAAATGTGTAATTCATCATGCAGCTCAGTCATTCGGTTCAATGGGGACAAATTTAGGTTTCTCTGCAGGCACGGTCTTAGAAAAGTCATTTACCTGCTTTTTTTCTGATGCAGAAAAGGAAATGGCTATCCTGATCTTCTGTTTGCTGTGACTTGATGTCTGAAAACAGGATGTCTTCCATTCCCCTTAGAAATATCTTTTTAAATCAGGTTGGAACTGTGAGTTTCCAAAAGGAATACCTCTGCTGAAGTGTGGGGAACAGCTAGTCTAAACTGAACATGGGAGCCCAGGCCAAACACAGACACTGGCTGCGGTCACACCTAAGGTTTAATCCAGAGGCCTATTCGCACATGGCTGTATCTTGGAATATATCTCAGGACAGGGTGTTCTTGTCCACATGCTAATGCAGACTCTGGGCAGGCCTCATCTGCACTAGCATGTGGAGAGCAGCCGCCTATTCCAAGATATATTCCAGAATAAAGCCAAGTGCGAATAGACCCGTGCTTCAGTCCACCTTCAGAGCAAGAGAACACCTCAGCAAAGTGACCAGTAATTTTCTTTCCACATTACCTATCCCAAAGGGGTTATGTAACACTGAAAGAAAGCAGCTTGTCACTTTGTTCATGTATTCTCTCACTGTGAAAGTGGACTGAAGCTGGATTAAACCTTAAGTATGACCACAGCCCTGCACATTCTCATGAAACAGCTCATGGGCTCCAGGCCAGTATCTGAACTCAACCGATGATGAGACTGTTTTCCTCCCTTCCCCTCCACCTTTCAAGGAGCAGCTCTACCCTCAGTTCCTTTGGAAAATCTTTGGATAATTTCTTTCGCCTTTAAACTGTTTATATTTCTATTATTATCATTGTCATCATTATTGTTATTATTCCTTTGCAGAGAGCTTTGGGTGAAGGCTACCACCTAAAAAACAAAAGAAATGCTCCCTGTGTCTACACGCCTCCTTCTCTTAAAGGTAACTTAGTTTTAAACTTCCCGTTACTTGTAAGATAAGTTTTATGGAATGAATGAATGCCACCATCAACACCTCAAGCGTTCTCAATATTTCCTGCTTAAGGTTTGATTTTGCTAGATTTTCCACTTGTTCCTGGCTGTAATATCCTTTTGGTATACACCCTTTGCTTTTCACTATATGCACGAATATTCAGAGACATTCAAAATTCAATAGTATTCGTCTGAATTTCGACATTCGAATCAAATGGCCATAAATTTGAATGTAAACATTCGAATGAATTTTGAATTTTCAGATCTATTCATTCAAATTATTCTGACATTTGTATGTGTACAGGTTCATGCAAGATGCTTACTTGCACATAAGCATCTTTCTCACATCCGTACACATTTGTACAGATCCGTACGGCACAAAAATGGGTTGCATATGGGATAACTACAGGATGCATACGGATGTGTACAGATGCGTACGAATGTGTACAGGATGCGTAACAATGCATATGGGCACATATGAATATCGTCGACATTCGTAAGTGCAAATTCAAATTGAAAATTTGAACAAATAGATTCAAATTTGCTTAATTCGAATAAAATTTGGGTAAATCCAAATCCTAAAGAATCAAATCGAATTGAATTTTTGGATATTCTAATTGAATCGAATCCTGAAAATTGCATTCGTGCAAACCCCTAGTATATGCCTTTTGTATGTGGTACTGTGCCAGTATTCTGTTAACAAAGAAAAGATGTACGAGTTATACAAGGATATATGAATTGGAAGAGCGTACTTTAGGAAGTTAATAAGACAGAACAATTTAATCGATGCAATTTAGTGGTTAGAGAGTGAGAAAAAGATAATGAAGAAACTAAGTTGGCACATCTGGGCAGCTGACTTGCCAGCTATTGTATATGGAAATGATTTTGGAGGAAGCACTGGAATCAAACCTGTAATCTTCCGCTGTATCACAAAGCAAGGATCCAAGCAGGCTTTCCACCCAGAGTTCCAGTTCCTTTCTTTTTTGTATCTCCCTTAATAAGAGATAGCATTGGAAAGAAGGAGAAAAACAGAACTGGAGTGCAAATTTAAAAGGTTGCTAAAAATGCTTTCCTATTGAGGATTTCTTCCTAAGTCAGCTGGAAAATCTTCATGATCACAGAGTACAACAGCCAACTTCACATTTACGCCCTCTGGCAAAAGGCTCATACAATGCAGATCCACACTGAATGGTCTAAGATACGGGGAATAGTTATGGATCACATTTCACAGATGTGGGATTTGTTCAGGGCAAACCACACACAATGTGAAGAGGACGTTATGTACGGTTTACACTCTTGGCCACTGAAAAGAACACACCATGCAATTGTCACACATAGATGCTACAAGTCAGAAGAACAAAGAAACTTGTGTAATATTCTCTAGATTGTATGTCTTGCTAATTAAAAGACTGAAAAGTATTAAGCAAATCTTACAATTCGCCTTGATTGCTTCTTCTGCTCAACTTTTAAATATGCAGAAAGGTAGTAAATTTGGTGCTGGGGAATATCATCCTAGTAAGATCTTCACAGATTCTAATGCTGTTTCTTTACAGCTTGTCCCTTTAATCATCCTGGACTAGATGGAAGCAACACAGGGAGAGGAAAATAGATAGTTTCCTCTACTCAAGCTGTGCTCATGGTGTCTTCTCCCATATAGACATGCCTACATATTAAGAGCTCAAGGAAAGAGCCTTCTTATAGGTCCTACTCTCTCAGAGGTGCAAGGCATAGGGACATGCAAGAGACCCTTTTCTGTGGCCTCTTGAGGTTCTCCAGGCACCTAAATGATATGGTTTTCAGCACCTCGTTAAAATATACCTCTTCCCCAGACCTTCAGTAAAGAAGATGCTTTCTCTGGATGCTGTCCAGTCAGGGAGGGAGGGAAGGTTAATGTTTAAGTATGTTTATATATTTATATCTATTTCTCTATGTCTCTGTATTTGTTTAAGTATACTTATATATTGATATCTATTTCTCTATTTCTCTGCCCTGAGACCCTTTGCTGAAGAGTAGGATATACATTATATAAATAAATAAAATAAAATAGATGCTGAAGACATGCATTGTGGCACGTGATGGTTAATATTCTCCACACTGCCAGTCTCTGAAGGGCAATTCTGCCTAGCCAGTATATGGAATCACCAAACATAAGAGGAGCCTCCCTTCCACCTGCTGATGCAGTGATGAGGCCCCATCCCCTGGGTGTAGTATAAAATGCCCTGAGGAATGCCTGACACAAGTGGCAATTGAGAACACTGTGTCTGTAGCTCAAACCGACAGCAGCTCAGAGTTGGAGAAAGAAGCCAGGTGATGCTCTTCCCCACAGGTGTTGAGACAAGAGCACTCATAGCTGCATAAATCAGAAAGATTACGCCACCTGCAGTGAAATGGGCGTGACCCTGCTTCTTCTACTTAAAGCCTCACGTTCGGGCCAGAGTTGTTGCAGACAAAGACCGTAAATCTGTAGCTCTTCGAATCCGTGACCTTGCTTTGTGATTAACAACTGACCCTTCTGCCCCTCAGACATCTTTTGACCCTGGAATTCTTTGACAATGCGTTAACTCTTAAGCCCCTAAGGAACTGTACTTTGGTACCGTCTCTTGCTGCTACTAAGCCTGTGCACATGTGTGTGTGTGCGTTTGCTTCCGCACCTAACTGGCTGGAGAAAGGACAAATATGGCCTTCTACCAATGTTAACACAACTCTGCTCGCTCCACACACAAGCCTGCATTTAATTATCACGCTTGCACGAAAGGCCTGTGCTAATTTTTCTTTTCCACCCAGGCTGCCAGGGAACATATAGTTCTACAGAAACAGACTTCTTGTGCACTTAATCTGAATGTGATACATGCCCCCTCTTTCCACCCTGTGCTTTTATTTTTATTTTTTTATATATAAAAAGTTGACAACTCCATCTGTTTCGAAACTAGCCGTTCAGCAAGAGCAAAGCTGACCTGGGGATACAGAAGGATGGTGGAGAGGAGAGGAAGCAAATATGTGTGGGTGGGCGCACATGCATGAACCAAACTTCACACCAGTTTTTGCTAGCTATATTCATTTTGGATTAAAAGAACAAAGGGCTCAGAGATGGGATGACTCACCACAGTATATTTCTGGGTATCTATAGATAAAATACGTTTCCTTGCATTCCTTATTAAACTATGCAGCTCTGAAAGGTTTAGGTTGCTTCTATACTTAGCATGGTTTCTTTAACCTTAACGGAAGAGGCTGATCATTTTGCGTTCACCGTCCATTATACCTGTGCTCTAAGGCTGCACTGCTCCGGCCATTTTGCAAGCATTATGTGCTGCAGTCATAGTGAATCTGCCCATTTCAGGAAGAAGAAGAAGAAGAAGAAGAAGAGTTGAGTTTTCTACCCCACTTTTCTCACCCATTTAAGGGGACTCAAAGCAGCTGACTAAGTTTTCTATTCTGTTCCCCACAACAAAGTACACTGTGAGGTAGGTGAGGCTGTGAGAGTTCAGAAGAGAGCTGTGACTAGCCCAAGATCACCCGGCTGGCTTTGTGGAGGAGGGCAGAATCAAACCCAGATAAGAGTCCTGATTCGGGGGAGAGGCTGTAGATCAAACCGCCGAGCTAGGCTGATAAGCTTGAGAGGAAAGACCATCCCTCTAACTGGAAGTCAAAAGAAACTGAGGCCACATTGAGTGAAAGGACCTTTTCCCTTTCTTCCACATTAGGGATATGCACGTTTTTTTTATTTTTTATTTTTTGCATTTGAGTTCGAGTCCAATTGAATGTCAAAACATTCAATTCGATTCAAATGTTTAGAATCCAAATGCAACAAAAAACTATTCGAATCCAATACATTCGAATCTGTTCATTTGAATCTTAGATTCGAATGTGAAGATACGAATGTTGACAACATTCATATTTAAAGTTACAAATGTCAACGACATTCGTAGGTGTTATACGTATCTGTACGCATTTCATAGTGTCCCATCTTATCCCGTCTGCATCCCATTTTCGTTCCGTATTATAAATGCAAATGTGTACAGATACATATGATATTTGTACAGATACGTATGTCATGCATACATATCTGAACATTCGAATGATTTGAACAAGTGTTTTGGAACATTTGAAATCCACTTGAATGTTTAAATTCGAATGTGAAGACTTTCTATTCGAATTCGAATTTGATTGAATTTTGAATGTTCAGAACAACTGTGCGCGTCCCTATACCTCATCACCCACACAAGGGCATCGCCCACACCTTTCTTGCTGGCAAGAGCTGCGTCTCCGGTGAGACCCATTCGCAGAAGCTGCAAATGCAAGTAGGATGTGGAGTGGAAAGTTATTTAAAGCAGTTAGCAGATTCAAAAGGGGGAAATTCCTCTTTCCCACATTTGCTCTGAAACAGGAGGCAGGAAAGGGACTGGCGCTTAAGCTGCAGCACCTCATTAGCTCCAAGGTGAAGGGAAATGAATGGGTGGGGATTCAGGCCATTCTTATACTTCTTTTTCCAAGTTTCTGGAAAACTGTCCTGACTGAGAGGGATAGTCTCTTTTTCATCGGATAGAGGCTGCCCTTCACCCCCTTTTTCCACATACAGTCAAAGATCTGGATCTTCAAGATCTGGATCTTTGAGATGGGGTTCTCCTGGAGATCCAGATCTTGAAGATGCCTGAAGACCCCATTGTGGACACTTTAATCAGGTCCACACAAAATCCAGATTTAAGGGCCTAAAGGACCCATCAAATGTGGATTTCCCCTGCCCTCATGGGACAGGGCCTTGCAGATGGGGCCTTCAATGGGGTCCAGGTTGGGACAGGGCCTTCCTGATTGGTACCAGTCAGATACCAGTTGGGCTCCTAATGGGGTCTTAGGGTGCATCCTCATGATCAGAATACTCTGAGGTGAATCTGAGTTTGCCTCAGAGGGTCCCCATGAAAAGCCCCTAATCCAGGCTACATGCAGGACAAATGGCAAAAATCCATGGCAACCCCCCCCCCCCCGCCTTTCTGACTGTTCTTGTCCTGAATTAGGAAGCAAGCATGCACTATCCTAGGGGCATGGGGATACTCCCGGGTTATTGGGGGCATAGATTGGCGACCGCAGCATTAATGGGCGGGGTTTCGCTGTCCCTGCTGTGTGCGCCGCAATCACAACTGCCCCCCCTAGCCTGATTGCTTGATTGCCTGAGTAAGGGCTTGACTTAGCACATGAGCGCCTGACAGCTTCCCTGCACTCAGCTGAACAAGATCAGCTGTCACACGGAGGTATGCCCGCTGTCAAGAGAAGCAGTGCAGCTCCAGCAAAATAACTGAAACACAGCCGCGGCTTCAATCAATGAGCTGCTTTCCCTTCTGCACCTCCAAAAACCACACACTGCATAACAGGGGGGCATAACAGGAAGGGAACCTGGCTCATTGATTGAAGCCACGGCTATGTTTCAACTATTTTACCAGGGCTGCACTCCTTCACTTGACAGTGGGCATACCTCTGTGTGACAGCTGATCTTGCTCAGCTGAGTGCAGGGAAACTGTCAGGCACTCGTGTGCTAAATCAAGCCCTTACCCATCCGTGCCTTGCCGATCGGGCGATCAGGCAAGGGGGGGGCATGCTTGCACCCAGGGGGGACGGGTAGAGAAAAACACGGTTCCCCAATGCAAGGGTTTACCACAGTTTTCTTGGGGACGGGCAGTTTCAGCTTGAACCTACACTATCCTCAATCACCATGGGGACTTCTTAATGTGAACTACAATTCGCACTGGGGCTGCTCCAAATCCACCCCGAAGTAATCGAAGACCATGGGGACACAGCCTTAGACGGATTCTAAGCCATACTGGGAAAAGGCCCATAGTTTCTTTCCAAAAAGGTTAGAAGTGAAGGGCATGCAAGCCAAACAACTGCACCAGGCCCCTCACTGACCATAGACAGCTCTCATTTGCACTGGAAATAGACCTTTGCCAGCCAAGCACCTGAGTAAATCAGGCACCCAGGTGCTCTTGCAGCTGCTTTGTGTCTTCACGGTATGTCTACTATTGGGCTACTCGGCCTCAGATGATTGTTACATGTAGAAGCTACTGACACACATACCATAGAATTTTGTGCCAGAGCTGTTAAAACTAGAGAACAAAAGCTTCATCCAGACCTCACTTATGCTGCATTAATACCTAAATTTTAATCCAGCTTCAGTCCATTTTCAGAGCATGAGGACACACCAGGAAAGTGACCAGTAATTTTCTTTCCACATTATCTATCCCAAAGGTGAATTTTCTGAGTTAGAAAATAGCAGAGGAAAACAGCTTCTCATTTTGTTGTTGCGTCATCTCACTCTGAAAGTGTACTGAAGCTGGATTAAACATTTGATGCGACTGTAGCCTCACCTATTTCCCCATTATTTGGATCATCCAGAATATAGCATGGATAATCCAGAATACAATGTGTATGAATGAGCTATATTTTGGATGATTCAAATAATGTGAAATAAGTAAGTGCAGTCAAGACAAAGCTTAAGGCCTTAAGCAGCCCGATATTTAGTTTGAATAAGTTTTGTGG
Organism: Aspidoscelis tigris stejnegeri; assembly: GCA_023333525.1. Lineage (NCBI taxonomy): Eukaryota > Metazoa > Chordata > Lepidosauria > Squamata > Teiidae > Aspidoscelis > Aspidoscelis tigris. The sequence goes on along the minus strand of JALMGA010000009.1, from coordinate 41,518,229 downwards.
GGTTTTTGAAGTTTCAACTTTTTAAAATATTATTACTTTTAATTAATATTGTAATTTTATTCCTGTAATACTGTATATAATAATCTGTTCTGGTCAAAGGTGAAATAAGTTTAATTTTATTTGGTTATAAAACTCCTTTGAGACTTAAACATGGATATTAGCAATCTTACAGGATAAATTAAGAAATCCAAAACATATGTGGTGTCACTGGTAAAAATGTGTTTCCACATTCATGTTCCAATATACTCATGTGGACCTCTGTTGTTCTGTTTGTGTTAAGATTTTTTATACCACCCCATTATATAAGTCTCGGGGCACTGAACAGGAATAAATAGAAGCAAAACAATCAAATAGAAAGCATAAAATACATTTAAAACCCGTTTAAAAACAAAGATAAAAGATTTTTTAAAATTAAACAAGGACAGGGCTATATCAAAAGAAAGAACAAGGAGAAAATCCCACTAAACAGCAAAGGCCAAGTTAACAGATAACATTTATGCTGTGTGCCAGATTTACCTCTAAGAGAAGTTTGTTCCAAAACCCAGGGGCCACCACCAATAAAGCCTCTCTAGTGACAGCTCCAAGGATTTCATTAGGTGATGAAACCACTAGGAGGGCTTCACCAAAAGATCTTAAATGGTGGGTAGAACTATATGGGAGAAGATTGTGCACGCTTTTGTCTCACTTCTGTGGGAAGCGATCTTGACTAAAATATGATATTGCAAATATAGCAGCCGCCCCGTGCCCAAGATTGCAGAAGAAAGGCAGAGCAACAATTTGCGGCTCGCTGACACATCCATCAACGTGGAATTCATTTTTGTTTGTTCCGACGTCAGCTTTTCCTTATTGCATCAAAGCTCAAGTTTATTATTAACTTCAAAGGCAAGAAGCAAATCACTTTTCAGCTTTTCCGGTGCACCCTGGACACAAACTACCAATAATACACATTACAAAAGCTTATTTATGTGTATTTGGTTCAATTATCCTGGAGTTGATTTCTGTAAATGCACAACATAACAGGTCAGCAACAAATATATGCTAATATTGCATATACAAATATGCAGGTTGTCCAGTTCATATTTTTTTATATTTGTTTTTATTATTTTCATACACCTTACAATAACTTTTAACACAAATATAACATTTAAACATTGCTACATGTAACACCTCATCTTTTACCCCTCCCCCATCACACTATCCATTAGTTATATAGGTCTCAGAGTATCCAATTTTTTTCTAATTTCATCCTTCAATTTTGAATTAATCTCTGGCCTATCGATACAAATATACAAAGAGATCTCCCCACTTTTCTTCCACTGAAATCCTGATTTGTTCAGCAATATTTTTCATCCTATTCTGCTTACAGAAATCAAACTTACACTGATCAGTCACATAATAGTCCCATATATCAACCCCACATTTATCCACTGTTTCCCATGAAGCTGCTAAGGTGGATAGTGCCACCTTCAACAACTGGTCTAACATATAAATCTTACTATAGTGAGCCAGCTTGATCTAGCGGTTAAGGAGCCGGGCTTTTATCTGGGAGGACTGGATTCGATTCCACCCTCCCCCATGAAGCCAGCTGGGTGACCTTGGGCTAGTCACAGCTCTCTTCAGAGCTCTTACAGCCCCACCCACCTCACAGGGTGTTCTGTAGTGGGGGAGAAGAATAGAACGCTTTGTCAGCCACTCTGAGTCCCCTTAAATGGGTGAGAAAAGTGGAGTAGAAAAGCCAACTCTTCTTCTTCTTCTCCTTCTCCTTCTCCTTCTCCTTCTCCTTCTCCTTCTCCTTGCTTTGTATATTCTGACTTTTATATAATTGAAATAACCCAAACTCTGGATACGGTTTTATATCATTTTTTTAATTTCTTGAAATACTTTCATCCAGAAGGGTATAATCTTGGGGCAAAGCTACCACATATGAAAAATGATACCTTTCATTCCACAACCTCTCCAGCACTGTGAGGTGAAGTTTAGAATCGTGTGTGCCAGCTGGGCTGGAGTTTTATACCTTTCCAATATCAATGACCCGATTCCGATACAAAGTAAACAGAGTACATGGGGACAAGCCCTCTGTGTTCTAGCCTTTCTGTTGAATATCCATTTTACAACTGTAGCATCCCATTCCCTTAATGCTTTTTCAGTAATCATCTCAGGAAGCATTTGAGATAAATACATAAACTTAGGAAAGATCATGGTTTTCAAAATTCTAATGTTTTGCAATATACTTAAATATGTTCTCTTATTCCAGTCTGTTACTTGCTTATTAACTTTATTCCATATCTGGTTATAGTTAACTATCCCCATTTTACTCAAGTTTTTCATTAAAGAAACTCCTAAATACTTCATTCTGTCTAATCCAGTTTTCAGTCCAGTACTCAGTTGAATTCGTCTTTGTTCCTCGTGTGGCATATTTATATGCATAATTTCTGATTTATTTATATTTATCCTCAGTCCTGATTTTTTTTAAAAAGTGTTTTATCCATAATACATTCCACCATTTTCTCTCACTGTTCCAAGACTATGACTGCATCATCAGCAAACAGCTTAATTCTTAGTTCTTCACCTTTCACTTGGTATCCATTTCATTTCGTATTGTTCCTAATTTCATTTGCCAGAGGTTCAATTGCATCCAGTTCATATGTGATACTAAGTTCAAAGATGGAATCTTGTACAGTCTCTTTAATATTTCCAGTGTCACATACTTCCGGCAACCTGACCAACACATGGACCATCAAATGTTACTATTATCTCTTTCCATTAGTCATGCTAACTTGGGGTGTTTCCGCACAGGCCCTCAAGACCCCATTAAGCACCCAATAAAGACCCATAGGGCCCCTTCAAGGATGCCACTTCCGCATGACCTCACACGAGATCCGTCTCTAATGGGGTCTAGAGGCCACTGAAACCGGTTTTCAGGAAGCCTGAAAAATTAGGTCTTCAAACCTTTCCTGCTTGCAAATTCTGGATCAAAGGATGGCGCTTCCGCACTGGGACAAGATATACGGATGTGGGTGGGACCGGAAGTCGCCATGTTGAGCAAGTGGCAGCACCACATTCTGGCTATGTAGTTCATCCCGCAGTTCCTTCACATTGGACATGCGCCAAGTTATGTCTGATCCTTCCGGATATCGGTGCTGCTGCGTCCGCACAGCAGCCATGCGATGAGTTCCTCAGTAACCATTCTCCCAATGCATATGCCGATGCATTAGGCCTCATTTGGATCCATCCTTATTTCAGACAGATTTTCCCAGGGACAGATTTCAGAAATCTGGATTTCCTTAATCTGGATTTCAAGCGGTAAGTGCGGAAACACCGTAGGGCTCATAGGAATTCTGGTTCAGAAACTTCTGGAGATTTTCAGTACCCAAAGGGGTAAGTACTTGGGATACAGCCTTCTCAGTGGTAGCCCCTAGAGTATGGAACAGTCTCCTCCCTGAGGTGCACCAGGCTTCTTCTCCATATACATTCAGAAGGCTGGCAAAGACACACCTTTTCAACTCAACCTTTGGCTGAGGGACAGCTTCCCCTCCCCAGATAAAATGATCACCTCTGATGTAATGTTCAGATTTACGCAGCGCTTGCTTGCCACTGATTTTTCCTCCCTTATAATTCTCATTCTGGCCTTTTCTGTACTTACCACCCTTAATGTGGTTTAGTGAATTTGGATTAGCTTGTTCTGGATCAACCACAGGCAGAGGCATCAGCCTTAAGTGGGCTGAAGAGCTGCAAATACAGTCTAAGGAGAGGTGCAATGTGGACAGCTAAGCCCTGTTTTGTATGAGTGGATGTGAACTACCAGTACCAGCACCTCCCAAACCCAGTGCAGCTTTCGCAGATACTGGATGCCCTGGGGCTTCCCCCCCCCCATGATCTCCCACTCCCCCCTATGGCCTCCCCCACTCCCCTTTACCTTTTTGGGTGTACTTCACTGGTGTCCACACTCTCCGGAGGCTGAAATATGCCTTCTGGAGCCTAGGAAGGGCACTTCCGGTTCCGACCCTGAACCGATAGACCTATTTCACCTCCCAGGAGGCTTATTTTGGCCTCTGGAGAGCCCAGAAAGAGGCCCAGGATGCCCCCAGAGTGGTCTGGCCCTCCTCCCATGCGCTCCCTTACCGTTTGGGGTGCACTCCGCTGGTGTCCCCGGCCTCTTTCCGGGCTCTCCAGAGGCTGAAAAGGGCCTTTCAGAGCCTGTAAAAGGCACTTCCAGTTCTGCAGTCAAGTGACCCCTGAACTGGAAGGCCTCTTTTGGCCCCCAGACGGCCTATTTCAGCCTCTGGAACATTAGAATATTTGTGCATGAATATGAAGCCCCCCACATTCATTTGGGTGGGATTCAGCCAAAGCCTAATTTTCCCACATTTGATTCTGCCAGATCAAATGTGGGAAATGGGCATCATGCACACCCCTCATTACTGCTCCTTTAGTGTAGATTTGATCCAGATTACCACTGGTCCCATACAGAGGATGTGGACTCCAAGGCTGAAAGGGCTTCTCTCTGCTCAGCACAGACGTTGTGTGGTCCTCTTCTGCCTCCCACCTGCAACCAAATCCTCAATTCTACTTCTTACCCTGAATGAGGTAGAAATGAACAAGAGTGTTGCCAAGATATGTATATGCGTGCACACAGAGAGAGCTTTCAATCTATTCATTTGCATCTTCCAGTTTTAGCACTGATGTCAGCAGGCAGCCGCATCCTCTTTCTCTTCCTCCTGGTGACAATTGGGAGTCGCTTCCCAAACGAAGGTTGGAAGCGCCAAGGCAGTTGGAGACCAACGTGTTTGACAACAAAGCCCTATTTAAAGACCACTCCTTGCTGCTGTGTACTTTTTCCACAATCTGCTGTTTGTGCCGCGAGCGCTGCCAATTATTTGAGCATTTCCTGCAGAAGGCAACCTATGAAGAGAGCAGCATTCCAGGCAGGCATTGCAGCTTAGTCCCAATGCAGGAGCTTGTTAGAGACACTTTAGGGGACGGAGCAGGGGCAGTAAGAAAGGCCACCATTGTTCGAGGTGCAAATTTTGACCACATAAAGCCCTTTGATGAGCCAGCTTGGTCTAGTGGTTAGGGAGCCGGACTCTTATCTGGAAATACTAGGGCCCCGTCTTCACAGCATTGTTATCTCGAATTCAAATTGTTTTGAGTTCTCCCAGTTCAGACGGCAGTTCGGCTTAACACACTATTTCCGTGTTAAACCACGTTAAAACGTTTTGAAATAAATCCTGATTTCAACAGGTCTCACTCCGAATCGTGCCTCAATACGTGTTTCCTTTTTAACTGTGTGGACAGTACCGTGTTAAGGGATGAGATTCCGTGTTCAGGGTGTCCCTCCCCCAATCGCACTGTATCCAATGGCTGTCCATATGCTGGGCACGTCATGGGGTGTGTGTGTTTCCCTGCCTGATCTGCCTGATCTTAAGCAAAACAGCAGCAGCAGCAGCAGCAAGTAAAGCCCCATTCCTTTAAACATTAATACAGAATCTCAGCTGCTTCCCCTCCTTTCTCTTGCAAGCCTGAACTTCTTGGAGCAGCCTTCACAGAGCAGCGCTACAGTGTAGCAAGAAAGCCCCTTCACTCCCGATTAACAATGTTGCAAATTTGCGCAATTTCAGAAGTTCAGACCTTTGAAAGTGAAAGGAGGGGAAACAGCTGAGATTCTGTATTAATGTTTAAAGGAATGGGGCTTTACTTGCTGCTGCTGCTGCTGTGTGCTCTGAGCAATGAAAAAGCCCCTCACTCCCCTCCAGCCCAACCTCTCGGAGCGAGGGAAGCATGGGTGGGAAAGGGGAATCCAGACTTCTTCGATGGGGGTGATGAGGGAAGAGCACAAAGCTGGAAGAAAAGGGGGAGGGAAAGGTGGTGCAGAGGAAAGGAGGCGGAGAGCTGCACAGCCATGAGGGAGAGGTCTGATCTCTGTTACTTTGAACTAAGTGAGAGGGGCTGATCCTGGGAGGGAACAGCAATGGGGTGGGCACAATCCTGACTGGCAATGGGCAGGGAGGACTTGCCGTGGGAGCTCCGAAGACTGAATCCGAGATAAGGTTGCCGGCGGGATGCCGTTGACATGGATCAAGCTGAAAGTCGGTGGAGACAGTTTCGTTCCGGTTCAGTTATATCGGTTTCGTTAAACCGAATTAAGGCATGCCATGCGGATGCAGCCTAGGTTTGATTCCGCCCTCCCCCATGAAGCCAGCTGGGTGACCTTGGGCTAGTCACAGCACTCTTCTGAGCTCTCACAGTCCCTCCTACCTCACAGGGTGTTCTATTTTGGGGAGAATAGAAAGCTTTGTCAGCCACTTTGAGTCGCCTTAAATGGGTGAGAAAAGCAGGGTAGAAAAGCCACCTCTTCTTCTTTCTGCACTGACCTGCAATCTAATCAGGGAGGCAGTCTATGAAGCTATGGGTAAGAGAGGGGGATCAGACAAGCTACCAGCCTAGATGGCTTTAAGGAAGGGTTAGACAAGTTTATGGATGACAGATGTGCCGGTGGCTACTAGAATGTATGCCTAAGTACATCTTTCAGGCTGGGGGGGCAAGCAGGATGCTTCTAAGGCCGTTTGCTGGGATTCAAGAGCAGGAGAAGGTTTGCCCTTGTCTCTCCTTGAGATGCCCATGGGCAATTGGTGGGCCACTGTGTGGGAAAGGATGCTGGACTAGATGGGCTGCGGCCTGATCCAGCAAGGCGCCTCTTATTTTCTTATGTAGACCCAGGTCAATGAGTCCAGAATGACTGGGTCAGCTAATCCAGATCACAGAGAGGCATGGGACAGATTCACAGTGTCTGCACTGATAGCCCTGATCTGCCCCACATGTTCCTGCAGCTGTAATGCTGGTGAGCTACCACCACCACTGCCACCACCCTCACAATACTTTAGCATTGACAACTGTCACTGATTAAGCATGAATTCTATGGTTGCTTCACAAGCAAGGAACTGTGTCAAGTTGCTTCTGCCGTATACGAATAATTCATGCTATTCAGAATTTGGACCCTAAACCTGTACCTAGGGCCCTATCAGTCCACAAATCAGATAATCCAGTATCCATAGAAGCTTTGGTCTAAGCTTCTATGGATACTGGGTGCCCAGAGGCCTCCCTCCCTCAGCCATCCTCCCCCCAAACCTCACCCCCCCGGGGCTCCCCGGGGGCCCCTTACCTGCTCCGGGGGCACCCTAGGCCTCTTTCTGGGTCAAACCGGGAGGCCTGTATTTGGCTTCCAGAAAACTTGTTTGGCGTTCCACAGGGCCCAGGAAGAGGCCCGGGGTGTCACCGGAGTGCCCCCTCCCACATCCTCAGCACCCACTTACCTGTGGGGGCACTCCGGTGGTGCCCTGGTCCTCTTCCTAGGCCCTCCAGAATGGCGGAAGAAGGGGTGCCGGCAGCAGGGGAGGTGTTGGCAGCAAGGAGAAAGTGGTGGCAGAGAGGAGAAGGCGGCAGTGGCAAGGAGGTCAAGCAAGTGGGGAAGGGGTGGGAGTGGAGGGGTGGGGTGGGGTGGGGGAGTGGAGTGGAGTGGAGTGGAGGGTTCCATGCATGGATATTCTATTGATACAATTAGGCCTATGAATGCCCCCGCATCCGTGGGGGGTAATATTCGGCCGGAGCTGAATTTTCCACATTCTGTTTGTCTTGAATAGAATGTGGAAAATGGCTCCATGCACACCCCTAGTTCAGACGGCTAAAGGAAATTCCAGGATCTTCATTAAATTCTGCAGTACCCTCTCACCACCCCTGCCAGATGGCAGGATCCAGTCCCGGGATAATCCGCGGCTCTTATGTCATCTCGACCTGCTCTTTGCATGATCATGGCTGTCAGAAATATCCAAATGTTACCAACCTTTTCCTCCCATGTTTGCTGGCATCTGAGTATTTTTTGAACATCCACAATAATGTAAGAAGCTGGCAGATGAGGCAATAACCTGGGATTATTAGTATTATGAGAAATCTAGTGTTGTGGCTTGATTTCCTATAATAGTAATATTATGGATTTTCAAATAACTAACTCTAAGGATGTGCACAAAGCAGACCTGTATGTTCAGTTTGTCATCAAACTGAACACCCATTTTTTTGGTAGATGGAACAAATTGTTGTTTGTGTTTGATTCCAATCTTGTTCAGCAACTAAAAAATATACCATTTTTTCCATTGATAAAAAAGTCCTTTGTGAAAAACATAGCAAAAATAAAGCATTGAATCAAATTGTTTGTGTTTACAGGCAGCAGACTTGTTTGATCTGAACACATTTCCAGTTATTTGGACAACTACATGCCTGGCCTGATGTGAATATTCACAAACACAGACTGTTTGATCGAATTCTCGACCGCAAACAGAACTTTGCACATCCCTACCTAGGACTGTATTGGGAATGCCATGGATATGTATGGCATTCCTGGAAGAACAATGGGCTTTTACTTGTGTCTGGAGGCACCCTTAGTGATCGCTCTGGGTGTTTCCGCACTAGCTGCAGAAATTGGATTAACTACCCCCAGAACACATTAAAGACACTTACCTGAAGTGGCTTCTGCATTGGAGTCCTCTTCTGGCACCCTTTGTGGAAGCCGCATCCGCATTTTGGCATGCAAGACCAGTTTTTAAAACCGGTTTTGCTGCCAAAATCTGGATTAAATGTAAGACCTGAAAAATCGGGTCTTACATCCATCACTTCCCCCTGGATGTGTGCAGAAGCAGGACGCTTCCGCGCACAGCCAGGGAGGGGAAGGGACGGATTCCCTCCACCCACCATGGTGGGAAGGGCAGAAGCAAGACTGCCTGCTTTCAAAGCCCTTCCCCTGTGCGCTGGTTGCTGCCGGAAACCCGCAGTGACTGGCAGCAACATGCTGCAGTCCCACGGCTCCGGGGGCAGCGTCACCGGCGCACGAGCTGGAGGACAGATTGGAATGGGTGCTGGTGCATCTGCCTCCCCGCGCATGTGCGGATGTGCAGGGGTCCCTCAGATCCGTCACAAATAGTGACAGATCTGGGGGAGGAGATCCGCTTTTTGGCAGCAAATGTGGAAGCACCCTCTCTCTCTGTCTGAGAGTCTTTAGGGAACATTCTGTGATGCTGGATTTAGGGTGTTTTCCCACTAGCCCTAAGTACTCATTAGGCTCAGAGCAGAAAGACCCCCCATTTACACTGTAGATAGCTCCAGAGATTCTCTGGAGATTATGGCAAAGCTCTGGAGATTCTCTGGAGCCGCTCTGGAGAATCATCTAAGAATCTCCAGAATGTCTATGGAGGTTGCACCACCCCGTCCCCCAAAACACCTGGGGTGATGGGTGGGCCCAACGTAGGTAGATCCAGACTTGCCACATGAGTGCTCTGGACTTTCCACTGCGAGCAAGCTAGCACCCATTGCTATTGGGTACTAGGCTACCTGTGGAAACACATTGGGTATTTTCCTTAATCCAGAACTACTAGATCCGGCTTAGTTGAAGGATCCATTCCTTAGATCCGGATCATCTTAGATCCAGATTAAGGGAGTTCAGTGGAAAACCCCCCTTAGATTGTGTCTTAAAATGCTCAGTCTTTACACTTTATGTACACATGTATGCAACAGAGGTCATATTCTTTTTCCTGACATAAATGCTCACTGTCATTTGCTCACAACAAAGTGGTGCATTCATTCATTTCCCATCATCCTTTGCTCTTATCATCACTCCTCCGCACCTATTGTTCGCACCTGTCTTTTTGTAATTCTTTTTTTTCCCCCTACAGCTTATTTGATCTTTCGAGGGGGAGCTGGCAGTTTGCCTTCCCACACACGCCTAAAGCTTTTTACATTATTTCCTAGCTGCTGCTTTTAAAGGCGTCCTTTCTCTCTCCTTCTTCTATGTCATCCAAAGAGAATGCAGGAGAATCTTGAGAGGCCATGAAACTAGTGAGCTGCTGTGTGAGCTGCCAGAGTTGTCATTTTTCCACAGAAGCAACACAGGATATGAGAAACTAGGGGAGATCATTTTGGTTTCTGAAATAAGACATTGGCAGCGGTCACGCTTAAGGCTTAATCCAGCTTCGGTCCATTTTCACAGTGAGAGAATACCTCAGCAAAGTGACAAGATGCTTTCTTTCAGTGTTAAATAACTCAGAAAATCCCCCATTGGGATAGATAATGTGGAAAGGAAATTACTGCTCACTTTGCTGATGTGTTCTCTCGCTCCGAAGGTAGACTGAAGCTGGATTTAACCTTGGGCCTTTTTCCACTAGGGCTTAGAACCCTTCTAAGACGCCATTAGGAACCCAATTAGTGCCTGATTGGTAACAATTGGGAAGGCCCTGTCCCCACCTGGACCGCATTGAAGGCCCCATTTGCAAGGCCCTGTCTCCACAAAAGCAGGCAAAATCTGGATTTAATGGGTCCTTCAGGCCCTTAAATCTGGATTTTGTGTGAACCTGATTAAAGGTGTCCACAATAGGATCTTCAGGCATCTTCAAGATCCGGATCTCCAGGTGGATCTCATCTCAAAGATCTGGATCTTAAAGATCCAGATCTTTGACTATGCATGGAAAAGGGGGCTTAAGTGCACCCACAGCCTAGCTATGACCCAAGACATCCCTGTGCTCCATCATTTTTAATCTAAACATGTAATTGCATGCATTTCTAATCCAACTAGCAAAGGACTATACAGACCATGCTGGATGACTTTGGACTAGTCACAGCTTCCTTCTGAGCTCTTACAGCCCCACCTACCTCACATTGGGTCTGCTACCGCCCACAGGAACCCGGGGAAGGGACAGGACCGACCTGGCCACCCCGGGTTGACTCTGACCCACTGGTGGCAGACCTGGGAGGGGAGTCCCACTGCCGTGCTGGCCTTTTTGGGCTAGGCCGCATGGGGATGGATTCCCCATTCACATCTAGGCAGGTAGGGACGCATCCCCACGCATTCCTTAGCTGCCTAGATGCATATGGGGAATCCATCCCTGCGTGGCCTAGCCTTTGTGCACTACAGCCGTTCAGCTGTAGTGCAAAAAGACCTCAAAGCTCTCTGTTTATACCTGGCACCAAAAGCATGAAGAACTTTTTGTCAGGTAACAGCCAAGGTGTCCCAGAGTTGTACAGAGCAATCTGACCTTGTTGTTCCCATCTTCTAAGGCTAAACAATAGCCAACAGAGGATGTAGATTTCATTAGAGGAACAGCTTAACTCTTTGAACATGAGCTACAACCCCGGTTAAGAATGATCCATCCCTGCTTCTCTACTTATGGGAAGATGTGAGCATCTTTATGTTTCCCCATAAAGAGAATAACCTTTTTGCAAAGGAGAAAAACCTGAGCCCCTGAAGAGTAGCTTCCAAAATTATGATCCAAAGCAGTTTCTAGGCTACATCTGATGATCTGTCAGATTGTGGTTTGCCCAGAAAAAGCCCAACACAGAGACCAAACTGCAGACCTGGTGATAAAAGCCTCAGATCCAATGTTTCCTTGGCTAGAGTGATCCATTCTTTGGTAACTTCCAGATCAGTCTATTCCAATGCACTCCATGGGCCCTTTCTGCACTTGGCACATCTCAGGACAGGGCTCTGTTGTCCATATGCTAATGTAGACTATGGCAGGCCTCATCTGGGCTCTGCCATAGTCTGCACTAGCAGGTGGATAGCAGGCCCCTGTTCTATGTTCCGGAAGTTGGCCAAGTGAAGAAAGGTCCTATATAGGGCTATCCTTGAAAATCATACAGAAACTGGAACTAGTACAGAGTCTCTAGCTGGACACCCATCATCATGGTGGTCTTAAAACATTAGCATCATTCAGGGTGTTGGTATTTACTTTTAAAGCCATAAATGGCTTGGGCTCCAGTTATCTGAAGGAATATCTTCTCCTGCACAGACCCACCTGGCTAGTAAGATCATTGGTCATCTTGTAATTCCAGCAGAGGTTTGAAGGGTGGGGGCTAGGAATGTGCATGAATATTCGTATTATTTGTTATTCAGACAAATTCAGACATTCGTAAAAGGAAAGAATGTCCAGACATTTGTACGTTAGTATTCGTATGAATACGAGTATTTCAAGTTATTCATGCAAGTAATTTGGTCATTGCGTAAAGATACGTACAGGATGAAAACAGGACACATACGGGATGACAATGGGATGTGTTAAGGATGCATATGAGATTCATATCACTGGATACGTATCAGATACTCATACGAATAGGTACGAATGTATTCATATCGGTTCAAATTTCCAGTCATTCATTTTTCTGTATTTGTACGAATTTGGATTTTTGAATATTCGATGCGTTACGAATTGAATGTTGAAAATTGCATTTGTGCACGCCCCTAGTGGTGCCATGTGGGAAGGCATTTCCGTGGTGGAGCTAGAGCCTTCATGGCTGCCCCCTAGTGGTACATCCACTCAAGCACTTTCCCTACTTGTATTTTCCATTGGGTTACCTACCGAGCAGAGTATACATTTTTTCCCCTGCAGGCTCAGTTATTGTTTGCTGTAAGAAAAGCGGGGAGAAGGGTTGGTTGGCTACCTCTGTCATGGCAAAGTATCCCCATCAATGCTCACTGCTCCTCCCCCCTTACCCTCACTAGGGAAACTCCCCACTGTGGTTTTCAACATTCCCTTTCACTTACGCAGCAGGCATTAATTTTTGTTTATTTATTTTAGGGAAAATGAAATTGCAGGCTTACAAAGGTCCATTTATCCAGATGTTTGAATTGGTCTGAGTAAGGGAAGGCAGAGGCTCAAATAATTTTCTGGAGGCAAAGTAGGTTTCTAAGCCTTCTTTAGAGGTTTGTTGTGGCTCCACATCTTTCTGCTCTCATTTCCCTGTCATACTAAGAACAAAAGGAAGGCTTAGAGTCATTATAACTTCTTTTCATAGTTTGGTCTAGTGGTTAGGGAGCCAGACTCTTATCTGGGAATACTGGGTTCGATTCCGCCCTCCCCATGAAGCCAGCTGGGTGACCTTGGGCTAGTCACAGCTCTCTTCTGAGATCTCACAGCCCCACCTACCTCACAGGGTGTTGTTGTTGTTGTCGTTTTGGGGGGGAGAACAGAAAGTTTTGTCAGCCGCTTTGAGTCCCCCTTAAATGGGTGAGAAAAGTGGGGTAGAATTTGCAACAAAAATGTTGGCAGAAGTGTAGACAGCAATTGCTCACATTTACTGTAGATTTCCCCTGAAAATGAGGCCAGGGAAAATAACATGGAGATAAAGTATCTCACTTTTTTTTAAAGAAAGCAAATCTAACCTGCCTACGTTTTACTGCACCCTATATTTGCAGACAGCACAAAAGTGCCTTGAAAGTGTTCTTGAGGTGGTAGCATCTGGTACTAGTGTTCTCATATCATTCTCATTCCTTTTCTATCCGCCTCTAATATGGTTTTGAAGGCTTTTTTCCTGGGGCAATTTTGCACTTACCTTCCCTTCTGCTGGATTGGAAAGGAGTGCAATCACCAAACATTGACTAATGCTCACACTTGCGAGCGCTAGTCACTTACAGTGTAAGCCCTGTGCAAGCCTGTCCCCTTCTGGGTGCTGCCATTTTGTTTGCAGTGCCCTCCACAACTGGGCATGCATCAGCACCATTGCCATGACAGTGCTGACACTCTGTGCATGCGCAGTCACGCCTACGATCATACCAGATGCCAGTGCACTTGTGCAGTAGAGAGGTGCACAAATATATATTTTTTTACATTCTATTTGAATCGAATACCAAAAAATCTGATTTGATTCAAATCTTTTAAATTCAAATTTAACAAGATTCGATTCACATTTACCAAATTCGGATCTATTTGTTTGAATTTTATATTCGAATCTGCACGTACAAACGTCGACAACATTCGTATGTGCCTGTACGCATCTTTCCCACATCGGTACGCATCCATACACATCCGTACGCATCTCGTAGTTATCCCATATGCAACCCGTTTTTGTCCTTTATGGATCTGTACGGATGCAGGAAAGACGTGGATCTTCAAGTATGTATCATGTATGAACCCGTACACGTACGATTGTCTGGATAATTGGAACGAATAGATCCAAAATTCGATTTGAATGTTTACATCGGATTTTGAATGCCTACAAATATTCGTGCACATCCATACTTTGCAGCACTTCAGACGACCCTGAAGCACCAGAAGAGGTGCTGATGCCCGCCACTGGACTCTTCTGGTAAGTCCCTGGATAAGGTTAGTAAAGGTGTGGAGCCCGATTTCGTGTTCCACACTTAGTGAATAATTAGGGAACTTCTGAGCAGGCAGGGGGCGCTTGGAGGCTGTAGCAGCCTCCTCCAAGAGAAGATGCCCTTCCCCAGAAGTTCTCTAATTATTTATTAGCAGCCTAAGTGCAAAAAGGCCCCTGTTCTTAAGATGCATTAGTGGTAGCTATGTTGGACAGTGCCACCTCTGAACCATACCTGAGCCATCTTTGAAATGCGAATGCAGCCTTAGGGAGGAATCTGGACTTCCAGTTTTAGCATTGTGCCCTTTGTCTTCAAATGCTAGCACAAACAGGGGCCGATCTAAATGCTTCCTGTATTGTGAGAGAAAATACATGTTGCTGAAATATTTGTTTCACCCCCAAAGTAAGCAACCCTACAACATTTCCTCTTTCACCTTCCTCTAAAGTGCAGCCTAGGCATCGGCAGGCCTAGACAAACAGGTTTCATTCTCTCCTTTTTATTAATACTGGTGACCTTAGAACTGCTAGAACAGCAGGCAGATTTCCACAGTCTTAGTGGTAATAAACTTTTTAGCTAAACATTACCACCCTCTTTCCCCCCAGTAGAATATTTTCCCCCTGCAAACTCCTTTCTCCCTCATGAGATCCAAATTGCCTCTATCAATCTTCCTTTGCTTTTGAAACAGAATTATGGGTCGAGCTACACCCAAGTTTTAATCTACATTTGATCCACCTTCAGAGCACGCAAACACACCAGGAAAACAATTAAGCCATTTTGCTTTCTGCATTGTGGAACCCAAAAAAGAATTTTCTGGGCTGAAAAATGCGAAAGAAAAGTTTTGGCTATGCAGATGGATTAGATGGATCAAAGATGGATTAGAAGAAGAGCTGGCTTTTTTTACCCCGCTTCTGGTCTAGTGGTTAGGGAACTGGACTCTTAGCTGGGAATTCTGGGTTCGATTCTCCCCTCCCCAATGAAGTCAGCTGGGTGACCTTAGGCTAGTCACAGCTCTCTTCTGAGCTCTCACAGCCCCACCTACCTAACAGGGTGTTCTGTTATGGGGAGAAGAACAGAAAGCTTTGTCAGACACTTTGTCACCTTAAATGGGCTAGAAAAACAGGGTAGAAAAGCCAACTCTTCTTCTTCTTCCTCCACAAAGCCAGCTGGATGACCCTGGGCTAGTCACTGCTCCCTTCTGAACTCTCACAGCCCCAGTTACCTCACAGGGTGTTCTGTTGTGGGGAGAAGAATAGAAAGCTTTGTCAGACACTTTGAGTCGCCTTAAATGGGCTAGAAAAACAGGGTAGAAAAGCCAACTCTTCTTCTTCTTCCTACACAAAGCCAGCTGGGTGACCTTGGACTAGTCACAGCTCCCTTCTGAACTCTCACAGCCCTAGTTACCTCACAGGGTGTTCTGTTGTGGGGAGAAGAATAGAAAGCTTTGTCAGCTGTTTTGTGTCCCCTTAAATGGGTGGGAAAAGTGGGGGAGAAAAGCCAACTCCTCTTCTTCTTCTAAGTTTAATATACATGTTTACCCAAAAGTGGGCCCCATGATATCCAAAGTGACTTACTCATGACCCTTAGGGCGAATCCCCACAGCAAGCTTATTTCGCTTTCCCTAAACCGAAATAATAGAACTGGGTGCAAACGCGAATTTGCCTGTTCCCATTATTTTTAACTTAATCGCGTTGGATCTGGATTCTGAGGATCGTATGTGGTGTACCTGACTCAAGGTGGGACTCAAGTGGCTACTTTTTAAAAGCTGCTTTTCGGGGCTGCTCTGCCCTCTTCCTCCTGGCATGGACACGCCACCCATAAGGGACCCCTTCACTGAGCCTAATTGGGTGGCTGGGTGGCTGCCACTTCTATGGATGGAGGAAAAATGGCAGCGGGCAGCCAGCCAGTGATTCTTTCCCCTCCTCTCCCCATTGCTCAGGGCACACAGCAGCAGCAGCAACTAAAGCCCCTTTGAGCCCCTTTGCTTTAAACATTCACATTCAGCTGCTTTCCTCCCTTCCTTTCCCTTTCTAAAGTCAGAACTTTTGGAATTGTGCAAAATTGCAACATTGTTATCAGGTTGAAGTGGTTCCATTTCTACAGTGTAGCGCTGCTGTTAAGGGTGGATTTTTAACACTGAAATCACTGTCTTTGGAAGCAAGCTATTGAGAGAGGGAAACGCTAAACATGGATTCTCATCCCTTAAAATGGTACTGTCCACACAGTAAAAAATGTAAAACGTTTCAAGCGCATGATCCAGAGTGAGACCTGTTGAAATCAGGATTGAGATTCACCACGCTTTGAGGTGGTTTAACACGGGAAAAACATGTTAAGCCAAACTGCCGTGCAGACTACGAGGATTGAAAACATTTTGAATCCGAGATAAGGTTACCATGAAGACATGGCCTTAGAAGTGTAGAATGCTTAGGATTTTAGTTTAAAAGTGTCTAAGATTAAACTAGTTAGGATGTTTTTACAAGTGAATAGAAAACGGGATTATGACTCAGTTCTTTGTCATCAACACAGAGATTTTGGTTAAATGTCATAAAGAAAGAAAAACTTACTCATAGTAAGAACAGTTCAGCAACAAAACTGATAACTACAGAGAGCTGGTGTTGCACTTCTCCTGTTGGATGTGTTCAAACAAAGGAATGGGGCATAGATAACATTCAGTAAGACCAGATTGCATTTTGCCTAAAGGGCCCTGGGACAAATAGGCCCGGCCACACTTGCGGCTTGTCCCCATGGGGCTGCCAATACCTCGGGGTGGATTCGGGGCAGCCTTAATGCGAATCGTAGTTTGCATTAAGGAGTCCCCATGGCAATCGAAGACAGCGCAGGTTCAAGCCAAACCTGCCTGTCCCCATGAAAACCATGGTAAATCCCTGCATCAGGATGCTGCGGTTTTCTCCATCCCCTCCCCCTTGCCTGATGGTGCAATCACCTAGGTAAGGGCTTGATTTCCTTGCTTGCAAGCCGTGGCTGTTTTAATCACTTTACTGGAGCTCTGCTCGTGCGCATGATAGCCCCTATGCCCATCTGACAGCTGCTCAGCTGACTGCAGGGGAGCTGTCAGGCGCTCATTTGGGGTAAATCAAGCCCTTACTTAGGTGATCACGACATCAGGTAAGGGGGGACAGTTGCAATCGCAGCATAAGCTGCAGGGACAGCGGAACCCCGCCCGCTAATGCTGCAATCAATCAGCAATAACCCTGGAGCGTCCCCACCCACCCCTGGATAATCTGTTCTTCCCTCCTAATTCGGGCCGAGAACAGTTATAAAGGGGTGGGTTTTTTTGCTCTGGGTTTTTGCTTTTTGTCCCTCATGTAGCCCGAATTAGGGCTTTGCATAGGGACTCTCATGTTCGCCTCGGAGTATCCTGACCTTGGTTTGGCAGGCCACCAGTATTACTATTGGTGCTATGTACGGGTTTTTGATCTTAGGCCGCATGATCAGACACAACCAAAACAAAAGTACCTCTGAGGCATCTTAGGGAAGGCTTTGAGGTGGGATTGTCCACACACCAGTCTGCCATTCCTCCCTCTCCTGAACATTCTGTGCTAGAAAAGGTGGATTAGAGAAGACCTGGGGACATGAGGGCCACGCAATCTCTGAGGTGTTTCTGAGGCACCCTCTTTGTTATGTCTTTACATGTACTCAGTCTGCCTCAGTAGCATTTTGCATTCTCCATGAGGGATCCACATGGCCCTAAGTGTACCCCAGCAGTGCCTGGACCATCATCTATTGAAGATGCTTTTGTTTGGATTTTTGCACGGAACAGGGCCTCAATGGCTTCTTCTAATTCTTATGAATCGCCCTATTCAGTAACGCTTTCTCCACTTCTTGTAACTGTTGAGGACTGTATATACTCTGTGTTAATGAAAAGCAGTTCAAGTTCTGGCATTTTGACACATTCTCTATTCATAGAGGTGAAACTGTCAGTGCTCTGGCAAAACAAATCAAGGCTCTGGACTTTTCCTAGGTGGATAATGTCAGGAGATTCCAGCAAGGCCCTGACGCTTCTAAGGCTATATGCTAGGATTCGAGAGCAGGAAAAGGTTTGTCCTTGTCTCTGCTTGAGATGCCCATGAGCATTCAGTGGGCCACTGTGTGCGACAGGATGCTGGACTAGATAGACTGTGGCCTGATCCAGCAGGGCTCCTCTTATGTTCTTACATGCAGTATTTCTCTCTGCATGTCTGCTTAAAGGGATAAGAATGTTTCCTGTGCCTGCCTGCTCCTCCACATAGAAGCCAAGTCCAGGGTCCCTTCAGCCCAGGAACCCTTAAATGAATACTCAACAAACATAGGGGGAAAGAATTCCATTGCTGGGCCTATATATGATGCTAGCACCCACATGCCCTGACCCTAATCACTCTGGTATCCATTCTTTTTACGAAGATCTTAGGCCATAGTTGCACTTGCCTTTGCTGTGCCAATACAGGATGGGACATATTTCTCCATTTGGGCAGCCTTGTTCTGTCCCAGTCCCCACTCCAGCTCTGAAGCTTCTGATGAGGGAGGCTTCGGGGGGGGGGGGGGGACTGGTTGCACATCTTGTTCTACCACCAAAATGAATCCGCTAGGGCAGTGGTTCCCAAAGTTGTCGGGGCTACGACCCATCTAATATAAGTTTACCAACTCGGGACCCACCTCTAGGAAATTTAACCGTTACCAATATGAATAAAGGACTTTTCAAATAACAAAGTTTTAATACAATTTTTTTATTACTTAATTAAATAATTACATCCAAAAAGTTATTTCAAATATGGTTAAATTTCCTAGAGGTGGTTCCCGACCCACAGTTTGGGAAACCCTGCGCTAGGGTATATCAGACCACAGAGGTGTGCTGTCTGCATGTCTCCTTGGTCTGATAAAACACTCCATTGTATACCAGTAAACCTCAAAAAAGAGGTCCACCAGTGGACCAAACCAAGGTGCTTTTTTGGGCACCCTAGCCCAGTGTGCACTCCATCGTGTGTGGATCATAGAGTTGGAAGGGACCTCTAGGGTCATCGAGTCCAACCCCCTGCTCAATGCAGGATTTCCTAAACCATCCCAGACAGATGTAAGTCCAGCCTCTGCTTGAAGATGTCCAGTGAAGGAGAGCTCACTACCTCTGGTGGCAACTTATTCTATTGACAGATCGCCCTCACTCTCAGGAAGTTTTTCCTAATATCTAGTCTGTATTGACTCCCTTGAAGTTTCATCCGGTTGTTTCTAGCCCTCCCATCTTATGTAAGTGAGAATAGGGACTATCCCTCTGCACTGTGGCTGCCCTGCAGATACTTGAAGACAACCACCATGTCTCCTCTCAGTCTTCCCTTCCTTAGGCTTCTGTTGTAGGAGGAGGGGAGGCCTCTGCTGGTTTGCACTCATGGGCAGATGGTGGAAACCTAGCCTGGACCATTGTCTGGTCTACTGCCCTGTGTGCAGAAGGACCTTCCAATCTGCTTAGAGTTCTTCAGTGTATTTAACTTTAAAATCAAATTATCCTTTTCTTCCACAAATGGAACAAATCTCTAAGAGAGCAGATTGTATTTTATTTCTGTAGTTGGTACTGTGATTTTGATGAGTTTAAAATTCAAAATTGTATGAATTCGGATTTTCTTTAATCATAGTTGGCCGACTAAGGTTTTTCCTCACTCTTTTTTCAGTCATAACTATCTCAGAAGCCCTGAGTGGGTGACCTTTGGAAGTCAATAAATTCTACCAATACCCAGCCAGGACCCCCCTGCTGTCTACCTTGGTCCCACCACCCTGTCACCTGAGGGCTCCGGAAAGAATTAGGACAGCCCTGGGACAGAGCCCTGGGTGGTTCTGTCTGGAAGCATCCCGGCCTGTCCCAGGGCTGCCCTAATCGTGGCCAGAGGGTGGAGCACAAAATCGTGTTCCACGTCCTGGAGCTGTCCAGCAGGGAGAGCATTTACACTCTCCCTGCCGGACAGCTCTGGAGTCCCACCCCAGGCTGCCGCCATTGGGCCATATCGGCCCACAGACTGGCAGACCCTTTCGGGGGTGGCGTAAGATCGAGCTGGGGCTGTCCTGTGATTCTGCTGGCTGCCACTGCCCTGATTGGGCTGGCAGCAGCCAGGAGGACCTCCTCAGTGCCCACCCCCACCCAGGGGTGCATACCACCCTCCAGCTCCCTGCGACTGACTTAAGTTATAGGACTTGTGGTTCGATCTGCCAGTGACAGGGCCTGCTGGAGCAGTCTGGCACTCTCTGTGCAGGCATGCGCCATGTCAGACCACCCCCATGCTGCCAGCCTGCGGACTGATACGGCCCAATGGTGGCAGCCCCGGGTGGGGTGTCTGCCCCCCCCCAGCAGCTTTTTCTGGCTGGTACAGGCAGGAGAATGATTGACCATTTGCACATTGGCCGGTAAGGGGCGCTTTGGGAACACTTCCCTTACTGGCCAAAGCGAATGGTCAAGCTGTCCCCTGCCTGATCAGCCTTAGTGCACTAAGTGTGAAAAGGTCTCTGCTCTCATATTAAAAGTGTAAAGAAGCCAAGAAGACCTTCCTTTTTCTCTGTTTTACCCCATCTTCTTTTTTGACTTGAAGCGAAGGATTTTCCACTAGTTATGCTACTACCCTTTCCTAGTTCCTGGAATGACTTCCCTGGCAAGGGCATTCAAGAAATAAGCTTTTCAGAGATAATACAGCTTTCATAAGCATTCAGATGGAAAGTGGGAGGTTCTTTGTGGGGAAGTACACTTTTGCGTGTGTTCACTTCACATCGAAGCAAATGCGGAGGAAATTCACATTCATGTGAACTCAACCACTTTTGAGTGTGATAGGATTTGAATCCTATCAAAAGTTCTTAAGAATGCTATTCAAATCCAATTATTTATTTATTTATTTGTAATTCTATCCTCCCCTATAACCAGAGGTCTCAGGGCAGGTTACAATATTATATTAATCTTAGACAGGTCCCTGCCCTTAGGCTTACAATCTAAAGAGACAAGATACAAAATGAAAATGGTGTGGGAGGGAACAGGGACACTCTTAATTTATTTATTTATATTTATATTTATATCTCTCCCTATCCCAAAGGTCTTAGGGTGGGTAACAACATTTAAAAACCAGCATATATTAAAAAGCACAATATTAGTTAAAAGAGTAGGATTTGAATCACTGCTGCCAGTCATGCCTCTGTCTGAATTCCTCACAAATCTGTTCCGAATCCACTTTGAATCCACTCTGAATCCTCTTTGAATCCACTCTGGATCGGCTGCAGATGTGACTGAGCATCTACTTTGCCACCTCCCTACATTTCAAGTATAACTATGCATTGAATGAATCCACAGAAACATTTGCTTTGCATTTGAATGCCAACATTTTATTCGAATATGCATGTATGAATTCATACAAGTTTTGAATGTGATGATTATTCATGCGCATCCCTGGTTCTTGAAGACCTCCGTGGTACACAGATGCCTATATGGTATAAAATCACCGGCTGATGCCCCAAAGCCCAAGCCCAGAAATGCCACTGGTTTTAAAAAGTAGGAAAATGAAGTTAGATTTTGCTCTAACATTAACTCTCTGCTTTACAGCTAAGTTATCACATTGCCACTAGCCACGAGGCTTTGCACACAATCAGGTATTCCTTCTTACTCAACATTTTAATCAGCAAACATCTGGCTCCAGATTTCTCTCCTCTCCCCCCCCCCCAAACTATGAAACTTTAGATGGTGAATGACAGAGTTTAAAGTTTGACATTTGGTAAATAAACATCAGGTGCTCAAAATCAAGTGTTTCTGTAAAGAGACTGTAGGGCGTTAGAGGAAGAAGTTGAAACTAAAACTATAAATATCATTCTTCCAAACAATGAAGATAATATCACTCATGGTGGTTTTTATTCCCCAAACAAGGCAAGTCACATTCCTCACTGAGGACTAGGTCCCTGCCAAGTTTGTTGAACAAGGAAACTATTTCATCCTTTGTGTAAACTCTTCATCAAGACTATAAACTACTATTGGATTGTGAGAAAAATCCTGTCCTACCTTGAATGCCTCACATTCTGGAAACAATTAATCCTTTGTTTTTCAATAAACGACCTTAATTCCTTTCTCATCTTATCTGTTAAATATTAAAGTGTTAACAGATGGAAGGATATTTTTAATGCAGTTGTCTGCAGAAATTTTGTGAGACGATTCTAGGGGTGTAGGCAGGCATCCTCAAGACAATCCACGTCGGGCCTATTTGCACTATGGCCTCTAGTCACTAATTAGTGCACCACTGGGGAAGAGCATACACACGTCAACTAGGCTCCTACAGCCTGCAAACATGCCTTCCTTCCCCAGAAGTACACTAATTGTTGATTAGGTGTGGAGCGATTCCCGGGTGGAGCAGAGGTGTGCAAAATTGTTCAACTGCCGCCAAACCTCGTAGCTGCTTTGCTCAAACAGCTGGGTATTTTTAATGATTCTTTTTGCTCTTCAGTCCTGTCTTCTCTGTGCCACTAAGGAGGGGGGGGGAATTGCAGCGGTCAGCACAGGGGTGGGGTGACATCAATCCGCCTTCCAATGAGGAGAGGAGATGGTGCTGTTCCCCCGGGCTGGGGTTTGGTGCAATTTGCATGGGGATGGCTGTATCTGCACCCAGCCCGCATCCAGCCCATGTTACTGGGAATGGCATGGGGACAGGCAACGTTTGATCTCGGTGCCACACCCAGTCAAATACGAGCCCAATCAGAACCAAACGGTGTGCATGGCGATGTGGCCATAGTTAGTTAAGAGCTAAAGTTAAAAGTAAAATAGTGCCTGAGTGAATTAATGTCCAAAGGCTTTAATAAAGAGCCAGGCCTTTACTTGGCACCTAAAAGTTAGAAGAGTTGGTGCTAATCAGGCCTCCAAGGGAAGGGCATTCCATAAGTGGGGTGCCACAGCTTATGGAGGGACATGGAGAAGCCCCCCTCCAGTAGACTGGTCCATAATGGGGACAAGAGTTTCTTCAGCCAGAGAAGCCGCATGTTGGTCTTTTCTCGATCACACATCACTAGAACCAGAGGGCATTCTATGAAGCTGATGGGTAGGAGAATTGGATCAGACAAGGGGAGGGTCATTGGTCTATGGAATTTGCTGCCCAGAGGATCATTGGTCTATAGAACTTGCTGCCAGAAGAGGTGGTAACAGCTACCAGCCTAGATGGCTTTAACGAAGGATTAGACAAATTTATGGATGACAGATGTATCAATGACTACTAGAATGGGTGCCTATGTACATATTTCAGGCTGTGAGAACTAGCAGGATGCTTTAACGTCATTTGCTGGGATTCGAGAGCAGGAGGAGGTTTGCCCTTGTCTCTGCTTGAGATGCCCAAGGACAATTGGAGGGCCACTGTGTGCGACAGGATGCTAGTCTAGATGGGCTGTGGCCTGATCCAGCAGGGCTCCTCTTATGTTCTTATGTTCTTATACAGTATACCATCCAGTGCCGAATTGCCCAATGTTTGTTTAAGATATTTCAATACTTTTCAATACTGACAGACACTGTATCCGAGGAAACAAAACAAAATAAAATCATGAAAACCAGTAGGAGTAGCAATCAACTGAAACCACCATTTGCTTTAATAACATGTAAGGAAGACGTCCCAACTGTTTTCAAAAGAACCTCAAGGAGCAGATAAAACATTGTTGGGGTGCAGGAAATGGGATAGAAGTCTTGCTCAGCCAAAGTCCCAGCAACAGGAAAAGATTACATTTTTTTGCAAGTAGTGCCAAATAGTTATCTAAGATTGTTCACATCTCTGAAAATAATCTCCAGACACACAACGTTTGACATGGTTTTGTTTATTGACTCCAAATAACCGGCTAGATTTCTTCCTGATGTCTATAAAAGCCAGTCCTAGAACACTGTGTTTCACCTCAATGGAACTGCAGATAACACCCAAGGTAGAAATCACAGCCCAGGGCAAAGGGAAGAAAATTCTGTTTGAGACCATGGTAGCAACACAGTATTAAGAAGGAGAAATAAGCATGAAAGAGTTTCTGTATCCCTGTTCTTGATAAATGGCTTTGCCAGGACTCAAGGCCTTATCCTTGAGCCTTTGAACTGACGCAATGGCTGGGAAATAGGAATCCAGCCAAGGTCTGTTGCCAAGACGGGAAGAGGTAGTTGGAACATGGGACTAAGCCATGAGACTTTTTTCTAGCTGTTAAAAAGAAGAGCTGGCTTTTCTACCCCACTTTTCTCACCCATTTAAGGGGACTCAAAGTGGCTGACAAAGCTTTCTATACTTCTCGCCAGAACAGTCACCCTGTGAGGTAGTTGGGCCTGTGAGAACTCAGAAGAGAGCTGTGACTAGCCCAAGGTCACCCAGCTGGCTTCATGGGGGAGGGCGGAATCAAACCCAGTATTCCCAGATAAGAGTCCGGCTCTCTAACCACTAGACCAAATGTGGCTCGAGTGACAGCAACGCTTGTATGAAAAGGTAGTGACAGCAATGCTTTCGGAGCTAGATAATGCCAAAATAAAGCAGCTTGTCGCTTTGGTGATGCGTTCACCCAACGATGAACTAAAAAAAGCTTTGTGAATGCAGCTGTGAAGTGATATACAGTTCCATGATGTTGCTGTTTTAAAACATTTCTATCTAGAGATGTGCACAGGTTTTTTTTTACATTCTTATCGAATCAAATACCCCAAAATCCAATTCAACAAGATTCAATCCGAATTTACCAAATTCGAATCTGTTCGTTCGAATTTTTGATTCAAATCTGTACATACGAATGTCAAAAACACTTGTATGTGTACCTGCACATCTTCCCCACATCTGTACCCATCTGTATTCATCCGTACACGTCCATATGCATCCCGTAGTTATCCTGTATGCAACCCGTTTTCATCCCGTATGGCTCTGTACAAATGTGTACGGATGCGGGAAAGATGAGGATCTCCAAGTATGCATCGTATATGAACCCATACACATACGAATGTCTGGATAATTCGAACAAATAGATCTGAAATTCAAAATCCGGTGTGAATGTTTACATTTGAATTTCGGGACATTCGATTTGAGTTCGAATGTCAAAATTCAGCATATTCGATCAGATTTTGAATGCCTACGAATATTCGTGCACATCCTTATTTCTTTTTCTTCTGGAAAAAGAAGTTTTTTAAAAATTTACTGAGCAAGAAGAAATGATAGGGAGGAGGACTTCCTTTAGACTGCACCAACACATGGAAGGGAGGTTCTGAGTCCAATTGCTGTTCCGATATACTGGCCAGTGAAGAATCTTCTCTATTTTTTTCTTCCTGTGGCCGTGTTTTCTATCTTCTTCCTTCGTATCTTCAGCTTCATTGCCTCGGCTTTTCAGTTTCCAGCCACCCCATGTTCTAACCCACCCTCAATGCTATGCCCTCTTGGTATGCCCAAGGGGCACCCCCCTGGCCATGCAGTTCTTCTCTGAGGATGCTTGAGGACTGGTAAGTAGAGATCTGCAAAAAAAACAAAAAAAAAAAAACAAAAAAACACCCCAAAACAAACAAACAAAACAAAACAAATTTGTTTTGCTATAGAATCAAACATCCAAAAATTCATTTCATTGTCAAGCTGTTAAATCAATACTTGTTAAATCGCACTTGGAGCGCTAGTCAACTTTGGCCATTCCGTTCCCCCGTGATCGAATACTCATCTTATTTGATCTTGAGGCCTGTCCTCTTCTGGGCATTGCCATTTTGGCTACAGCGCAGTTGCCTTGGCGATGCTGATGCTCTGCACACGCACAGTCACATCTATGGTCATCGGAGGTGCAACGGCACCTCCGATGACCCTAGAGCACCGGAAGAGGTGCGGATGGTTGCGTCACTGGAATCTTGAGGTAAGGTTATGGTGTGGAGCATGATTTCATGCTCCACACCTAATCAACAATTAGTGAACTTCTGGTGAGGCAGGGCTGTCTGTGGGGCAGAGCTTGGAGGCTGTAACGGCCTGCTCTTCACCAGAAGTTCACTAATCCTTCACTAGAGGCTGTAGTGCGAATAGGCCTCAAGAGAGCTTCGGGGAGCACGATGAACTAAGGTGAATGCTACCTTGCTCCTAGGGCTGAAATACCTGAGGCATTTCAGAGGGGAAGTTACCCCACAACATGAAGGCACCACTGAGAAGGCTCTGTTATTCTCTGCTGCATCTCAGAATGCAGAAAGTGCTTCATTAGAAGCTCCTCTACCCCTGGTCGTAACATTCAAGCAGAAGTGTGCAAGAGAATGCACATTCCTTCAGATACTGCATTTGAGAGAAAGTCAATTAAGCTTGCACAGACCTTAATTTCTTGCATGGGGTTCTGTAATGTTTCAGTAACCAGTGCTAACCTCAGCATGGAGCACTGCACACATACATCCTGATACACCACGCAATATTTAGCTGCGGATATCACACAGGGGTACGGTCACATTTAATTACATTGTACAGCAAGCCATGCACATCCAAACCTCATCCTAAATTGTTTGCTCCCCATTTAAGCAAACAACACCTGGTCCTGGCATTTACCTGACCTACATTTACATCAATGACGCCCAGGGTCCTGTTCTGTCTGTGAGTTCGGAGGCTGCCTTGCTTTCCGTCTGCATGAGATTTATGGGAGAATCCCCAGTAGGAAGTGGAGGCGGCTGCCATATAAGTGGGATATTCAAATGGCGCACATTCCAAGGGGTCAGTGAAACCTGTGGTTTTTACTGTTTTTACCCTTATTTTTAATGTTTTGTAAACTGCTCTGGATTTTTTTTTCAAAAAATGGAAAGTGCTATAAAAATGTCTTAAATAAATAAATACTGGCTGAATCCCCAAAAGACTTATTTGCCTCTCTGATCTCCCTCTGCTGTCACTCTAATCAAGCTGACTTTAAAAGTGCCGTGTACTTCCACAATAAGCATCCATACGAGGCTCAGCAAAACGCATGTTTTTAACGCACCTTCCGTCCCCACGGAAGCCTGTTGTCTTTCCCCGCATCTTTTCCCCCCGCCCCCTCTCTTGTTCAAAGGAAAAATAGCCAGATCTCCGTCCCCTGAAATGGCTTCCCATCCCTGCAAAGGCAGATGATCGCTCACTCATTCACTTTCAGCACTTACTTTCACTCTGTTCTCTGTTAGAAAAGGCTTCCTGTCCCTGCAAAGTCAGCGGCTGCAGCCATCGGCAGCGCGATCCTTCGCTCATTCACTCTTTTAACACTTTCACAGATCACCTGATAACAATGTTGCGATTCTGAGCAATTCTGGCTCTTTTTACAAAGGAAAGGAAGGGAACCTGCTGCATTTCTGAGATGTGTGAATGCTTTTTGGCTGTGTGTGCAGGCAGCAATCACCGCCCCTTTTGCCACGGAGCGTCCCCAAGGTAAATGTTGCGAGGAAAACCCGCGACTTCCAAATAGAGCCCTGAAAGTCTTCTTTAAAGGTCATGTATTTTGTCGCTGATTTTCCTCGTTTTATAGTGCTGGAAACTCTTTGAAAAGCCTGGCATGGGGGCACTCAGAGGCAAAAGAAGATTTTTAGCAGACTTTAAATTGCATGGGGACAGGGCCACTATGATGTATCAGTTATAAGAGTGACACATTCCGTACATCATAAACTGGAGCATCTCTCTGGATTGTCTTAATGAAGGAGTGCAGCTTGAAGGACAGCATGCAGAGGCGCAGAATGCTTTAAGTCAGTTCAAATTCATCAAACTGTATATTGCCCCAGACAGACTCCTGAGCATCGAACTCGGGAGGTGGGGCTCGGGCTGTTGCACCGACACCCCTTATATGTACTGACACCCCTTCAGGCAACACATTTCAAGCCAGAGGTGTGCAAGAATGTCTTTTTGACATTCTATTTGAATTGAATTGAATACCCAAAAATCTGATTCAAATATTTTAAATTCGAATTTAACAAAATTCGATTCATATTTACCAAATTCAAATCTATTCATTTGAATTTCTTATTCGAATCTGCACATACAAATGTCGACAACATCTTCCCCACATCCGTACACGTATGGACCTGTAAGGATGCATCCCATAGTTACCCCGTATGCAGTCTGTTTTCGTCCCGTATGGATCAGTACAAATGCCTATGGATGCGGGAAAGATGCGGATCTCCAAGTACTCATCGTGTACGGACCCATACTCATATGAACATCCGGATAATTTGAACAAATAGATCCGAAGTTCAAAATTCACTTCAAATGTTTACATTCAAAGTTTGGGACATTCTGTTTGAGTTCGAATGTCAACCATCAGGACGCTTAATCGGATTTCGAATGCCTACGAATATTTGGGCACATCCCTATTTCAGCCACCAACTTTCATAAGAACATAAGAGAAGCCTTGCTGGATCAGGCCACAGCCCATCTAGTCCAGCATCCTGTCGCACACAGTGGCCCACCAAATGCTCATGGGCATCTCAAGCAGAGGCAAGGACAAACCTTCTCCTGCTCTCGAGTCCCAGCAGATGGCCTTAGAAGCACCCCGGTCCCTCTCCCCAGCGCCCCGGTTCCTCCCCCTGCTAGCTTCAGAAGCAAGAGACTAAAGCAGAATAGCTGGAACTTCAATCATGCTATAAAGCAAAGTGCCTAGCTCAAGCAACAGATTTCTGATGGTGATAAATAAGGAGGATGGGCAGGAGAGAAGGGAATCTGATGGGAGAATGACCCACTAAGAAGTGCTCCTGCACATGTCCCATTGAGATAGACAGGACCTACAGAAAAACTGTTGCTCAGAATCCGTCTAATGATCACTTGTGCAAATCTCAGGGCGCCCTCACATGGCAGCCATATATCCCACTAGGAGGCGATAATGTGGCGATAATCCCTCTGCAATTACCACCTCCTAGCTAGTCTTTGCACATTTTGCTGACAAGTATGGATCTGCAAGAATATTTGAAATATTAGTTATTCAATCAAATTCAGCTGAATTCAGACATTAAAAGTCGAACTGAATGTCCAGACATTCATTTTTAAATATTTGAATGAATACTAACACTTCGAATCATTGTTACAAATAATTCAGACATTCGTATGTGTACGGATACGTATGCATTACATACATATCCATACACATCTTATTCATACCCGTACACATCTGCATGGATACATATGGGATGAGAACAGGATGCCTACGGGATAAAATGGGATGCATATGGATACATACAAATGCTATCGACATTCGTTATCTTCAAATATGAATAGGATATTCGTACAAATAGATACAAATATATTTGAATCATTTTCAAATTTTAATGCCTTAGTTTTTCTCTATTTGTACAAATTCAGACATCCAACCTGCCCATGCTCTAAGATCTGGGGGGGAAGCGCTCCTCGTTGTCCCACCACTCTCAATAGTAAGACGGGTGGGCACTCAAGAGAGGGCCTTCTCAGTAATGGCCCCCAAGCTGTGGAATAGTCCCCCCCCCTCGAGGTGCGTCAGGCCCCTTCACTGTATACGTTCAGGAAGGGGGTGAAGACACACTTCTTTGCTCTGGCCTTTAGCTAAATGTGGCACAGTTTTCCCCCACTGCAGACATTATTGTTTTATACTGTTTTATATACATGGTTTTTATCTTAAATATGTCTTTTTTTAAAAAAAATAGGTTGTTACCCACCCTGAGACCTTAGGGTATAGGACAGGAATATAAATGTAAATGTGAGTGAGTGAGTGAGTGAGTGAGTGAGTGAGTGAGTGAGTATTCAAATCGAATGTCGAAAATTGCATTTGGCCATTCTCATTGCCTGGGTATACACCAGCATCTCTATGCATGTGTGGGTCCCTCTTTCGGATCTATTATGTTGGCTCTATCCAGAAAATAAGTAAAAAGTTCTATTTCTGGGAAAGCCTTGACCAGTGCTGGGATTTCCAGCAAGTTTCAAGGCATCTTTTACGAGGAAAATAGCTGGGGTTGAGTAAATCCTCCCATAGTGATGCCATAATGGCGCTATATTCCCCCCACCTGGATGAGGCCTCACTGATTTCAAATATGGCGATAGTTCTGCTGGGCATTCAGACATTGGGTGACATCGGGCTGCTCTTAAAGCTACGGGCGCCTCCTAGAGGCCATCATTTGGTCCCATTGTGGTTGCGTCATTGCTGCAGCATTTATCCAGTGTTGCGCCAGTGCAGGTATAGGACAGACACCCAATTTGGTGCAGGAAGGAGAGGCTTTTGCCGAAGGAAGCAGTCTAAGGAGTGAAGAAGCCCATAGCCCCCCTTCTGTGTCTTCTCACTTTTCTGCAACAGAGCATGGGCAACAGGCATGAATACGCTGTCACTTGAACAAGGCCACCTGGTCACGGCCTTAGCATGATGACCAAAAATATATATAATGCGCATTATATACTTTATATATAATGTATTAAAAGTTTTCCAGTGTGCAGTAAGACATGAATGAAAAGAAGAGATAGAAATAAAAATGCCAAGAAGATTAAAAATAGACAGTGGAAGCAAGAGACAGAATGGGATGACTTCCCCGACCTCAAGCAAATGTAGATCTTTATTCATTATCTCTCCATAAGCAAAATAACCATTTCCCATCTTCTGAAAAGAATAACCTTATTAACTTTCAAAATCGAGAGTTAACAACTCACCTTCTCTTTTATGCCGGAAGTCAATAAGGGGTTGCCAGTTTGGCAAATGAAACATCAAAGATCTTTCTCTAATCAAGCACATTTGAATTTTCATCCACAACGGCATATGGAGGACTATGTTCTAACAATATGTTCTAACAAATGCATTTTGAAGGGAAATTCCACTAAACTGAACTTTAAATGATGGGTCATAAACAGAGGAAAGATGGTGTGGCGTTATTCTTGCTGCCTACTACATAATAACCAGCAAACAGTCAAGTTCAGGAGTTGAAGCAATAGGCCTCTAAGCAACCACAGTTTTTAGAGGGTTCCCACTGGTGGACACCATTCACATGATTCAGGGCTTTCCCCCACCACCATGGGAAACAGCAACTGAGAATACCAAAAGGTCCTTTTACTTTTACTTTTTTTAAGCTGAGTGCATCTCCAGTTTCAACTTCTTTTAGCATTCCTAATTTCTTCCCTCTCTTTCTTAATGCATGACAGCTGTGCAGCGCCTAGCACAAAGCCATTTGGAATCCAACAGTTCCTGGATGGATGAGGACTATGCTGAGGAAGATGAAGAGGAGGAAGAAGAGGATGATGAAGAAGAAGCTCAGGATTCAGATGATACTGTGAGGGAGATGCCTGGTTTGTGTAAGTTACAGAGAAGGGAAGAATGGGTGGGTAGGTGGGTGGGTGTTGACGGAAGAGAGCAGCAAAGAATTCCCATTGTGAACTAATTAAAAGTAGAGGTTGCAGATGCTCCTACATTTTCATATCCTACGTTGCAATCACACCTGTTGAATAAGACATCTCCAGGCAATCCCAGGTTCCCAGGGATCACATTAAGGAAGGTCAATCTCATTTTTCTCTGAGCTATCCCCTCCCTTTCAGACCTTCCCTATATTCAGATTACCCCAGCACTGAAACTGTTCCTGATCCTTAGCCAAGTTATTTTTTCTTTCCTCGTTTTTCCACATGCAGTCAAAGATCCAGATCTTCAAGATCCAGATCTTTGAGATGGGGTTCTCCTAAAGATCCGGATCGTGAAGACACCTTTAATCAGGTCATCAGAAAATCCAGATTTAAGGGCTTGAAGGACCCATTAAATCTGGATTTCCCCTGCCCTTGTGGGGACAGAGCTTTACAGCTGGAGCCTTCAATGGGGTCCAGGTGGGGACAGGGCATTCCCAATTGGTACTAATCAGGTACCAATTGGGTTCCTAATGGGGTCTTAGAAAGGTTCTAAGCTCTAGTGGGTAAAGGCCCATGGTGTGAGTGTGAAAGAGGACTGTGAGGGTAGTTACTTTGCTTTCCTGGCTGGCCAGAGGGAAGGTTTAGCTTTTTCACTCCAGCCAATACTGGAGCTTATGGACTTTCTAGAGGGGCAGTGCACAACTCTTCTCTTTTCCCCACGGTTCTTCCTTCAGTGCTGGGAGTAGAGAGTGATTGAGTGGCAAATGAAAATTGCTCCAGGAATGATCTCTGCTCATAGCATAAGTCCCAGGGTCAGAAGGAAAAGTGGTGGAAACCCAGCCAGCCAAAGAGAAGGAGCTGGTATGGTCTTCTTATATTTATTTGACTCGCATGTTGTAGGAGGAGACACCTTTGGAATCCTATTCCCACATTTCCTTCCTCAAGACAGAGGAAGGTAGCCTTACCCACTCTACTTCTGAGTAAGCAAAAGTTGATTGATGGGAAATGGGAGAGGGGGAAAGTAGGGGCGGAAATGGAGTGGTACAAAGTACCCTGAGACTGAGACTGAGACTGAGAAGCCAAACTGGAGCAAGTCCAAAGGAGGGCTACCAAAATGGTTAGTGGTCTGGAGACCATGTCCTACAAGAAATGTTTAGCCTACCGAAGAGAAGACTGAGAAGAGACATGATTGTGGTCTTCGAGTATTTGAAGGGCTGTCATGGTGCAGAGAGATCATCCCTATTCTCACTTATACAAGATGGGAGGACTAGAAACAACGGGATGAAACTTCAAGGGAGTCAATACAAATTAGATATCAGGAAAAACTTCCTGACAGTGAGGGCAATCAATCAGTGGAATAGGTTGGCCACGGGAGGTAGAGAGTTCTCCTTCACTGGAGGTCTTCAAGCAGAGGCTGGATCTACATCTGTCTGGGATGGTTTAAGACATCCTGCATTGAGCAGGGGGTTGGACTCGAAGACCCTAGAGGTCCCTTCCAACCCTATGATTCTATGAAAAGTGTGGACTAATAAAGACAGTTTTGGTGACCATTAAATCAAAAGGGTGTGATCTCACCCAAAAATGCATGCAGTTCCTCTTGTGCCCTAAAAGGGGCTAATTTGTTGTGGCGTGGCAATGACCCTGGTGTTCACACGTTGGAAACTGGTTTGTTAACCAGTCTAGCTCCATTTTGGGCCTGCATGGCATGTGTCATTGTCCCTTTGTCCAGTAAAGATACAAATGGATTACTCCTACATTACGTATGCTTGTGACCAGCTCCATTGTCTTGTCTGACACTATCTTCCAACAAAGAAACAAACTTAATCTCCTCCATGGCTGCATGGCTGTTGGCACAAAACATCTAGAAATAGTCATCACCATGTTCTTCAGGGGTCTAAGAATTCACATCACAATAGGAAAAGGGCAGATATGCAGAGGCTGATGCAAATTACCGTTGAAAAGGAAATATTCCAAGCCATAACAAATAAAAAAGGACATGCAGAATCTATGGTTTTATATATGTGAGAGGGGCCCAGCTGGATCAGAACAAAGGTTCATCCAGTCTACCTTCCTGTTTCAGAACAGATGCTTCCGTGAAGCCTACAAGCAGAACTGGTATAGCTAAAAAATAATTCCTTTTTTCCAAGATTAAAAGAGGTCGATATCTCCACTGTCTGCTTGCACCCCTAGTGGCCACTGGAAGGAGTACAATTCATTTTCAAACTATTGATACAAATAGGATGCTACTGAACTATAGATGATGAAGCAAAAGCCGCTGCAATGACAGCCCTGCTTTTGCCCCTCACAGTGGCCCACTAGACATGGAACTCCCATGGCATGTCACCAACTTACATCAGCTGTCTACGAAAGTCAGTTGGCATAGTGTCCAAATGGACTTAGAATCATAGAATCAAAGAGTTGGAAGGGACCTCTAGGGTCATCAAGTCCAATCTCCTACTCAATGCAGGATTCTTAAACCATCCCAGACTGATGTAGGTCCAGCCTCTGCTTGAAGACCTCCAGTGAAGGAGAACACACTACTGTCGTTCCTCATCCCCTCAGCCTTTCCTCCTCTGACAAAGAACTGTCTGTTGCTGGGGGAAACCAAGACAAGCCCAGATTCCCTGACAGTCAGGGTGAGGCAGGCGTGGTGCAGGGCCTCATTGTGAACACTGACCCTATAGCCCAAGATGGAGACAGCTTGGATGAGGACGGTGGGCGATGTCTTTGCCTGAGCGTTCTGAGGCAAGAGCGACAACCGCTGAGACGGTCAGCGTGTTTGCAAGCCAAACACCTGTGGCACTGGAGGCGTGATTCTCCCTTGCCTACTTAAACACGCCGCACGCCTGCAGAACTTGTTGCAGACAATACATCTCTTCCTTCTGCAACCTCGGCCCATTTGTTCTTTGTATTTCTGATCCTTGGACTGATATCTGACACCGTAGATCCTCTGGCATCCTGGAACCTGGAATGTTTGACTACACTTAACTCTTGCTCCCTGAAACAACTTTGGCTGCTTGCTACTACTGCTAGTCCTGAGTGTGTGTGCATGTGTTTGCTCTCTTAGACCTGGTTGACTCAGAACACAACAACTACCTCCCATGGCAACCTATTCCACTGACTGATCGCCCTCACTGTCAGGAAATTCTTCCTAATCTTTAATCTATATCATGTATCCTCACCACTTTCTGGAGCTTACCACATTCCCATCCGTTTTATTGCCTTTCGTGCAAGGAGTGAGATCCCAGGGGCCTTTGAGCCACTCATCATCTGGGGGCAAGAATCAGTTGGGAGGTGAAGCCAGGGCATCTTTCAAAACTGAAATGGATGTGCGGGCAGTGGCAGTAGAAAAAAGCAAGGACAAATCACAGACCTTTGAGCCGAACCACAGATCAATTATGTGCCCCTTTTAGCAACATGGGTTTTGCCATTTGGTAACACATGAACGCATCCATGCACAGGATACAAGTCACAGGTGGGGTAGAGACAAATGTAGAACATTGGAATCCCTAATTCCTGGGAATCTCCTTTTCTCCGCAAGATTTTTCTCCATCTCGCAATTAAAAAAAGAAAAAACTGGTTGATAAAATATGCCTCTATGAACTTTGGCAAAGCATCACAGCCGATCCCAAAAACCCCTATAACCCTCGATATTCTCTGGTACACCTGATTTACTTGTTTCCATCTTTGCAGGAAGAAAACCTGGTTATTTCTTTGTTATTGTGGCTATCATTGGGTTTCCTTGTTATTTAAATATGTTATTTAAATAAGGGCTGCCTCCAGACTTGCGGAATAAATCCGCAGTTAAAACATAAAAGCACAGAATACTTACTGCGCAGCGATGAGCAGCTGTCCCAACTTGAAAGGCAGCTCTGTAGTTTCCCCTAAAGGAGCTGTGAGAGTTAAGGAGTCACACACTGTCACATGGGTTGAGGCAGCCAATCAGATTTGAGCTGCCCTTCCTGCTCTCGTCTTGATCTTGCTGTTCTGCCTCTACTGAAGGAAACTTTGGATTCTGTTTATACTGCGCAGCGAGTGTCCTTTTACCAGCATTAAGGTAAGTGCGCAGTCCCGGTCTGATAATGCAACACCACAACGAACCATCGATCATCGTGTGTGACACCTCAACCATGACTGCACGCGCCAATGCGCAGTATAAAGGTATGTGGACGCAGTCAAAATTAAAAAGAGCAGGACAAGACAGCCCAGTGAAGTCAATTGCCAATATGAGGTTCCCTGTACCTTAAATTCAGCATGTGCATAGGGTTGCAGCCTAATTTCACTCCCTCCAGTGAGGAGTCCGGGTGCATGGAGGACATCCAGTCGGCCTATTCATTCCTCTGCCCCTGAGCCCATTCCAAGATTGCAATGCTCCTGAAAAGGATTTTTAGTCTGATCCAGTAAAGCAATTAAATTCTTAACTAGAAACAACAAAACGGCTTGTTGCACCTTAAAATGCTAAGCCCAAAGGCTTATGCTATGATTAATTCATTAGACTTTCTGGTGCCACAAAGCTCTGCCTTTTTTGCCTCAACAGGCCTAATGCGGCTTATCCCTCTGGAAGTTCTTAATCAGGAAATCCAGGCGTATAAATATAACAACACGGGGGGGGGGAGGAGTTTTATGGGTTTCTGGTGACAAGGGCAACTATTTCAAAAAAACTATTGTTGCAAAAAATGTCCTGCAACATCAAAAATCAAATTAATGCATAGTGCTTGTGGAAGAGGAGGAAGAGGAGGAAAAAGAGGAGGAAGAAGAGGAGAAGGAGGAATAAGAAGGAGGAGAAAGAGGAAGAGGAGGAATAAAAGGAGGAAGAAGAGGAATAAGAAGAGGGAGGAAGAGGAAGAAGAGAGGGAGTAAGAAGAAAAGGAAGAGGAAGAAATTCCTCTTTTCAAATCTTAATTAAAAGAACATTCTTCCCCATCTCCTCTACATTTTTTTAAAAAGCTGCCTTGGCTTCATCTTGGAGCGGCCTTGCCGACGGTGCCATGGAGCTGGGGCCCATTCCTCCGGTCAAGTTAGTTCTCAGGCAGGTGGGCTGTTACCGTGGAGACGCTCTTCTATTTAAAAGGCTTCCCCCCGCTGTTAGCCACGGATCCCACTTGCTGGGGGTGCACTGCATGTACTGAATACATTTCCCTTCATTTAGCACCTCTGCTGTCAGGGAGAAACCTGCAAATGCTTCTCCCTCCCAACGTACACACGTACTTGCTTCTTACCCCTCTATGGGAAGCCGCCAGTCTCCTAGGAAACCGGCTTTCTTCCTCAGCGGGAAGAAGCAGTGTGATGGGAGAGGTGGCATCTCTTCCAGGCATTCTTCTTTCTGCCGCCCCCAGTCCCTCTGTCCACATATTCACTTTTTTCGTTCCTTATTACCGTGGTGGAGCAAAGGTCTGAAGATTCAGATGGTCGCAAGGTGCCCAGGGCTTTCTATGGAGATTTCAGGCAGGCGAGAAATCTAGTTGCGCGGAACATCTTCCAATCAGCTGAAAAAGCAAGGGTTGCGCAAATCTGGCATGCCAACGTGGCTCAGATGCATGAAACCATATTTGGAAGGAGAAGATTTGTAGCCGCATGCTGACTTTCAATCTGTGCTGTCAAAGGGACTGGAAACTTGACTCCCTCTCTTTTTTCCCTTTTTCTTTTTTGTAAGTTGCCATGCTAATAACTTATTTTTAAAAAACGTTATTACCAACATAGTACTGAATATTTAAAACACTTGACCATAGAACGAGGTTTTATTTATCATTCCTTCCCAGCTCACATTTCTGCCTTATATTTTTGCAGTTTCCCAGGGGCAGAAGGCAGGATTGCTAAGGCAATGCACTGGTAAGTTTCATCTCCTCCCAGTTCTTCAGTAATGAACTGTCCTTTTAATTACCTTTAATTACCTACCAGATCCACCAGCACTGGAGTTGACCAGAGACAGAGAATACTGGTGTGCACAAATGCAATTTTTGGGATTCAATTGAATTCAAATCGAATATCCAAACATTCGATTCGATTCAAATCTTTAAAATCCAAAATTACCCAAATTCGATTTGAATTGAGCAAATTTGAATCTATTCATTCGAATTTTCGGTTCGAATTTGCACTTATGAATGTCGACAACATTCCTATGTGCCTATATGCATTGTTACGCATCCTGTACTCATCCGTACATGTCCGTATGCATCCCATATTTATCCCGTATGCAACCCATTTTCGTCCTATATGGATCCGTACAAATGCGTACGGATGCGGGAAAGATGCGTACATGCAAGTGTGCATCGTGTACGGACCCATAGACATGTGAATGTCTAAATAATTCAAACAAATAGATTCAAAAATTTAAAATCAGTTTGAATGTTTAAATTTGAATTTATGGACATTCGATTCAAATTTGAATGTCAAAATTCGGATGCATTTGAATTTCGAATGTCTTCCAATGTTCATGCACATCCTTAGCAGAAAATAAACACTGCTGCCTTCTGGAACTGCACAAAGGAAGAACTTTCAGCTTTGGAGATGTTCTCCGTAAGCTATTTCTTAGAAATGCAAATCAGAAGCTTCCAAATCAAACAATACATGGAGGTGTGCCACCAGAGGTGCTTGCAAAGGGAAGTAGTCTTTATTGGCCTAATGCATTACATGTGCCTTTTTCAAGAGATTTGATTTCCACCAGGGAAGAAACTTTTTCCAGAGCTAAACAAGGCCTTTTCCAGATGATTTTATTTATTTATTTATTTATTTGCATTTCTATCCTGCCCCATACCCAAAAGGTCTCTGGGCGGGTAACAACAGATTAAAATAGAATATACAGTAAAAGACATTAAAAATCCAACAAGTATAAAACAATATACAATATGTTTAAAATGACAGTGTCTGTACTGTGGGGGGTAGGGGGAACATAAGCAGCTCAGCCAAAGGCCAGGGCAAAGAAGTGCATCTTCACCGCCTTCCTAAATATATATAAGGAAAGGGCATGACATACCTTGAGGGGGAGGTTACTCAATAGTCTGGGGGCCATCACAGAAAAGGCTCTCTCCCGGGTACCCACCAACCTCACTGTTGAAGGTGGTGGGACAACCAGGAGGGCCTCATCACTTGATCTTAAGGCACGAGCAGGTCGATATGGGAGAAGGCATTCCTTTGAATATTGGGGGCCCAAGTCATTTAGGGCCTTGTACGTCAGAGTCAACACCTTGAATTGGGTTCGGTAGTAAATTGGCAGCCAATGCAACCCTTTTAAAACTGGTGTGATGTGCATCCGGCTAGATGTTCTGGTCAGCATTCTAGCAGCTACCTTTTGCACTAGTTGCAACTTCCGAACCGTCTTCAAGGGCAGCCCCATGGTTGATCCATGGCTTCTTACTAGGTGAAAGTCAGTCTTTCGGAAAAGGCAATGTTGAGCTCCTGAAAAAGTTTCCTACGTGGTTGAAGTCAGATTTCTCGAAAACATTGAGCTACTAAAGATTGCCTCTCATTCCAAGCACTTGGGACTGGACCCCTCTGTTTATTGTCATCCTGTTTCTTAAACACATCGGTTAAATTGGAATCCTTTTCATGGTTCCTTTTTGGTTGCTTTAATTAGAGAGATGTGCACAAATATTCAAAACATTCAAAATTCAATTGGATTCGTTCAGATTTGGACATTCGAATTCAAATTGAACGTCTATAAATTCAAATTTAAACGTTCAAAATAATTTCAAATTTTTGAATCTATTTGTTTGAATTATTTGGATATTCATATGTGCACGGGTACATACATGACACATACTTGCATGTATGCATCTTTCCCAGATGCATATGGGACAAAAACGGGTTGCATACAGGATAAATATGGGATGCATACAGATGTGTACAGATGCGTTCGGAATGCATAATGATGCGTACGGGCACATACGAATGTTGTTGACATTCACACGTGCAAATTCAAATCAAAAATTCAAATGAAAATTGGGTAAATTCGAATTTTAAATATTCGAATTGAATTTTCAGATATTCGATTTGAATCAAATCGAATCTCAAAAACTGCATTTGTGCACATGCCTAAATCTTCCTCTTTTTGCAGCATCAATGTGGTGCTATTCCATCTAGAATTCTGCAATATGTCCTATGGGGTTGGATGTCTCTAGGGCTGTCGTCACATCTAAGCTTTAATCCAGCTTCAGTCCATTTTCAGAGTGAGAGAATGCATCAGCAGAGTGACAAGCTGTTTTCTTTTAGTTTTTAATTACTCAGAAAATTCACCTTTGCGATAGATAATGTGGAAAGAAAATTACTGGTCACTTTGCTGATGCATTCTTTCATTCTGAAGGTGGACCGAAGCTGGATTAAACCTTAAGTGTGACCACAGCCTAGATGTGACCCATGCTCCATCACTTTTAATCTAAGCATGCAATTGCATGCGTTTCTAATTCAACTAGGAAAGGACTGAATGTTTTTTCTTCTCTTCTGCTTCTGTCATGTTCACAGAACAGAATGTTTGCAAAAATAGAAAAAGGGGGGGAAATGTCTTCACTTTCTTTCTCTCTCTCTCTCTCTCTCTCATTTTTGCTTCCACAATCTTTATCATGACTCCCTGAGAAGTACTGGAAAATAAACCTAAAGACTCTGAGCGTCCTATCTATCCGGCTCTCTCCAAATCACAGAAACGGAAAGGTAAATGTGGGTGCTATTATGTTAGATCTAGGGATGAATTACAAATAGGGTAGGGAACAAAGAATGCCAACATGAGCAGAGCTAACAGATTTTAAGAAGCAACAGGGGAACCAGATTGTATATAGGTTGTTGAAGCACCTTGAAGACTTTCAAAAAGCTATGAATAGGGTACTGTATATGCTGCACAAGGAATTTCTCCTTACCAGTTTCAAGCCTCATTTTAAAAGAAAAGAAACTAAAAAGCTTGTCGCTAGATGCTGAATCCACAGAGAGAATAGACAGATCTGTGGATATTCTTTTGAATGCGGTAAATTGTGTGTGTGAGAAAGAAAACAAAGTACCAAATAAGATCTTCAATAAATTGCAGCCGCACAGCCTCAAAATTTCAAGAGCCCTTTAGATGAGAGCTTGACGAAAATAATTCCTTCTCCACCTCCCTGCTTTTCTCACTAGCCTTAGTAAAGGTTAGGATGAATGTTTAGAAGATTTCAGTTAATCATAAAAGCAAGCAGATTCTTTTCATCAACGTGAATTTCAGCATGGGCCCTATCCAGATGGGGGGAATGTAATGGTGTTATGTTACCAGTATGATGGAGTTGCCTCATGTTAGGGACATGCACGAATGTTCTAAACATTCGAAATTTGATCAAATGTGGACATTCAAATTCAAACAGAATGTCTTCACATTCAAATTTAGGAATATTTGAATTTCGAATGTTCAAAAACATTCCTTCAAATCATTCAAATATATATTGCCTACATATCTGTACAAATCTCATACTTATCTGTACGCATTTGCACTAAAGTATGGGACGAAAATGGGATGGATACGGGATAAAATGGGATGCGTGCAAAATGCGTACAGATACATATAACACATACAAATGTTGTTGACATTCGTACATTCAGATTCAAATCTAACACTTGAATGAAAACTTTTGAATGTATTAGATTTGAATCAGATTTTGTTGCATTTGGATATTACACATTCAAATCAAATTGAATGTTTAGACATGCTGTTTGACTTGAATTTGAATGCAAAAAAAATATGTGCACATCCCTGCCTAATGTATCTAAGGCAAGTGCAGCATAGCCCAAACGATTTTCACCCTAAAAAGTGCTAGAAACCCTTGCTAGAAAAATCAGCATTAGTCATGGATTTTCCAGCAATAGCACTTCTTACTTACCTTCTGTACGAAGTTGACATTCGTAAGTGCAAATTCGAATGAAAACTTTGAGCTAATAGATCCAAATTTGCTTAAATTCAAATTTTAAACATTTGAATCAAATTGAATTTTTGGGTATTCTATTTGAATTGAATCAAATCCTGAAAATTGCATTCATGCACACCCTTACTTAGAGCAGCTTTCACGTTACTGTATTCTTGTGACACCTATATGCAAGGGTATTGCAGGGGTCTCCTTTCTGTGCTTGGAAAATCTGCTATGCAGATCTAAAATTCCCAGGTTTCAGAATCCCCATGTTAATCCGTCATTCAAGGAAAAGCAAGTTACTCTGAACGTGCTTGTTGCCAGACTGATGCTTCCCAGATGGAGCTCACTCCTAGGAGAAAAAAATGGCCATCACTGAACAGTCTGCTGCTGTGGGAGACAGTGGGTGGGTAACAGGGAGACTCTGTGATTGTTTCTGTGTAGAAAGCATTTGCTGTGTTAACTTTGGATGGCAAAAGCTTGTATAAGGATGCTGGAGTGGTTTAATGTCAATAGATTTCAACAGAAGCTGACCTGGGGT
Source organism: Aspidoscelis tigris stejnegeri (assembly GCA_023333525.1). NCBI lineage: Eukaryota > Metazoa > Chordata > Lepidosauria > Squamata > Teiidae > Aspidoscelis > Aspidoscelis tigris. Next base: position 41,476,472 of record JALMGA010000009.1, on the reverse strand, counting down.
GTTTTTCCACTGTCACTAAGTACTGATTTTAGTACCCATTAAGGACCCATTTGGCTGAGAGCCAGGTGACCCCATTTCCACCACAGACCCCATTAGGGACACATTTGTTCCACCACAGCTAGGGAAATCTGGATTATAATGGGTCCTTCAGGATGGGGTCTACAAGGGGGTCTTCAGCCTTAAAATCTGGATTTTGTGGAGCCTGTTTCCACTGCAATCTGGCAATGGGGTCTAGAGGAGGCTCAGGGGGGGAGGCACCCATGGCAGGGGGTACCCCAAAGTCAAGACTTTGGAGTCCCTCCAAAGGCAGCTCTGAAATCCCTCTGAAGTTGCCTTCAGAGATTAGCAAAGACTCTGGAGTCCCTCCAAAGACAACTTTGGCAATTAGCAAAGGCTCCACAGAGAAACCCCTTGGGAAAACAAAGCGCCTGGGAGCCGGCTGGGAGCTGCCTGTTAACTTCAGGCATGGAAAGAGATGCAGATTAATGAGGCTGACTCATCCTGTTACCTTCAGGCATGGAAAGAGGTGCATATTAATGAGGCTGACTCATGGGTGCTCACAAGGAGCTAATTAATATGCACCTCTCTTGCATTGCTCTCCCAAGGGATTTGTCTTAAACCCTTCAAAGCCTGCTCTAATCTCTGAAGTTGCCTTCGGAGGGAGGGACTTTGGGGCCTTTGCTAACCTTCAAAGGCAACTTCGGAGGGACTCCGGAGTCTTTGCTAATCTCCGAAGACAACTTGCACCCCCTGTCCCCCAAAACACCTGGGATGACAGGCAGACCCCTTGTGGGTCAATCTGGATTTGCAAATGGGTGCTCCAGTGTTTCCACAGCAGGCAGGCTAGCACCCATTGCTATTGGGTGCTAGACCACCCATATTGGGTACTTCCCTTAATCCAGATCTACTAGATCCAGATTAAGGGAAGTACCCATTCCTTAGATCCGGATCTTCTTAGATCAGGATTAAAGGAGCACAGTGGAAAAACACTCCTGATCTCTTACTTGGCTCAAACAGATAACAAAGAATGGATGCCTGAGTACATCTTTCAGGCTGGGGGGACAGGCAGGATGCCTGTAAGGCCGCTTGCTGAGATTCGGGAGCAGGAGAAGGTTCGCCTTTGTCTCTGCTTGAGATGCCCATGAGCATTTGGTGGGCCACTGTGTGCAACAGGATGCTGGACTAGATGGGCTGTGGCCTGATCCAGCAGGACTCCTCTTGTGTTCCTATATTCTTAAAGCACCTATTGTATGGGATAAAATGTTTAGAAAACCAGGCAGTGAACTAAAATGCATGTTTTTATGTAGACCTTTTTTTAAAAAAAATTACAGGTTAGGGTAGTGATGTGGTGATAGGACTGGTTTATGAGTCAACATACACAATATTGACCTGTGTAGGCGAGTGGTTTTGGGTTGTTGCCATGTTTTATATATTCACATCACTAATCATCACTGCTATGCATGAACAACATGGCAGTTTACTTATGCTGGGAAATTTGTCTTTTATTTTGTATATTATTTGTATGACTTGTATAATAAATAGACCAGGGAGATCCCCATGGTCCAGTATAAAAACACAATTAAGCATGAACTCAGTAAAAACAACCACCTCCATTCAACAGAGTGTGCACATAAAGACATCCCAATGTGCCTAGTCAAGTACAGAATTAGTACAGAATTAGGCCATCAGATTTCCACAACCTTTGCTGGCATAGCACTAGATTGAAGATCTGGGCTCATGCTGATGTGAACCAGTTTTCGTTGTTCTCTTAGTGCCCGAAGTATATTTCAAGAGGAAGTGGCACAGACAAATTCACATGGAGAAAGTGTGGCATAGTCCAGAAAAAGGGCCAATGCAGAAAAGGCCGTGGCCCCAGGTCTCTCTGCCAGCTTTGACAGGATAGTGACAAGATACTGGCACTTATTACACTTTTGGTAGATCCCAATCACAGTGGAACTCCATCTCTAACACTCAGGCTGTGTTCACACCTAAGTTTTAATCTGCTTTCTGTCTCCTTTCTGAGGGAGAGAACACATCAGCAAAATGACTAGTCATTTTTTGTCCACTTTATCTAACCCAAAGATGGGTTTTCTGAGTCAGATAAAGTCAAAAGAAAACACCTAGTCGCTTGGCTGGTGAGTTCTCCCATTCTGAAAGTGGACTGAAGCTGGATTAAAGCCTAGGTGTGAACATGGTCTTAAAAGGCTACTTAATGGAAAAGTAAAAGAAAATGCCTAGAAAAATACACAAGGTGTTCAAAGGGAAACTAAGAATTCAAATAGCACAGATTAGAGCAGGGAACACAGAGTATAAATGTCAGAGATTATAAAAAATGAATTGCTTTAAATGGTTCTTGTTTGGTGCTTGAATACTAATACTGTTATAAGTTTTCAATACAGCAATTCATACCAAAGTGTGCTCTGTTCATTGAACTTTAAAAGAACAATGCCTGGCATTCTCAGTGAGATGGCTATGGTTCGCCTGAGGGCTGCATGGTTTGAACCTGAAGCATGCATTTCTGTGCCTAGCATTGTCTCTAGGGGTGTGCACAAATGGTTTTTCTGCATTCGAATTTCATTCAAATCAAAAGTCAAAACGTTCAATCCTATTTGAATATTTAGAATCCGAATGCAACAAAATCCAATTCGAATTGAATACATTCAAATCTATTCGTTTGAATGTTAGATTCGAATCTGAAGATACAAATGTCGACAACATTCATATGTGTCAAACATATCTGTACATATTTCATACACAAACACATACAGAAACGTATGAGATGCATACAGATATGTATCCGTACGTACGTATCTGTACCTCCAAATGTTTCGAATGATCCAAACGAATATTTCGGAACATTCAAAACTCATTTGAATGTTTAAATTTGAATGTGTAGACATTCTATTCGAGTTTGAATGTCCATATTCAATCGAATTTGATCGAATTTCAAATGTTTAGAACATTTGTGCACATCCCTCATGGTCTCACGTGTAAACCATGGGGTTCCCTTTTGAGGATTTTGCAAAAAGAAATGGAGACTTGTGGGAAGAGAGAGGAAAGCAACCAGCACTTGAGTTGGCAGTGAAGGTCCGAACTGACTCTTACACTCTGGGTGTCCACAGAAGTGGGCCAAAACCAATGACTGTCCAGGCACTGTATTGAAGAAGTAAAAGTAGAAGACTTGGCTTTTCTATCCCGCTTTTCCCACCCATTTAAGGGGACTCAAAGGTGGCTGACAAAGCTTTCTGTTCTTCTCCCCACAACAGAACACCCTGTGAGGTTGGTGGGGCTGTGAGACCTCAGAAAGAGCTGTGACTAGCCCAAGGTCACCCATCTGGCTTCGTGGAGGAGTGCAGAATCAAACCCAGTATTCCCAGTTAAAAGTCTGGCTCCCTAACCACTAGACCATACTGACCAAATTGGGGATGCTACATGTATGCATGCTGTTCCCAATATCGCCACAGGTTATTGCATGAAAAACCCATAATATTGCTATTGAATTCTGGCAAGAATGCCAGGTTTGCCATAACAGGAATACTTACCTTTGTGCCTTTTGAGAGCTTTCAGAATCAGCTTGCTTGGGACTACCAGAAGATACCTGAGATAGCCAAGTAAGACAACAAAAGGAACTGTGTGGGCAACTGGTTGCCTTCTGGTAGCTTCAAGTGAGCATTCTGAAGGCTGCCAACAGACATGAAAGTAGCTCCATCATTGCTTTTTGTGTATGGCTGGGAGGTGAGAAGAGACACTCTCAGGATCTTCTTTAGATCCTATCTTGCCGCTTACTGCCTGGAGGTGGCCTCAAAGAGATTAAAATTATTATTAGTCCCAGAACTGGCTGACAGTGAGGCATGAATGACTCTGTTTGATACTGGCCGCCCACTGTGGGGACCTCTCTGAAGGATGTGTGCAAGAGGAGCTTTCCTTATCTGTCATTGTAATTTGATCTCCGCAGGTGGACAAAAAGTATCCTTTGCAGGATCTGTAGAGGAGGTCCCCAATGAGTTGGAGGAACCAGAAGGTGCTGAAGGAGAAGACCAGGAAGAGCAGAGCCAGGAAACAAAGGTGGGGCAGGGAGAGGGAGACCCACCACTATCAGGTAATGTCTATCATCTTGAACTTTGGCTATTAATAAATGCAGTTGTTCCTCGTATAAGATGGTTCTGTATACCTAAGGGTGAATTCACACCTAAGGGATGTGCACAGATATTCAAAAATTTGGAAATCCGATTTGAAGTCATTGAACATCGACATTCAAATTCAAATCAGATTTTCGAAAATCTGAATTTAAACATTCGATTGAATTTCAGATTTTTGAAAATTTGATACACATTTTTGAATAATACAACTGAATACAACATCGTATATTGCATCTGAATGTTGTGTTTATAATGCAGGATGGAAATGGGACGCACACGGAATCTTCATCTTCTTCTCTTCCCTGTCCCTTTCACTCCAGCAATCTCCCTGACCACATAGCAATGGCAAGAGTAGGCCTTAAAATTCAGGGAAGCCTGTAGCCATGCCCATCTTTATAGGTCTTGGAACATACTGTCGAGAATAGGAATGTGCACGAATATTTGAATGCATTCAAAATTCAATTGAATCGAATGAATTTTAACGTTCAAATTTGAAATGAATGTCCTTAAATTCGAATTTAAAGATTTGATTTGAATTGTGGATCTATTCATTCGAATTATTCAGACATTTGTACGTGTATGGGTTCGTACATGATGTGTACTTGAAGATCTGCATCTTTCCCGCATCCATACGCATTTGTACGGATCCAAACGGGATGAAAACGGGTTGCATACGGGATAACTACGAGGTGCATACAGATGTGTATGGATGCGTACGGATGTGTATGGACCTGGGGAAGATGTGTACGGGCATCTATGAATGTTGTGAACATTCGTAAGTGCAAATTCAAATGAAAAATTCAGACAAATAGATTCAAATTCTAGAGTGGTCTTCATCCCCCACCTTCCTTGCAACTTAGGGTATCAGTTGGAACTATTTACTTTTAAAACATCTGGAATTTCCAACCATTTGAAGATCGTTTTTACTTCGTTTTTATTTCCTGAAAGGTTAGCTTAGCAAAGGAGCGTTAAAACCAACAAGACGAGGAACTGTTTTTTCACCTAGAGCAGTGGTTCTCAACCTTCCTAATGCCGCGACCCCTTAATGGAGTGCCTCATGTTGTGGAGACCCCCAACCATGGGGGTGGAGCAGCTGGGAGGTGGGAGGGAAGGGTGGTGGGAGACTCGTTGTGACCCCTCTGAAAGGGTAGTTCGACCCCCAAAGGGGTCCCGACCCCCAGGTTGAGAACCACTGACCTAGAGAATCATTGGTCTGTGAAACTGATCACCATAGGAGGTGGAGACAGCAGCTAATCTGCAGAGCTTTAAGAAAGGGTTAGATGCATTCATGAAGGACACAGGTGTCAATGGCTGCTAGAATTGATGCCTCCAGGTTGGATAGATGGGCAGGATAGACGGGCACAGGCAGCATCTGATTAAGACAGCATTAGATTTTTTTGACAGGTATCTCATTCCTCCTAACCTAGAATTCTACAACCATAAATTACTAGTATTAAACCTGTTCTGACAGTTATGGCTTCCATACCAGGAATCCTATGAATTGCAATCCCATGAAAATGCAAATAATTGTTTGCACAACAGTGTCATGCCTTCATAAAATAGTTTGGTGCCAGGAGGTATTATAACTTAAATGGCTCAAAACTGGTTCGATATTCTTGGTTGCACAAGACACCCTTTCTCTAAAAATCTTTCTTTTCTTCCTCTGCAGACCATGTTGTGAAACTGAGCCACCCCAGCTGGGAAGAGAGGCCTCCTTGTGCTGTTAACCTGGAAAATCGTTCCTCTCCATCACCAATTCATACCACCACCTAGCGCTGAAGATGGAAGAAGCTGTACTGTTCATGAAAAATTCTCTCTCTCTCTCTCTTTTTATTTCTCTCATTGCAATGGATTGGATTATTTTCATTTAACAGTGTTTTTTTTTCTCTTTTATCCTCTTATTTCTTCCAAATCTGATTTTCGTTTGGCAGTGTTTGGTTTGTGTTCAGTGAATTATTTAGCATAGAGACAAAGGAGGAAGGCACAGCAGCTAGGATCGAGCCCTCGAAATCCCAGAACTGCAAGTTCACTGCTAGTGAGAAATGCAGACAACTGGGAGAGGATGACTATCTCTATTGTGCCTTGCTTATGGTGGCAGGAGACAGGATGAAGCTGTTTTCTGTCTGAAGTGCATTGCTAAGCTAGATCCAGCATGGCCTTTTTTTTTTTCATGCCTCTGTACAATCCACTGAGACTTGGAATGCTGCCACTATGCGTGTGTGTTTTTAATATCAGTGCAAACAATCTCATCAGGCCCAAAGGCACTGTCGTTAGGCCTATGGAAACCAAATTTGAAAATGCAAAATGTCCTAGGTATCCAACAGCTAGAGCTGGATGCAGGAGGAGAGAACTAAAAAATGAAATCTCAGTGGATTCCCTTCTAACCCTTATCTCCTTCATCCCTCTCCTGTGGGTTCTGTTCCACTCTCAGAAACACGGCAAATCAAGATCTAGCCCGCCTGTACAGTCCGAGCTGTGGCTTTCTCCTTTTCTGCGTCCTTTGACCCTTCTTCTGTACCACACTCCTTCCCCTGTGTATTGGGCAATGCCTTTCCATGCACCTCCTGGCTCCGTTAAAGCTTTTGTAAATAAATAAAACGTTTAAAGGTTGTTTCACGGGAGAGCAGTTGCCAGCCAAAAACCAGAGAAAGATTTCCATAGAAGACAGAATTTATTTTTTTGCTGGTTAACACTGATGGCATGTGCCGTGATGCGCTAGTTGGTGCGCAAATTATCCCCCACGCTCTAGCCATCCGAAGGCAACCAAATACTGTAAAACTATGTACAAGTCTGTGTTTTGGTGACTTCCCACAGAAAGCGTATTGAACAGCTAACAGGGTGGGTTATAACCAGCCAGCAAAACACCTTTTTTCAGCCTGGTTCCCATCAACTGCGACCAGCCTGTCTAGTGGTTAGGACTGATGGAGACTGAAAACATCCAGAGGACACGTGGGCGACAGCCACAAAAGTCCTTCATCCAAACACACAGCTTGAGAAGATATTAGCAGAATAGCTAAGAAGGGTGGGAAATGTAGGCTGCCTTCACATCCTTCCAATGATGTCTATTTTGTAATAAAATTATACCTAATCCTACTGCTTGCTTGCCTGCTTATATCTATCCGTTTAGTAAAATCATGTTTGATTTTATCAAGATCTACCTAGTATGGCTGTGTTGAAATGCTGAGCCTTTGCATATTTTTCAGAGCAAGGGGGCGGGGGACATTAAATGCATACAAATATTTGCCTCCTAGAATATACTTTGTGCGGAAACTGTTTTGCTCAAGTTTAAATTGGCCAAAAAAAATTGCAGCATAGCATTTCACCAAATTCCATGCTTGTTTTACTATGAATCACTTGTTCATTTCTCCTGAAACAAGAATCCTTGTTTTCCTCAGTCAAATGACTGGCTTCGTGGAACTGTATGTCTATTAGAAGCCAGGATTTATTTTTTTTCCTATCCCCCTAATCTTCCATTTCGCTCCTTCCTAACACTGCTCTCAGTAGGCAGAGGAACTCTGCTCCCTTCAGAGGGCCACCTTTGTGCTAGTATGGAAACTGTTTACCCATGTCAGCTCCCAGCTGAGCCCGTGTATACAGCAAGAGGCATTGTTGTTGCTAGAGGAGCACTCGCAACCAGCACTTGGACTTCTTTGAGGAAGTGAGTAAAGCCAGCTGGCTCCTGGCTCAGGCCCACTTGAGGAGACAAGGGCTGTTTTCATGTCGTCTTAACTGCTTCAATCTTGCCTTCTTTTAATCAACTCTGGTCTCCTTCGTGATCCTTTCCAGGGGAGCTGTTCAGAGCATGTAGCGGCTTGTCCTCATTCAGCCAGCACATGGTGTGATGGGATAAAGTGGCAAGGAGTTGGTGGTGGAACGTTGCCCAAATCTCGGCTTCTCATTTGCCAAGGCCTCAGAGTCATTGACAGAGGTCAGATGAATGTTTTGCATGCTGCCAGGCCCCATATCCCTACCGGCAGAGAAGGGTTCACCTAATAGCGAGAGAGAAACAGTATGGAAGTCAATTACCTCAATGTCCTTCTTCTGGAGGGCAAATGTTTTGTATTAAGAGTAAAAAAAGAAATCTAAGAGAAAGTTCTCAGCTTCATCATCAAGCTACATTTTGAGTTAGGAGGATCAAAATATTTACACATGGTGTCCAACAGTACCTACCCATTGCAGTGACAGCATTTGGGAAAATGAGGAGACAGAAGATTTTGAGGAATGATGAGGAGACAGAAGGTTTTGAGGAGACAGAAGGTTTTGAGGAATGATGAGACAGAAGGTTTTGAGGAGACAGAAGGTTTTGAGGTTTTCCGATTCACTAGCAAATCCCTGAAAGATTTTGGATTTCATTTGAGCCCAAAAAACAGATAGCATAAAGTTGAAGTAATAAAGGAAGAAGCAGATGGGCAGGAGATTTAGGACAGGCAAGGCATAGCATTCTACACCAAGCATCTTATCAGTCTATGGAATTTACTACCAGAAGAGATGGTGACAGCCATCAGCCTGGATAGTTTCAAGAAAGGAGTAGATAAATTCATGGCGAACAGGTGTATCAGTGGCTACCAGAACGCATGCCTAGGTACTTCCTCCAGCTGGAGATCCAGTCAGGAAGCCTCTCAAGGCCATTTGCAGGAGTCAGAAACAGATGAAGGTTTTGCCTTTGCCTTTTGCTTGAGATGCACAGAAGCAATCGCCACCGTGTGAGACAGGATGCTGGACTGGGTGGGCTGTGGCCTGATCCAGCAGGACTCCTCTTATGTTCTTAAGAAGAAAAACAGACACAGAAGAAATCCTTGAAAGGGATTTACATGGTTTTTCTCCAGCAACTGCTCCTGTTGGCCTGGAAATGAAGATCTCTGATATGATGAACTACTTCATAAAGTCACTAGGAATTTTCAGTCCCCAGCAGATCAGCAGACCCATGGCGTTTGGGAACACTACATGGAACATGGATAATCAGGCAGGAGGATTCTGTACCTAATACTAAATTACAGCCAGCAGTAATACCTTTCTTAAGATGTTCTAAACTATCCTCAGATATTTCAAAAGCGAAGCTCATTATATGGACAGTTTAAAAATGACAAGCAATAACCTGCCCAAACATCTTGAAAACCACAGCAGAATCTGTCCAACGTACAGAACAGAAAGGACTCAAAAGCCAGTACTCACCTCCCACTGGTTGATGAAGTGTACCTCTTAGCTTCATGAGTGCAAGAGGCATCAATAGTGTTTAGGCAATGAGAAAGGTTCCAGTGCAACTGTACCAATTTAAACTGGCCAGACAACTAAATCCCTTGCAGTGTTCTGCTATGAGTTGCAAAGGTAGATGCAAGAATATGAATAAAATCTCTAGCTGTCACAAATAGAGATGTGCACGAATGCAATTTTCAGGATTCAATTCGAATATCCAAAGATTCAAATCGATTTGAATCGATTCAAATGTTTAAAATTCGAATGTATTTACATTTGATTTGAATACATTCAAATCCCCATTTTTGTCCTGTACGTATCTGTACAAATGCATACAGATACGAATAATGTAATGTGTACATATCCATACACATACAAATGTCCGAATAATTCGTATGATTTGAAAGATTCAAAAATTCATGTGAATGCTAAATTCTAATTTAGAGACATTCAATTCAAGTTTGATTGTCCACATTTGATTGAATTTTGAATGTTGCGAATATTTGTGGACATCCCTAGTCACAAACTTGCACAGCCATCTGGACATACCAAAGGCCTACAGCACTGTGTGGCCACTTGGTTCTGCCTTAGTAGCTGCCAATCTAGTAGGGCCCATTCTACTAACACATTCAAGTTAATAGCTTTCTTCTGGCAACTCCTCAAGGGCCAGCCCTCCCATGAGACAAAAAAAAAGTTTCCTTGCTTCAGACTGCAGGTAAGGAGAAGCCGTTGAATGCACCCCATTCACAAGAATCTCCAAACGCCATCATTATGTTTGTCTGATGCCGCCAGCCACCCGTTGAATAGTGTCTTACTTATGCAGTAGGGGTGTACACAAATGCATTTTTGACATTCGATTTGTAACTAATCAAATGTTTGAAAATCCGTATTCATTAAGAATAGATCACATTAGAATGTGGTAAAATTCTATTCAATAGAATCTATTTGTATGTGTTCGTAAGAATATTCAATATTTCTCGGATCGAATACATATCTGATACGAACAACTATGTATCCGATACGTATCTGATACAAACAAATATATATCCGATATGTATCCGTAACATATCCACACTCTGAAAACAACAATTCTGATCTGAATCTGCTTTTAATCCAGTGTCGATCCATGTCAAATGCAATCTGGATCGATTACGAATGTGACTGGCGCTCCATTTTTCCCCATCCCCAAACTAAGGAATGTCCGAACTAGTTATAAGAATGTCCGGAAACATTCATATTCGTATTAATGTTAGTATACAAATATCGTAACATTCAATTCGTGTACGAATGTCTGAATTTGTCCAAATAATGAATGTTACAAATATTCGTGCACATCTCTAACATGCAGGGAAGTGACAGGCAAGAGATTCCTAGAACTTCTGTCCCTACAGCGCTACTATAGGGCGCCTCCACTTGCTCATACTTCACTTTGAGAAAGCCTCCTTCCTCAGAGCGAAGCCCCTTGGCCTGAGAACACTGAAGTTTCGCAGTTCCCTGTCATTAAACTGTCCAGCAGTATTTGCTTTTGCTATCACAAAGGGTAGAGTTCTCTGGAAATTCAAACAGGCTCTCTCAGGCTGCCCTGCCCACAATCCCTCACGATAAGGAAGAACTTCAAAAAAGGAGTAAGAACTGTTTACACTGCTGTCACTAAAACACTGTAAAATCGCCAACAGGACCATGACGGCCAAATGTGTACATTCTGCTTTCTGAAGTGCAGTAGAAGAAAAACATTGGCTTTTCTACCGCACTTTTCTCACCCATTTAAGGGGACTCAAAGTGGCCGACAAAGCTTCTGTTCTTCTCCCCACAACACCTTATGAGGTAAGTGGTGCTGTGAGAGCTCAGAAGAGAGCTGTGCCTAGCCCAAGGTCACCCAGCTAGCTTCATGGAGGAAGAAGAAAAAGAGTTGGCTTTTATATCCAGCTTTTCTCACCCATTTAAGGCGACTCAAAGTGGCTGACAAAGCTTTCTATTCTTCTCCCCACAACAGAACACGCTGTGAGGTACGGGGGCTGTGAGAGCTCAGAAGAGAGCTGTGACTAGCCCAAGGTCACCCAGCTGGCTTCATCGAACCCAGTATTCCCAGATAAGAGTCCAGCTCCTTAACCACTAGACCAAACTGGCTCAAGATAATCTTCCATAGCTAGCCTCAAGGAAAACTAAGCAACTGTATGTCCAACCACTGTGGCTAAACACACACCGGGCATTGTGCTCGTGATAGCACAAAACCGGTCTGAGGTGTTTTCCTGCCTGAAATGCACGGCAAACAGATGCCACTCCCCAAGTAACAAAATACCTGAAGCCAGCCAAAGTTTTGTGCCAGCCACATCCTCTTCTTAAACTGTTTCCATGCCAGGAGGTCATTATACTAGCAATTATGTAACTTGAATATTGGTGTCCAAGTGTGTTTGCTTTCTTCCCATCCTATTTTTCTTGGTGGCAAGGGAGTTTCTATTCATTCTCAACTGTAAGCCTATTTACAGAACTGTCTTGCTTTTAATCTTTGTACAACACCTGAAGTTTAGTTTCTTTACAAATCATAAATCATAAATAGATAATAAAAGCCAAGTTTATCTTTCAGACACATGATGTGCCTGAAAGGAACAAAAACTCTGTAATGCGTCTCGCTTTCCTGCATGACATCATTCTATTAGCAATAGAGATTGTATCCAGTCCAACCAATAGAACCTATATGCAGTAACATCAAGTACAGCCTTTTTGTAGATCATGGGAGCCATGCAGAAAGCACACCTCCATTTTCTGGACCTACCAGAGGGTACTTTTTAGTGGTGGGCCATAGAGTGCTGTCCCCAAATACCCCTAGACTCTGGAGGTTGGGGGGGGCTGCGAAGTTCATACAAACTTCACAGCTGCAGGGAGTCATGGGCAGGATCAGTAGGAAGCATGATCCATCCCACACCTCCACATAATCTGGATCAGTGAGTTCAGTTATTCCAGACCCACTGATCCAGATTAACACAAGGTAAGTGAAAGCTCCCAAGCAATGCATATTCAGATAAGGGATCATGATTATATACAAACATGGGTGTTCCAGATTCTTCTTAGGGATTCGATTCTCTCAGGTTGGTATGAGGTACGTCCGCTGAGCAAATAACATATGCAGTTAAATTTCACCAGTCCATAATAATCTTATTCTGTGTATCCATGGTGCTATAACCACAGCTCTCCAATTGCCTTTGGCACAGAGGAAAATGCCATGATTTGCATCTCACCAGTGTTTATGGAGATGCTGGTGAGGTTTTGGATAGATCCAGTGTCCCAAAGTGCAGGCTCCAGAACTATCCCCCATCCCCCTAGAATCTTTTATAAATCATTCTATCGAACACATAATTTAGAGTGTGTGCAAGCTCATCTTGTATATTAATGCCCAGCTTGAAAAAAGCATAAATAGAAAATGAACCCATAATTCAAGGCAACTGTTCCAAGTGACAAGGGAAGAGAAGTTAAGATCTGCTATAGAAATGCTATTCTCTCGCTAACAGGACAGTCCCAACAAAGGATCCATCTGACTGAGAGGACTTGAGAAAAGGCTGCTGGCTCTGTAAATGTGAACAATCTGTTGGTCAGTAGTACTGCACCAAGTGGAAACATAGCCAGAGACAAGTATATGTCTCCCCAGATCAATCAAACCACATTGGAGTGCACTTTAGTCTGCCATCCCCACATCACCCTCCACCAGAGGGTCTTGAAGAAGAATTGGCTTTTCTATCCTGCTTTTCTCACCCATGTAAGGGGACTCAAAGCAGCTGAGAAAGCTTTCTGTTCTTCTCCCCAGAACAGAACACCCTGTGAGGTAGGTGAGGATGTGAGAGCTCAGAAAGAGAGCTGTGACTAGCCCAAAGTCACCCAGCTGGCTTCGTGGAGGAGTGCAGAATCAAACCCAGTATTCCCAGATAAGAGTCCACCTCCCTAACCATTAGGCCAGATTGGCTCACCGTATGTTCAGGAAGCAAGAAGCAGCTTCTGACTTTCATTTTGGAGAAACATACTGTGTTTGCCCTCAAGTTCCTTGTGGAAGTTGAGTGAGAGCACAACTAATCCACCACAGCAGAAGTACTTCCGTAAGACTTCTCTTGGCAGTGCAGTAAAAACATACTCACTGATCACCCAAGCTGAGCAGTCTGTCTTCTCTTAAACCTGTTATGGGTGCTGGTGCTGGAATTGCAGTCAGCTGTCCTGCACTGCTCTATTGAAGAAGCATACTTACCATAATGTAAGTGGCGCCACAAATTGCCTCAGGATTGCATTGCCATGCTTAAAACTGCATCCTTAGATATATTTTGATAGCATCAGCATTTTGGGCTTATTTTGATTTACATACAATGCCTGACAACAACACTAAACTTTTTTTTACTTATACAAGTTGCTTTAGGAGATAAAAACAGAAAGAATAAATAGAAGTTGAAATGCTAGCCTTCTGTTTAAGGCAATAGAGCGATGTGGGTCTGGCTTAGAATGATGGCCTTTCTATTGGAAACATTTCTAACCTATGAATTACCTCCAAAAGAGCTATACAGAGAAAATGGTCTTTTCAATAACATGCAAGTTTGTTCTATTGGAGTCATTTTCTTTTTTAAGTATGACAGCTTCCATGGGTTAACTGAGTGTTATGGACAGAGCCTCTCATTATGGACTTCCTTTCCTGGGAACAAAGGAACACCTTGGTTATAAGCCATTCCATAACTACTATTCACAATTTTAAAAATTACTGGTGTATCTGCTGCATTACTCTTTACTGTAAAGCTTCTTTGGCAAGATTTTTTGTTTAAAGGCAGAGAAGGCCATTAATGAAAACAAAGAACTGTACGATACTGATTAAATAATTATTTACACATAGTACATAGCCAATGAAAGATCAGGACTAACTGGAATTGTAACACAATGGTTTGCAGAACATAGACTAGCAGACTCTCTGTTAAGGAACTCTGAAGAACGATTGATCATAACATTGGAGTCAGGTGTATCAATGGCTACTAGAAGTGACATAAGTGTATTTAGGCATCCATTCTAGTAGCCATTGATACATCTGTCATCCATACATTTGTTTAACCCTTCCTTAAAGCCATCTAAGCTGGTAGTTGTTACCACCTCTTCTGGCAGCAAATTCCATAGACGGATGACTCTCTGTCTGGATGAAGAAATACTACCCCTTGTCTGATTGGACTCTCCTACAGAACTGAAGTGGTGCTCCCTCCTGACTGGAGAGATAGGCAGGATACCTCTAAAGGCCATTTGCAGGGCGTTGACAGCGAGTGAAGGTTTTGCCTTTGCCTTCTGCTTGAGAATGCCCAGGATTTATTTATTATTTAATAAATTTATATCCTGCCCTTCACCAAATGGTCCCAGGGTAGGCTACATACAATAAGGATAAAACACATCAAATATTAAAACATAATTTAAAATAACCCTCCCTCCCTAACAGGACAGCACCCAGAGGAAACTATTTAAATGACAAAAGCATGGTTGAAAAGGTGCCGAAAACTATACAGCGTAGGTGTCTAGTGAACCTCAAGAGGGAGGCTGTTCCAAAGTCTAGGGGCCACCACAGAAAAGGCCCTATGCCTTGTGTCCCTTCAAGAGAAGGAACTACAAGAAGGCCCTCCCCTCGAGATCTCCGTGCCTGGGCTGGTCTATATCGGAGAACGCTCCATCAAATACCCAGGGCCCAAACCGTTTAGGGCTTTATATGTTAGTGTCCACACTTGAGCTCCGTAAAAAATAGGTAACCAGTGCAGATCCCCTAAGACTGGTGTCATGAGGATCATTGGACTAGATGGCTTTTCTCGCGCATTTAAGGGGACTCAAAGCGGCTGACAAACCTTCTGTTCTCCTCACAACAAACACCCTGTGAGGTAGGAGGGGCTGTGAGATCTCAGAAGAGAGCTGTGACTAGCCCAGGATCTCCCAGTTGGCTTCATGAGGGAAGGTGGAGTCGAACTCGGTATTCCCAAGTAAGAGTCCGGCTCCCTAATCACTAGACCAAACTGGCTCACAGGTTTTCGTGATATCTGCGTGCACGTCTCCCACAGAAACCCCCTGCAAGAGCACTTGCGCCTGCTTTAGCAATGCCCGCGACTTCCAGATTCCCAGGCTGATGAACCTGACCCTCCATCTTCCCTTCTCATTCACATCACCCGCCTGCCCGGCGCTGGCCCACTTCTCATAGGCGGGCGTCGTCGTTACGACGCGTCCAATCAGCGATGCTTCCGCGTTTCCTTCAACCAATAAGCCACGCCAATCTCCCTAAGCCTGCCAATCGGCGCCGCTCCTTTTTTCCGCCCTCCAGTCCTCTGCTCTCCTCGGGGCGTCAGGGCGGAACCTCGCGTGCCGCTTGGCGCTCGTCCGCTCGTTGCGGCCCAGGCGTCTCCTTTCAGCTAGTGGGCGTGGCCCCTCGCCGCCCCGTGACTCGGCCAGCCAATAAGCACGCTCCTTGGGCTACCCGGCTTTTCCCGAAGGAGGAGCCCGACGACATCAAGTTGTCCGTCATTCCCGAGGCGGAGCGCAGGAAGAAAACACTGAAGTGATGTGGAGGGGAAGTGGGGGCACTCTCCCGCACGTGACCGGAACTAGTACCTGACAGCCCCCGCGCCGGCCCGGATTGGGGGGGTTATATCCGGTTTCTCCCCGCTGTTTCCTGTTGCTGGTTGTGGTGGAACGGAAGTGGCTGACCAGGTAAACGGCTAATGGATGGGGGGTGGTGGTGTCTGGTTGACACCTCTGAAGAGGAGGTTGAGTTGTTACTGGGAAGGGGAAACTGGGCCCTTGTTCCCCCACTGGGGGCTTACTCCTCTTCGTAAGACACCTTGTCCATGGGGTTAATGGACCCCTTGGCATCCCCTGTGGTTGCTTCAGCTAATCCGTTTTATCCGTATCTATAGCGATTTCACTAGTGCCCCCCCTCCGAGAACTTCGACTGTAGGGCTAGGTGGAAATGCGAGCCAATAAATCAACAAATCTTTTGACGTTATGCGGATACATTGACTTAAAAGTACTTAACCGTGTTGCATTAGGAGTGGGTCGTTGTTCGTTTTTTCGTCTTTTTTTTTAGTATTTTTAAATTGCTTTTTAAATTGCTTGTGAGCCAGTTTGGTCTAGTGGTTAGGGAGCCGGACTCTTATCTGGGAATACTGGGTTTGAGTCCACCTTCCTCCACAAAGCCAGCTGGGTGACCTTGGGCTAGTCACATCTCTCTTCTGCACTCTCACAGCCCCACCTACCTCACAGGGCGTTCTCCTGTGGGGAGAATGGAAACTTTGTCAGCCTCTTTGAGCCCCCTTAAATGGGGGAGAAAAGTGTGGTAGAAAAGCCAAGTCGTTTTCTTCTTTCTCCTCCATGAAGCCAGCTGGGTGGCCCTGGGCTAGTCACAGCTCTCTTCGGAGCTCTCACAGCCCCACCCACCTCACAGGGTGTTCTGTTGTGGGGAGAAGAACAGAAGCTTTGTCATCCACTTTGAACCCCCTTGAATGGGTGAGGAAAGTGGAGTGGAAAAGCCAACTCTTCTTCTCCTCCTTCTTCTTTTAGATATACGTTACACAAACTTACGCATAAGACACAACTCGTAACAACAAAACCAAACCCCACCTCATCCCTTGATCCTCGTAGGGCACAGGTAAGTATGTCCATAATTTCAGTGGTCCTGCAAGTTCAGTGAAAGAAGGTGGATCATTGTTCTTATCCTTATATTTTGTGTGACTTTCAGTACGTTAAAAAGTATTTTATTATTTTCCATAAGTACGAGTTCTCCTGAGGACTTTCTCTGCCCTCACTCACTATGAACCAGAGTAAACCCATTCTATATTTTTCATGTGAGTTTCAGTAGGTTAAAAAGTAGTTTATTATTTTCCATAAGTGTGACACCTCCTGAGGACTTTCTCTCCCATCACTCAAGTGTCCTGTGAAACTAGAAGGGATGCCTAAATACATCTTTCAGGCTGTGGGAACAAGCAGGATGCTTCTAAGGCCATTTGCTGGGATTCGAGGGTAGGAGAAGGTTTGCCTTGTCTCTGCTTGAGATGCCCAGGGCCATAGGTGGGCCTCTGTGTGAGACAGGATGTTGGACCTGATGGGCTGTGGCCTGATCCAGCAGGTCTCCTCTTACGTTCAGAGTAAACCCATTATGTATTTTGTGTGTGAGTTTCAGTGTCTTTAAAAAAGTAGTTTATTATTCGCCATGACTCCTCCTGAGGACTTTCTCTCCTGTCACTTAGGTGTCCTATGAACCAGAGTAAACCCATTTGTTACTAGACTTCATAGGTTGCTTTTGGGAGGAGAAAAATCACAGAAAGACTTGTGCCACATCTAAAAAGATTGTTGTGTATTTGCTGTAGTTTAAACTTTTGTGACTTCGTTGAGGCTGAGAGACTAGCTTGGTTAAATAGTTTGAAGTTTAAATTGGGCACGTACTGATTCTTCTCTTAATATAGAGCTTAGATACAACATAAAGTATCTGGGACTGCTATTGCCTAGCAATTTGAGGGGTTTTTTTTAAGACTAGAATAATTCTAAAAAATTAACATGCTTTATACTGTGCTTATCAGTGTGGCAGCCTTGTAGCGTAGCAGGTGTAGCTCTATAGAAATATAGCTGTGGGCGGTTGTTAGTCTCTTTTGTTGATGGCAAGTTACCAAGGATCTGGCCTTTGTGGTGGTGGTTGCCCATTTATGGTAAAAGTGAAAAATTAATATTTGGGCTGTAGGACTAATACAGCCAATAACATTGAGACTCAAGTTTTTCGGGGGCTCCTGTTATTGTCAAGCATTATATTGTTTTTTGTTTGTATAAAATGGTTTTATTGTTTAAACTAGAAATTGCTTTGTCTGCCTGAGAAAGGCAGACAACAATTATAACAACATTTTGAAAAAGCCTAACATTTTGGTGAATATGAATGGCTGGCTAGGACCTGAAATGAATTTGCTGCAGAGCTATTTTAAGCAGGAATTTTCTGAGTACTTTTTAACACTTAAAATGTCAAAGTCACAGTACCTTGGATAGGAAGCCAGCCTTTCTCAGGGTAAGAATCTTTTAATGAATGTACAGTTAATGTAATTGAAAAAGTAAAGAAGGAAAAGAGTCTCCAGTAGACTAGGAAAAGAGAAGATTACTAACTTCCTTAAAAACAACATAGACTGGAATGTCCCTGAAGATTATCCTATGAGTAATGACCAGAACATGCTAAAGTGTCTTAGTGAATAAGAAGGGAATTTTAAAAAGAAGAAAACAACAGCTAGAATTCTACTGACTTCACTGTAAGAAGAACCCACTAATGTAGATCAATATTATTATCACCATATTACAAATGGCTGCAGTGGCTGAGAGCATGGATTGTCTTGAGGTTATCTAGTGAATTTGAGGCAGGTGAGAGGTTCAGACAAGAGGGGAGCTTCCTAATTACTTTCTGAGTCAGTGATTAATGATCTGTGCATACCTTGTATATTGTGTATACAAAAACTTGTGTAGTGGGTACATGTAAGTAAAGAATTGTTGAGTTAGAGAAGGTGACGTCTGTTGTGGTGCTTCTGTTCGTTTTTAATTATAATCTATAGTTTCTCCTTGTTTTCCAGCCTGTTTTTCCTGTTCGTGATCTTTTGCCATATTAGAAAAATAATCAAATGTAAATAAGATCATATTTTAATTTTGAAGTCTCATAGAAAAATCCAGCAGGGATCCTGAAATAAGAAAAGGACCTAAGGCTAAGGTTGCTTCCAGATACACTAAAGATGCAGCTCAAAAGTACAATAGAGGCGATGGCTGCCCCATGTTAGTGTTCCCATCTTCAGTCTACATTAACTGCAAGGAATGTCCTTTTCCTGGAAGTCCCAGAGCAGGTCACGACATACCATGAAAGGTGAGACCTGTTTTCAACACTGCTTGCCTAAGATATACAGCCAGTACTTTGAATTGAATCCAGAAGAAAATGAGGGGGCAGGGAACATGGCACTGAAAAGGAGTCACACACACCTAAGAATTGGCAAGACTAGATTCAGTAAACAACTCAGAAAAAGGCAAACCTCCTGCCTGAATGCTAGCAAATGACCTTAGAGGCATCCTGCTTATCCCCCCCAGCCTGAAAGATGTACTTAGGCATCCCATTCTAGTAGCCATTGATACATCTGTCATCTATAAATTTGTCTCAGGGCAGGTAACATTTAAAATAAACATACAGTATATATATATAATATCAAAACAACAGCAGTGGCTGAAAGTGGGAAGAGAAGTGTATCCCCATTTAACCAAAGGCCAGGGCAAAGAGGTGCGTCTTCACTGCTTTCCTAAACGTGTATAGTGAAGGTGTTGCCCATGACTTGGTAACCTCATGACTACAGTAATGAGCTTTATGTGGGACTACCCTTGAATCTGTTCCAGCAGCTGCAACCGGTACAAAATCTGGTGGCCAGGTTATTAAGTGAAGTGTCTGTTTAGTCACACCTGAGTTTAAGCAATTGTACTGGTTCCCAATTAGCTACTGAACCAGTTGCAATCTTTTATGCTTGGCATATAAAAGGGTAAAAACTTGACACCATCTTAAAGGGTGCCTCCTCCATTACGATCCTGAAAGAGCACCGGATCACACCATGCAAAATGCCACTTTATGATGGCTTGCAGTTGGGCCTTCTCAGCGATGGCACCTTCCCTTTGGGATGCCCCACCTCTTGAGACTCATACACTAACCGCTCGTAGGTGCCTATTACTCAGGCATTCCCTGTGAGAAAGTCTGATTCTTCTCCCGTCTCCCAGATGTAAATGTGTTTTTCATTGTTGCTTTTATTCTGTGCATGTTTCTTATATTTGTTAAGTTTCTTGTAAACATCTTTTTTTAATTGAAAAACAGTATATAAATGTCTTAAACAAATAATACAAAAGAATTCGAGTCAAATTGAATGTCCAAACATTTGATTCAATTCAAATGTTTAGAATCTGAATGCAACAAAATCCAATTCGAATCGAATACATTCAAAACTATTCGTTCGAATGTTAGATTTGAATCTGAAGATACAAAGGTCGACAACATTTGTATGTGTTATACGTATCTGTATGCATTTCGTACACATCCCATTTCATCCCATATGCATCCTGTTTTTGTCCCATACTGTAAGCGCAAATGCGTACAGATACATATGAGATTTGTACAGATACTTTCAAATGTTTTGAATCATTTGAACAAATGTTTTGGAACATTTGAAATTTGTTTGAATGTTTAAATTCGAATGTGAAGACATTCTATTTGAATTCGAATGACAAATTCAATTGAATTTCTAATATTTAGAACATTCGTACACATCCCTAATAGGTTTGCTCCTCTCATCTCTTGGAGGCTGTCCAAAAGCATGCCAAGGTTCATGGTATCTAAGGCTCCTGAGAGATCAAGCAGGATTCACAGAGTTGCACACCCTATGCCTCTTCCTTAAAAGGCCATCCATCAGGGTGACCAAAGCAAATTCTATACCAAGTCCAGAGCTCAACGTGGGTTGAAATTGGTCTGTTTATAATCAGTTTCTTCCAAAAATGGCTGCTACTGCACAGCAACCACCTTTCCCAACACTCTACCCAAAACTGACTAATTGTTAGAACACATTTCTTTAAAAAGGAGGACTTTTTAGGAGCAAACAAACCACAGCCTCTTTCAGGGCTGGCACCACCCTATCCTGTAGTGAAGCATCTGCTAGACCAGCGGTTCTCAACCTTCCTAATGCCGTGACCCCTTAATGGAGTTCCTCATGTTTTGGAGACCCCCAACCACGGGGGCGAAGCAGCTGGGAAGTGGAAGGGAAGGGCGGCAGAAGACTTGTCGCGACCCCTCTGAAAGTGTAATTCGACCCCCAAAGGGGTCCCGACCCCCAGGTTGAGAACCACTCTGCTAGACCACGGACCTATTCAGCCAGCCTTACCCAACTAGTTCTAATAAGCCAAGATGGTCCGAGGAACATTGTGTGGGAAGAATTGTTGCAAGTATGTTGTCCACGTAATCAGGCCTTACAAACTGGAATTGATCCTATAAAACCAGACCAGACAGTCCTTGCACACTTCAGCAGACACTGTATCAAAACCAGCATTCAGGTCAGCATGAAGGCACACACTTTTTTCTCCCTCAAAGTACCTTCCAAACTTGGGTCAGCACACTTCTGAGAGTTCCAGTGCTGAATTTATGGGGGCAGATGATAGCAGCCCCATCACCATTCTAGAGACTTCTGCTGGATGGCAGCTTGAGGAGACTATGGAGTTTGTAAATTAAACTTTCTCCTCAGCTTTAACTGCTACACTGTAGTCATGATTAAGTGCTCTTAAGTATGCTCTGTCATCTTCATGACATTCCGGCTGTCTCCTGGGGGGCTTTTCCACTAGCACTAAGTACCCATTAGGGACCCATTAAGGACCTATTAGGTTCAGAGCAGGAAGATACCATTTCCACTGCAGACCCTATTAGAGCCACATTTGTTTCCACCAGTTCTAGGGAAATCCAGGTTACATGGGTCCTTCAGGACCTATAATCTGGATTTTCTGTAGACTCCATTAAAGGAGTATGCAGTGGGATCTTCAGGCATCAAATCCAGATTATATGGAGTGTGTTTCCACTGCGATAAGGCAATGGGGTCTAGGGGACAAACACCCTACTGGATCTGGATTAGTTGAAGGACCCATTCCTTAAATCCAGATCATTTTAGATCCGGATTAAGGGAGGTAAGTGGAAACCCCTCCTCCCGAACTCTTTCATCATGTGGAGTTTCTCCAAAAACCAAAAAAGCAGCTCAAACTCCACAGCAACACAGAGGGCACTTAGGAGCAGTCATATCAACAGTCCTTGTTGTGTCCCTGTCCCATACATAGACCTTCTAGAAAGACACTTCTAGTAGTTTAATAGAAACATTTGCAAAACCCTACTGTGTAGACTTTGAACACTCTTGTCTCAGGAAGCTGACTTAGCTCCTGTCTTTGTTCTCAGCTGAATACCATGCTGGTTGTTTGTCTAGTGGACCTTCAGTTCTTTGGATCTTTTCTGTGCTGTTTCTTCTTGTCGCTTTGTGTTACCACTTTTGGATCACGTATAAACTCTCTCGAACACCTCACTGAGTCAGCGCAGCAAGAATGCTTTAACATAGCATGGAAGTGTTTGTTTATATGGCAGTAGTTCATTCAGATTAATAAAAAATGGAAGTGAGGGAATGACCAGAGTTGCATTCTGTGGTTTCATTGTAGATGAAGAACGTGCTTATTCTTGTTCTCTTGAGCTAGAGCAGGTTTTGGTATGTGGGAGCTATTTCCCATTACCCTCTGACAATTGTGGGTGTACAAAAGAGAAGATCAAGGTCCAAGACAGCCCAGAGCAGAAGAAATGTTTCTTCTTGCAAGTCCTTTCAAACACCTTCTCCCATATCGACCTGCCCGTGCCTTAAGATCAAGCGGTGAGGCCCTCCTGGTTGTTCCACCACCTTCAACAGTGAGGTTGGTGGGCACCCAGGAGAGAGCCTTTTCTGTGATGGCCCCCAGACTATGGAATAGCCTCCCCCTCGAGGTGTGTCAGGCCCCTTCCTTATATATATTTAGGAAGGCAGTGAAGATGCACCTCTTTGCCCTGGCCTTTGGCTGAGCTGTTAATGTTCCCTCCTCCAGTACAGACACTATCATTTTAAACGTATTGTATATTGTTTTATATGTGCTGAATTTTTAACGTCTTTTAATGTATATTCTATTTTAATCTGTTGTTATCCGCCCAGAGACCTTTGGGTATGGGGCGGGATAGAAATTTAAATAATAAATAAATAATTAAATAAATGATAAATAGACATTAGTTTCACATTTGGTTAACTCCTGACTGTTCAAAAATGTTTAGCTAACTTAAGCATCCAGATGATGCAGTGAGACCTTCTGAAGAAGATTTTGTTATTGTTACAGACTTTCCTTTGGCCATTGATGGGGTGAGGAAACCCAAGAGGATTAGAAGACCTGATTTAAAAAAAAATTTTACTCTGTATGGAAGCATTTTCTAGCAACAAAATCAACACATTAAAGAAGACAACAGAATCGGCTTCAGTCCTTTTGAATAATGTAACAAGTAGAAATAGCATTGAAATAGCAATAATAGCAATAACTTTTCAGGTAGGTTGAACTATAAAAGTGTTGTGGGGCTAATCTAAAGAAGCATATTTCAGAGATCAGAACCAAGCACTCGTGGTTTTAATCTCCCTTACATTAAATGCTATGTTCCTCTGAAATAAATAAATGTATTTGAAAATCAAGGGAAAGAAGTAGAAGAGGTAGGAAATGAACAGGACCCAAATATACAAAATAAGGAGGAGAAAGGCAGGCTTTAAGAGACAATTTGTTGAACTGGTGCTGGACATGGAGACCGTAAGAGTTTGCAGCCCTTGAGGCATTAGGTTAGCTGAACTACCAGATCTAGTTGCACAACTGCCCCAGGGTTTGGTTTGTCAGATTCTCAACTGATATTTAGTTGATTTTTATGCTGCCAGATGTGGTTACATAGCCACTAATCAAAAGATTTATTGTTTGAAAAGTTTAAAATGGCACACACGTGAATGTGGCATAGCTTTTCACATGGCAGTTGTAACAGTAACTTTGCATACGCCAGTACTAACGGTTGTGCTGTTTACTTATATGTCTGTGTATTGAGTTTCTCCTATGAGGTCTTACAACCATAGATCCCACCTGGACATGGTTGAAGCTCATTCTTCATCTTGCATGCCAGTGAGCAAGTAACATCTGATAAACGGTGCTACAGTCTTTGTTTACGGTGTGGCATTTGCAGCCTTCTTTGCTGCTGAAAAGGTTGGGGCAGTACATATTGTTTTCTCTCTTTTATTGTCATGCCAACTGTGGTAAAGTAGGTTGGGCTGAAGGGCAGATATAGGCCTAAGGTGAGCTTCCGTGGCTAAATGAGGACCTAGGGAGTCAAAAGCTTAGACTGGAAGTGGTAAGTGAGGTGAAGCTTATCACTCGAAGGGTTTTTCCCCACTTACCTCCCTTAATCCAGATCTAAGATGATCCGGATCTAAGAAATGGGTCCTTCAACTAATCTGGATTTAGAAGATCCGGATCTAAGGAAGTAACTGATGCTTCTCCACGAGCAGTGTGTCACCCAGTAGCAATGGGTGCTAGGCAAGCTCGCAGTGGGAACACCAGAACACCCATGTGGAGCATCTGTCTACACAAGTGGGAGATGTCCATCATGCCACATTTATTTGGGGGGGGGGGATGATGCGTCTAATCCAGATCTGATGCCTGAAGACCAGGTTGTAGACCCCTTTAATGGAGTCCACAGGAAATCCGGATTATATGTCCTAAAGGACCCATTTAAACTAGATTTCCCTAGTAGAGGTGTTAACAAATCGGGTTCTAACGCGGTCTGCAGTTGAAATGGTGTCTTCCTGCTCTGACCCTAATGGGTCCCTAATAAGTACTTACTGGGTACTTAGTGCTAGTGGAAAAGCCCCAAACAGAGCACATGCTATGGTAGCAAATACCCATAGCTCAAGACATGTGTGCTGAGTTCTTACCATTGTCAGAGCTGAGTTTTCCATTTGGAGCCATTTTGCTATGCAACTGAGTGACATCTTCGGTTTAAGGCTCACCTGTGAATGATAATGAAATTAATAACAACCTGCCTTTTGCTCCTTGTGTGTGATTGTCCAGCAAACTCTGGTCAGTCACATGCAAGGAGCACAGGTCAGACTCACGTGAGGATGTGGCAATGGTTCAGTGGTAGAGCAAACTGCCTGGAAAGCAGGGGGATGATGGCTCTCCCCAGACGTAGACAATGGCAAACCATTTCTGTATGTCTCTTAAGGAAGGTACATATTATTATTTATTATTCTATTTCTATCCCACCCTATACCCAAAGGTCTCAAGGCGGGTAACAACCTTTAAAATCCGACATATCAAAAAACAATATATATTAAAACAGTAAAACCACAACAACATTTAAAATCCAACATGTTAAAAATAGAACAATGCCAATTACAACAATGACATTCACAGTGGGGGAAACATGACCAACTTTGAGCCAAAGGCCTGAGCAAAAAGGCGCATCTTCACCTCCTTCGTGAACATAAAACAGAGAAGGAGCCTAAGGCACCTCAAGGGGGAGACTATTCCATAGCCTGGGCGCCATTACTGAGAAGGCCCTCTTCTGGGTGCCCACCAGCCTCACTGCTGAAGGTGGTGGGACAACCAGGAGGGCCTCCCCTGCTGATCTTAATGCACGGGCATAGAGGTGCCCATTCTGTCAACCAGGAGTTGGCTTTGCATTGAAGTTGTTATCTAGTCAAATGCTGAAATGTCTGGAAATGGAAAGCTCCGGTCAGAGAACTCCTGACAACCCAGCGCGAGAGGACACATTTCCAAAAGAAAGTCACAAAATAGAGGGAGTATAAGTACCTATCACACCTTAAGATCTGAACGGCAAGTGTTGGTACTAAAAGTAGGCTGTCCTCTATGAAACTGAAAAAAGTAGGATTTGTTCATTTTAACTGAGGACACAATGAATTGCATGCTTACGTAAAGGGACACAATTAAATTTGGAGTAACCTAGGCTAGTGACTCAAGTTGAACTTGGAGTACCAAGCCTGCCTCTGCATGTATGTTTCCTTCCAGGAGGACTTCCCAGTTTTAGCTTAGGGCAGCGGTTCTCAACCTTCCTAATGCCACTACCCCTTAATGGGGTTCCTCATGTTGTGGAGACCCCCAACCACAGGGGCGGAGCAGCTGGGAGGTGGGAGGGAAGGGCGGTGGGAGACTCGTCGCGACCCCTCTGAAAGGGTAGTTCGACCCCCAAAGGGGTCCCGACCCCCAGGTTGAGAACCACTGGCTTAGGGATTGATCTTGAAAAGTCTCACGTACCTATCCAGTACTTATTTTTGGGGTGTGGGTATGGGGGAAGAAACTGCTTCTAGCTCCTGGCAGGTATTCTACATGTGTTTTTGTAGCAACCCAAATGCATTCTTTCTTCTTCTTGTATGCTTTGCTTTTCCACACCCTTATTTATAGTTGCACATTTCCTTTCTCTGAAAGCAGTGGGTAGTCATTTGATAAAGGAATACAGCTCCTCCTTAGCTTGGCCTTAGGAATTTTGTACGCTTGTTCAGTTTAATCAACTCCCTCCACTTTTTTTTTTAGTTAAGATTTTTTTCACTCATTTAACTCCTGGTCTCAGTGTGGCTAGTAACATATAAACCCATATCATTGCAGAAGGCCACCAGTTTATATCTCACACATGATCTTATTACTATCACCAGCAGCAGCAAGTAGCATATGGGTGTTTTTCCACTGTCACCAGAAGTACCCATTAAGTACCCATTAATGGGTACTTAATGGGTACTTCTAGTGACAGTGGAAAAACACGCTGTATTTTTCTTTGTTTGCCACCCTTAAGTCTATAAAAACTCCTAGACTGCATTCACACCTAAGTTTTAATCCAGCTTCACTCCACTTTCAGAATCAAATAACCCATCAGCAAAGTGACAGATTGTTTACTTTCCATATTAACTCAAAAATCTGCTTTTAAGTTCAAAAATATGGAAAGAAAATGACTAGTTATGTGCTTGACGGGTTCTCTCTGAACGTAGACTAGAACTGGATTAAAACTTGCTGTCAAAGCAGCCTTTGAAAGGATTACAATATATATTGTTCAAGTTCATACCCGTAAGGCTTGCAAACTGAAAAGACATGACACACAAGGAAAAGGGGACTAGGAAGGAATGGGGAAACCTAATAGCATTGCTGCTGTACCATAGGGCAGATGGAGAGGCTGTTCTGTCTCCCTTCTGCAGCTTGGTGACAGAAGAGTGGAAGGGTGTGGGTCTGACTGTAAACCTTCATTTGATCTTCCTTAGCCACGTTTTGATCCACAATGGGGAAATACAAATAATAAATAAATAAATAGCAACTTAGGAAATCAAAGGAAGCCTTCCAATTGGAACCACTGTCCCAGTGATGGTAACCACATCACCAGCCTTTAGTGCCAATTTAGAGTTATATTTATTAAGATTTCTGTAAGCTTCAGGCTGGTGATTCATGCCTCCCCTATCCTCCAGTCTGGAATAGACCAGAAGAAATAAACTCAGGGGACATGAAGAAGAGTTGGCTTTTCTACCCCACTTTTCTTACCCATTTAAGGGGACTCGAAATGGCTGACAAAGCTTTCTATTCTTCTCCACACACCAGAAACCCTGTGAGGTAGATGGGGGCTGTGAGAGCTCAGAGGTGAGCTGTGACTAGCCCAAGGTCACCCAGCTGGCTTCATGGGGGAGGGCAGAATTGAACCCTGTATTCCCAGATAAGAGTCCTGTTCCGTAACCACTAGACCAAACTGGCTGACAAACTGGAGTATGCACTCTCTAATTTTGCAATGTGCAAGTTCATGATCCTTCTGCGTTTGATACAAAATTCATTGTTCTTGTCTGGCGTCTCTGGTCTTTAATATAAAGTTGAGATATGGAGTCCATGGAAGCTTTTTATGAGCTTCCAAATAGCCTTTGATTTCTGCCTGGTGTTGAAACAGTGTGGACTTTTCCCTTTAGTCGTACAGCTGTCTTTTAGCCCTTTTACCCATTTGCAGTCTCTAGGTACACCTGTGAGTCAGAAACTATTGCAGGTGGCGCTGCATATTGACAGCAACAAAACTGATAGCTTATCTTTTGATGGGCTTTCCTTCCTTGTATTCATGAAGAATCTGCACCCAGCGTGGAATTTATCCTTGTTCCATGTAGAGGTTCTACAACTGAAGAATGTCCGCAACTTCTCTGCAGAGTAACTCATGGCATGTACAGCGTTCAGATTTGAGATTTTTAATATATTTTATGGAATTCCCATATGGAATTCATTTTCAGATGCACAAATATTTCCTTGTTGTGCTCTTGCCCAGAGCACCAGTTCTGTGTGACGATATTTTCAGCAGAGGTAGAAATCAAATAATAAACTGAAAGAACTAGTATTGTTTAAGGATTTCACTGAAGTGGCTGTACAAAGGAATGGTATATGATGTATCAGTGCTGAAAACAATGTCATTGGACATTTAAAGCAGAGTCTGAAAATATTAGGAGAGAAATATTACTTTAAGATTATGCACAAATAGTATTACGCTCTGGTGCCTCCATCTGACAAAAGTCCTGTGCCCCTAGGTTGGACCCGTGGCCCACCTAGTCCAACAACCTGTTCTCACACAAGCTATGACACATGAAAGGTCATTGGCAGGACATATGAGCATATAGTTTGCACTGCTCACGGTCTGCCAGCAGCCTACAAATGTTGTATTATTTTGACAAACTGTAGAACAGTGGTTCTCAACCTTCCTAATGCCGCGACCCCTTAAAGGATTTCCTTATGTTATGGAGACCCCCAACCACGGAGGCGAAGCAGCTGGGAGGTGGGAGGGAAGGGTGGCGGAAGACTTGTCGCGACCCCTCTGAAAGGGTAGTTTGACCCCCCCAAAGGGGTCCCGACCCCCAGGTTGAGAATCACTGCTGTAGAAGAAGAAGAGTTGGCTTTTCTAACCTGCTTTTCTCATCCATTTAAGGGGACTCAAAGCAGATGACAAAGCTTTCCGTTCTTCTCCCCTCAACAGAACAGCCTGTGAGGTAGGTGGGGTTGTGAAAGCTCAGAAGAGAGCTGTAATTAGACCAAGGTCAGCCAGCTGGCTACATGGAAGAGTGCAGAATCAAACCCAGCATTCCCAGACAAGTGTCCATGGGAATCCAGACAGTCCAGCTCATACTATCCACACTGCAAGCATGGGTGTTGCATTTGGTAATAACACCCGTGCTTGCAGTGCAAATGCATACCTCTGCGTCCAGTCTTAACTACAGCGGAATAATGGAGTTATATCATTCTACACAGTTAAGTGCAGAGAGGCCCTCTATTTTGTTTGGGATCCTAGTTGATCTGATAGAGTCTGAATTTGTCAAAGACGTCTATAATAGAAAAGCAGTTAACACCTCAGTAGATTCAAGAGTTCCACAGATTTCAGTTCTTGCAAATTTTTAATGGATTTCAATGTTAAAATGGAACCCCTATTTTGTTACTCTATGTCTGTTCCAACATTATCCTTGGAGTTGGGCTTGCTGCCAATACTTGGATTTGCAATCTTATCTGAGCTGAGCTGGAGGAGAGGCATCTAATCTTCAGTAAAAACTCTGGTTGCAAAAATCTGAAAGCCAGCTAAGTATTTTGTCATTTTAAACAGCATACCACAAATTGTAGTGGGTTTTTTTTTATATAGCTTTAGTTTGAACTCAGAATAAGGGCTCAGGAATTTTATAATATGTTCAAAGTCTATTGAATGAATGTGGCTTTATAGTAAGTGTGATATTGGCCAAAGGATATTTGCCCTTCTATTTCAACAGCCCTCGTTTGTAGTAAGTGGAGCAATTCTCAGTATTATCTGATTTAACTGTAAGCAGAAAGTAATATGAGAGAAGGCCTGTTGCTTAAAGGACTTAGTCTTGTTGCAATGTAGACATTTGTTTTCTTTTTGGAATGTTCTGGGGACTCAAGATCCCATGACAGTTGGTATTTCCATCTAGTCTGGAGTTAGTTTCAATTTATTGCTCCACATCCAGCCCATTAGTGTCTCCAAGCAGCAATCGAGAACCTGAACTGCCTCACCTGACTCAGAAGGATCTGAGAGATAGAGTTGGGTGTCCTTAGCATATTGATGGCATCTCACTCCAAATCTCCTGCCCAGTTTTTTCACAGAGCCTCAAAGATCTGGATCGGCGAGGGGAGCATTGGGGCGAGGATCCTGGCTGCCAGCCAAAGCAAACAGCCATGATCACAGCCCCCTTCTCCCGTGTGCAGGGACACCACTCATAGCTATGGAGTCTGTGCAGTGCTCTGTAGCTGCAAGTGGCGGGGCAGAGTCGGCATCACCTGTGCGCATAGCTCCACTCCTGCTGGCCGGCCCCTGGACATCTGGACCCCATCGAACAGGCATGTCATGTGGACATGTGTCCACTAATGGGGTCTTCATGCTTGACAACCCCATTGTGAACACCATCTTTAAATGGCTCCACAGGAAATCTGGGTTAAAGGGTCCGAAGGACCCATTAAATCTGGATTTCTCCTGCCCTCATGGGGCCAGGGCCTGCTGGATGATGCCTTAAATGGGGGTCCATGTGGGGCCAGGGCCTTCTCGATTGGTACCAATCGGGTTCCTAAAGGGTTCTTAAATGAGTTCCTAGTGCTCATGGAAAAATACCCCTGATGCCCCCTCCCATCATCTTCATATAGTTGTTAAAAACAGCACAGAGTATAGAGCCTGATCCCTTAGCAACTCTTAACCTGAGAAGTCCCAAGGGTCGGAGCAAAAATTCCTCCCAGGTATATTTTGGAGTCTGCCTCAGAGTTAAGAAGAAAACCACTGTAGAACACAGCTTCCCAATCCCAAAGCAGTATACTGTAAATATTTTAAATAATTAACTAAATAACATTCTACTGAGACTTTCCCCAATTATAATGATGCCTGATATCTTCAAATTAGGCATCACGTGATTCGGGTAAATTTTAATTTTGATGCAGGAACATTTTTTGGGGTTTAGATGGTACTGAGATAGAAAACAGATAAATGTTCAAAGTAATACACGTACCGTGAGCAAAATGCTGGAAGCTTCCTTCTATACAGACCTTGAAGGGATGCTTACCCCAAATGGCACAGATGGATAAATTAGCAGATAGAGTCTGTAGAAAGAAAACACGTCTTTCAATCCAGTTTTGTTTGTAAATGTCAAGCACTTTGTTATTGGACTCTGATACAGGAAAATTGTAGTACTGTATTTTCTGGCGTATAAGACTACTTTTTAACCCAGGAAAATCTTCTCAAAAGTCAGGGGTCGTCTTATACACTGGGTGTCGTCTTCTTATACGGTGAGTATATCCCAAACTCTATATTTTAACTGGAAAGTTGGGGGTCGTCTTATACGCCCAGTCGTCTTATACGCCGGAAAATACGGTAGTTTAATCTGGTGGTAAATTAAAACTTAATAAACAACTTTTTTTTTTAAGTTCAACCTAGTTTGTTTTTACTGTACGCCTTATTTTCTTTCTCCAGCCTTGGTGACCATGACACACAGTCCTACGTGACCTCATTTCCAAAAGCAGTCCATTGCCTCTCAGTAGAAAATAGCATTCTTCTACATTTCAACCAAAGTGCTTTGGAGCACTGGGAGGGGGGACTCATAATGAGTAATTTTACTGAGCAATCATATGACATCTTTTTAAGTGGTGATTGAACACCTATGCAGAGCAAAGAGATAGGTGAGTCATTTTTGTGTATTATGCAGGAATCACAGGTGGTTGGGTGCTTTCAGTATAAGATACATTAGTTCAGTCTCATGGTTTCTGTAGGAGACAACAGCCCTCATTCTTGCTAGTTTACACACAGTGACCTTCCCCCCTTCTGACGAAGGGACACAGCTCATCTAGTCCGGCATCCAATTGTTAATGGGCATCTCAAGCAGAAGACAAAGGCAAAACCTTCACCTGCTCTTAACTTCCTGCAGATGGCCTTGAGAGTCATGTCTGTGTAGAAATGTTTTGCATGTTGCTTGGAAACCATATATATAGAGATAGAGATAGAGACACACACTATAAAACCATAAAAATAGCGATGTGCATGAATATTCATAGGCATTCAAAATTCGATCACATGTGCCAAATTTCAACATTCAGAGTTGAATAGAATGTCCCGAAATTTGAATCTAAACATTCAAATCGAATTTAGGATCAATCTGTTTGAATTATCCAGACATTTGTACATGATGCGTACTTGAAGATCCGCATCTTTCCTGCATTTGTACAGATCCGTACAGGACAAAAACGGGTCGCATATGGGAAAACTGTGGGATGCATACAGACATGTACGGATGTGTATGGGTGTGTAAGGGTGTCAGGATGATGTGTACAGGCACGTATGAATGTTGTCGACATTCGTATGTGCAGGTTCGAATCAAAAATTCAAACAAATAGATTTGAATTTGGTAAAAATGAATTGAATCTTGTTAAATTTGAATTTAACAGATTTAGATCGAATCAGATTTTCAAGTATTCTATTCAATTATAATTCTCGTAGGAATATACAGAAGGAAGATCTAAATCCTTTTTCAGTTTCTGTTGGCGTGTTTCACAGAGAAATCTTGCACTGAAAAGTAAATCAGAAGTGTGTATGGTTGAATCTGGCTATTATACCCTTAGGAACTTTGCAACTTTGAAGTTTGCTTTAAAATCCCTTGCTGATATTAATGCCCTGCTTTGAAGGCTCCATGTCAAATTGGTTAGAACCCCTCACACTGCACAACTATGCAATTCAGATTAAAAACAATCTTGGAATAAGATTATTTCACTAATATTTAAAATGTTAGTTTAATTTTTTTCAGGTTATCGGGCTTCAGATCACATTGAGTTGGGCTGTTCTATTACAGTAGGTGAAGCCATTTGGTCTAGGATCTCAGGGAAGGTATACCACTTCTTTAAATCATAAAGCAAAAGAGAACTGATATTTAAAGTTTTTTATAGATGGTATCTCACACCTCTATCTCTCCACCATATTACAAAAACACTATCACTATTTTGCAGACATGGGTGTAGAGGTCTTGGTACTTAGCTTCACATGTGGTGGAGCTCCTCTGTTAAAAAATATTGGGACCTTATCCAGACTACAATCAAAAGCATAGTCTGTCAGGATCTGTCTCTTACTCTGGCTATGATCTTTTTACTATTCCAAGAAGGCAAGTTCTTTGAGTCTGAATAAAGCATTATCAAATAATTCCCAACAGCCTCTAAAGTGGAGATAGCCTTGCACTAGAAGTCCGCTCAATTACTAACATGAGATCAATGTCTACATCAGGTTTGGACATCAATACCCAGTGACTAAATCTCATTTCAGCACACCAAGATGCAAGAAGCCAAAGAACAATCCTGGTTTCTGGAAAGATAGTCCCTTTTCTTTGAGGCGGCCATGTCCAATGTGACTCTTAAGTCTCCGTGTGTCACATCCATCACCTTTCATAAATTATCAGCTATAGTCTTTGTTCACACACCTAGCATTTTAAAACAATAATTAAAAATGCCCATTTTAACAATCTGCAAGTGTTCAGGAGGAGGAGGAGGGTTGGCTTTTCTATCCCGCTTTTATCACCCATTTAAGGGGACTCAAAGCGGCAGACAAAGCTGCCTGGTCTTCTCCCCACAACAGAACTCCCTGTGA
The DNA here is from genome assembly GCA_023333525.1 of Aspidoscelis tigris stejnegeri. NCBI lineage: Eukaryota > Metazoa > Chordata > Lepidosauria > Squamata > Teiidae > Aspidoscelis > Aspidoscelis tigris. Next base: position 41,442,908 of record JALMGA010000009.1, on the reverse strand, counting down.
GGTAGGTAGGACTGTGAGAGCTCAGAGGGAGCTGTGACTCGCCCAAGGTCAGCTAGCTGGCTTCGTGGGGGAGTGCAAACCCGATATTCCCAGATAAGAGTCCAGCTCCCTAACCACTAGATGAAACTGGCTCACAGTTACAGTTCTTTTTTTTCTTTTAGTGATTAACTATTGTAGTTTCTTCCCCCCCCCCCCCCGTTGCTGAAGTTTTCATCATTATTGTTAATTTTTCAATTTATTTAATTATGGTATAACAATAAATAATAAGAAAATCACTTTCTAGAAAGTTAAAAAAGTAAGTGTAGTCTATAGTTAAGCTGTATGTAAAAAAATACAACATGTGAAATGTTCTTAGATGTTTAACCTTTCATAAATTTGGCATCTCTCCATTCTTATTCCTGGAGCCTGAGTGTAGGAAAATGGGGAACACAGATCTTTGAATATTATGGTTAGGATTTCATAAGTTGATCTGGAAGGTTGGGTGTCTGGTCTTGTCCAGAGCTGCTGGAGGTATTTGTGAGGGTTTGGCCATCTGCACACCTAAAAGGAAAGTCTGCTGTAGACGTGTTATTGGAATACATCTAGCCCTGCTGCCTTTGGGTAGGGAATTGGATTAGATGACCTTTGGTTTCTTCCAACTCTCTGAACCACCATCTGATGAAACAGTTGCAGCTTTTGAGGAGAGGCACAGTTCTCTCAGCCCCCATCTGGGCTCCAGATAACAAGAATGTCAGTGTGGTGGCCCAGCATTTATTCAATTCAACGTCTGCAAAGCAAAAATGAACGGTTGAGAGGTATAAGGAGACTCCTCAATTTCTTTGCTGTTCATACATTCAAAGCATTGCCTATAAATATACTGGCTTCCAGAGTTTTGTTTTCCATTCCTTTTTGTCTTGTAATTAGGGAGGTGAACAAATGGGTACTTTGGCATTTGATTCATAACAAATTGAACGTTAGAAAAATTGTATTTGTTCAAATAGATCCCCTTCAAATGTGGTAGGATTCTGTTCAATACGAATGTATTCGTATGAATTCATACGAATTATCCGACACAAACGGATGTGTATCTGATATGAACAAATGCTTTCTCCTAGTTTAGCAAATGTTGAACTATTCCTACAAATGTTAACGTACAAACGTCATAACATTTGATTCGTGTACGAATGTACAAATGTGTACGAATAACGAATGCTATGAATATTCATGCACATCCCTACTTTTAATATATCTTCTTACTTAAAAAATAATGATTTTCTGTCCTGAGGAAGGCAGGTCTGGAGCTGAGCCTGACTTTCTGTGTTGCCAAAGACAAATGTAGGCACAAGTACGGAAATGTGAGCTATTATTATTCTTCGTTTATTTCTCCAAAAAAAAGGGGGGGATTCTGCATGATTTTGCATGGGTGCTTCCGTTTCTTATTGGAGTTCTGTGGGTGCACCACCATAAGCCTGATCTTCTAGAACTTTTGAAGATAAGATAGGATCTTGCACATATAAGATAATATGAAAATTCCAGCAATAAGAAATGAACTGAAGAACTGGAACTGACAACCTTAAGTACCTGCTTTTTGCTGTTGGCCAGATAACGAACTATCTGCATTATCTATGCAACATGGGGTTTTCATTATTTTTACCTAAAGTAGTCTCCTCTTGGGAGTGACAAACATGTTTTTAAAGATCTGTTTTTTTCTCAGTACACCTTTAAAGGTTTTTAATTGTTTTATATCTGGTCAAGTTAAGATTTTTAAGAACCTCATTTTAATTTGTATGTAATATTATTATCGTTAAGAGTGTCTCTCTTCCCTCCCACACCATTTTCCTTTTGTTATCTTGTCTCTTTAGATTGTAAGCCTGAGGGCAAGGACCTGTCTAAGATTAATATAATATTGTAACCCGCCCTGAGACCTTTGGGGACAGAAATACAAACAAACAAATAAATAAATAAGTCTTAAGCTGATGGGAATGGTATCTTTTATAATATAGAGGTTTTTCTTTTTATTTTTTTAAAATTCTCTCTCTCTTTCTCCTTTTCCTTTTTTCTACCCCAAACAGATGAGTTATTAGCAAAGTCACGGATGACCTACCTGTACCCAAGTGCCAAGAACTTTGCCATTCTGCCTGAGGATGAGCAAGTGGTGGGGCCTACCAAACAGTGACTTGGAACAAAGCCTTCCCGCCATTGCTTCCTCGCTCTCCCACAGCCAGGGCTTCTCCCCACATTACTATTTCTCTCCTGAGAGGAGGCGAGCCATTTCTGATGTGCGACGGACCTTTTGCCTCTTTGTGACCTTTGACCTTCTCTTCATCTCACTCCTCTGGATCATCGAACTGAATGTGAGTCAAGGGGGTTGACTCTGAGATATAGGATTCGCTGCAGCCTTTAGATTTTGTCCCAAGAGAGAGAAATGTCAGAAATTTTTGACTTCATTGACCACAGCTGTAACTTTTGTGGGCGCCACAGAAGCCGGGAAAACCCAAGGACCGCTATTCCCTAAGCAGAATCTATACCATCCAAATCTTTTGTGGTATTCTGTTGCTGTGTGGTTCATGTTAAAGACGCCACAGATATTTCCCTTGGCATTGGTAAAATGGTTTCTTGGGTGGATCTGTTCTGGAAGCAGCGCTGCTTGTGCTGGAAACAGGTCCTGAACCTGAATACCCAGATCAGCTGTGTTATTCAGTATTAAGTTTTACGGGTGGACAGGACACACAACTGCATGAAATACCGTGTTTCCCCGAAAATAATACAGGATCTTATATTAATTTTTGCTCCTAAAGACCCACTAGGGCAGTGGTTCTCAACCTGTGGGTCGCAACCCCTTTAGGGGTCAAACTGTCCTTTCAGAGGGGTCGTGACAAGTCTCCCGCCACCCCTCCTCCTACCCTCCCGGCTGCCCCACTCCCGTGGGGGGGTCACCACAACATGAGGAACTGCATTAAGGGGTTGTGGCATTAGGAAGGTTGAGAACTGCTGCACTAGGGCTTATTTTCAGGGGATGTTTTATATTATACTTATATAGGGCTTATATTTCTGTAGGAGACAACAGGGCTTATATAGGGATTATATTTTGAGCATCCTGAAAAATCATGCTAGGGCTTATTTTCAGAGTAGGTCTTATTTTGGAGGAAACCTCACCAGCATTCACATGTACAGGGCTGATACCTTGGGAAATTAAGCTTCCACATGTGTAGGTTTCTTCACCTTGTTGAATCCCAGCAAATCAGAAATCCTGGGAAAAGATACAAATATGTGCAGATCTGTTATCTTGCCCAGCTTTTCTACAAGTGACATACATGAGAGGTAGAAATAACTGGGAGAGAAAGAAAACTGGTGCCCAAGATGAGAAGTGCCCAAGTTTGACAATCGAAATTTTATGTGACCACAGACTCAAAAGTTGTCTGGTCCCTTTGTAAATAAATTGTTTGTTTATGTTTATATCCCACCTGATACCCGAAGGTCTCAGGGCAGGTAACAACATTTAAAATCAGGCATATATTAAAACAGCAGTATATATTAAAACAGTAAGAGTGTCTATAAAGTGGGAAGAGACAGTATATTCCCATTTAACCAAAGGCCAGGGCAAAGAGGTGCATCTTCACTACCTTCTTAAAGGTATACAGTGAAGGAGCCTGACATATCTTAAGCGGAAAACTATTGCATAGCCTGGGGGCCATCACTGGGAAGGCCCTCTCCCGGGTACTGAGGGTGATGGGACAACCAGGAGGGCCTCCCCTCCAGATCTTAAGGCACGGGCAAGTTGATATGGAAGGAGCCGTCCCTTTAGATATTTGGGGTTGAAGTCATTTAGCACCTTATTTATGTGCTGTGTGGTCTCACAATGGAAATAGTGTAGAATCTTACCTTGTACTGGTTCTTTGTGAGCTGCACAGTCTGCCCAAGTTAACCACATATTAAATGAGAGTTCAACACTATCTTGTTTCTTAGAACTGTTCTAATTGTTAGACTGTACAGAAGGATGGCTATTTGTGTCAGTGCTGACCTACAAACAAATCCCCATAAATTTTGGAAAACCAGGTGGTAGAAACTCGAGCAAATGACCTAATTTATACACTGCAAAAGCAGGAAAACAAACTCCTGAAGGAAAAATTCTAATCTGGACTGTGACAATCCATTTGGAAAGCCTAAACAACAGGAAACCTTATCTACTACCAACCATTGCCAGTGGCTGGCATTGCCAGCATAATGTATAAATTCCCTGCAGAAAACCTCCATACTGTGGGTGGAGAGTAATAAATCACAGCTGAGCATTTTGGTATTTTGAAATGCCTGAGAAAGCTCTTCACCTTCATTTGGGCGGTTAGTGTTTGTGCTCATAAACACACCTTCACAAGACTCCTGAGCCGTGTACAGGCAAAACAAAAGGGGCACCTCAGAGACAGTGGTGTGTGACCCTTGTATTCTCAGCCCTTCTCTAATCCACGTTTTATAGCACAGAATGCTCAGAAGAGGGGTGAAGGGCAAAGTCATGTGTGAACAATCTCATTCTTTCTGAATCTCTCTCGCTGTCTCCATGATCTTCGGGCGGCTACTGGTGATTACTTTTGAGGTTACTATAACCTTCATAAGTTAGATGGATCCACTGTTCTAAAGTTTTGTGTGTTGTCCTAATGACTTTTCTCCTCTTTCTCCCTTCCATCTTTACAAAGACACTATATCTATATAGGTATTATGAATACCCAGCAGTTTGGTCTAGGCATGGGAGAAGTATTTATCCCCTAAATACTCAGAAATGCGTTTTCAATCCCAAATGGAAATGAAAAGCATGAGTGTTCATGTTATGTATCTGGATTTATACATGTGTCCTGCTTTGCAATAAGTAAAGGTCTTTGGTGGCTCAAGGGCACAAGGAAGTCAACTTACTACTTTAGCCAAGTGATGTATGTGTTTTGGTTTGTTGATAGTCTCTCATTAAATTGTTAAGGTGGAGTGAGATTTTAGAATATGGAGTAGTCCATATTCTTTAGAAAGGCAAGCCTCTGGAGAGGTGGACGTTCATTGAAAAGGGTTTCAGTAAATATTAGTAAGGCCTTCATGTTCATAGTGGAAATGTAGAAAAAAAGAGAATCTTTCTTTTAATCTCACTGCTTCACAGTGTGAAACTTCCAAGCTAGCTTTGGTTTATAATTAAAACATGTCTTAATTTCTTTATCTTTCTTCTTATATGTCTGCAGGCCTCTGGAAGTGTCCAGGAGAGTTTGAAACATGAAATTATTGAGTACAGATTTAAAACTTCCTTTTTTGATATTTTTGTAAGTATTTTTCTGAAAATGTAACTTGGACAATTTTGTTTAGCTAGAAGGATGCGAGTTGGTGGCTTTATCTAGTAAAGGGATATGAATAACCTTATGAGTATAAGGACATATCTATCTTGTAATTTGTATTTGCAAATGTGATCGAATTTTTGAATTCTCAATTTTTTTGCATCGAAGTGAAAATACATTCAGAAATCCAGATTTTGAATGCAACAACCAATGCTCCCTGCTCACGAATATGAAAATTCAGTCAAATGTTTGCACTTTTGCAATGTTTTACTGGTGGAAATAGGCTTTTCCAATAGAAAAAAACCATGAAAATATTTGGCTGTGAATGCAAAAGTTTGAACAAATGATTTGACAGCAAAACAAATTATCAGGCGTTTATTTCAATTGCAGAACAAACATGATTTCTGCACATCCCTAGAATTTCATCATGTCAGATTTGATTTTTGGTGTTTCTAAGACATTAACCAAATTTAGATTTATATCTCGATTTTTCCTTCTTTACAAGCTCTTGGCTTTTTTCCGGTTCTCTGTGCTCCTTCTGGCATATGCTGTCCTAAGGCTCCGGCATTGGTGGGTTATAGCGGTAAGAATCCAGTTTTCTTTATTTTCTCTTGAAATAGTGTGCTACATTGAATTATAGTTGCTAAAAAGAGCCTTGATCTTGTATTTTAATTTTTTTTCCTCTTTCCATCTTCCTCTCACCCTTCTTCCCAAGATCACTACATTGGTGTCCAGTGCCTTCCTGATAGTGAAAGTTATCCTCTCCGATGTGAGTTTTTAATAATGAATATGTGTCTTCTTTCATTTTGGAGGTGTCCCTTTAAGTCCCTTTTCTGTTTGAATAGTTTCTGGGGTTTAGGATTTTTCTTGTCTGCACAGTTGGATCCCCCTTATCCACTAGGGATACATTCCGGCTCCTACCATGGTTACCTGAAACTGTGGATAATTGTGAACACGCCTTCTGGTCCTGGGTTTGTGCAACCCCATAACTGGAAGTGCTTTTCTGGCCTCCAGAAGGCCTATTTTGGCCTCCGGAGAGCATTGGGATAGGCATGCAACGCCACCAGACACCTCCCACGTGCCCCCTTACATTTTGGGATGGGCCTCAGTGGCATCACCCACCTATTCCAGCACTCTACAAAGACCAAAATAGGCCTTCTGGAAGCCGAAATAGGCCTTCTGGTTCTGGGTGCTATTCCTTTATGGTGCCTGTGGGGGGTGAGGTGGGGCTCATCCAGTAACCGTGGTTAACTGAAACCATGGCTACCGAATCAGTGGACACCAGAGTCCGTCTGTATTTTAATCTGTAAGCCTAAGAGTATTTTTTGGGCTACGGGCAGTATAAAAAGCTGAAAATAAAGTCATTTAGAAACAGTTCTTTAAAATTCTCTTTCAGATTGTAACAGTATTGAAGTTCTGCTTTGTTGGTTTAGGGGAGAGAAAAAGGCAGCTGTAAGTTTTTAAGGGGCATTTTCTAGGCACGTCCCAATCTGCCATTCATAGAACATGAATTGTTTTGAGAGGACCAAGTCTGACAGGAGCCTTACTTAACAAACCGCCCAGTTTTCCTCAGTCCCCACAATGACTCATGAGTAGGTGAGTTCACTGATAATATGCGGGAACTCACCTTTGGAGGAAGTGTGGTTGCTACTAATATCAGCCTCTCTTTGAGCAGGCAGCACTGCGCATGTGCATGACATCGTTGTGCAGGTGCAAAGAGTCTCAGTGCATATCTGTGCTTGTGTAATTGCATTACCCACAAGCGTGATGCTGCCTCATCCACAGAGGAGTCAATGGGGCAGTGTCTGCGCTTCCTCCAAAGGTGAGTTCTCTGCACCTTTTCAGTGGGGTTCTCCCACTCATGAGTCACTGGAGGTGCTGAAGAAAATTGACGGTTGTTGGGCAGTGTGTCTGAAAATCCTGGACCTCTCACAGCCGTTTGTGTTCAATGAACTGCCATTAGGCACGTGTCTACGGCTGCGTCCAGACTTGTCTGTACTGCACAGCGGAATGCGCAGTCCCGATCGAGGTGTCAATCAGTACTGAGCACTTACCCTAATGCTGAACTAAGGATACTTGTTGCGCAGTATAAGGGAAATAAGAATTTTCCCTCCAGAAAGGTGAGAGCAGGAAGGGCAGCTCAAATCTGCTTGGCTGCCCCAACCCATGACCGCGTGTGCCGACTCAGCTCTCACAGCTTCTAATGGGAAGTTGTAGAGCTGCGTTTCAAGTCGGGATGGCCGGTCGTCACTGCGCAGTAGATAAGCTGCACTTTTACCTTTAACTGTGGATTTATTCCGCAAGTCTGGAGGCAGCCCAGTTTATACTATTCGGAAAATTTTTATAATATGCAACTTCTAACCTCCTTTTCCCCCTTCTCCACAGCTGTTGAACAATGGAGCTTTTGGTTATCTCCTGCCCATTGTTTCTTTTGTCCTTGCTTGGCTGGAAACATGGTTTCTGGATTTTAAAGTCTTGCCACAGGAAGCTGAAGAAGAGCGATGTGAGTCACTGTGTCTAATGAAGATTAATTAAATAAACATCTTATTCCTACCATCACCACCCTAAAATAGGTGTCCCCCACCCTGTGAGTTCAGTCTAGCAGGTTTGGGGGAGGTTTGGGGTGTTTCACTCAGAAGGCAAACAGTCTAAAGGCATTGCTGGCTGCCTAAGCATCTGTATCATGTATCTTAAGGCCATTTGACAGTTTATTTTCTTTTTTCTTGTGTGGGGAGCAAACGGAAAAGCCAAAGAGGCAGAGGATTGCTTTTTATGTTTTGGAAGGAAGTTTCGCAATGATAAACTTAAAATGCCACTATTGGATTAAGAACATGCTCCTGATTGCTTGGAGGAGAAAAGCTCTTTATTGCATTAAATGCTTCATTGCTTTGGAGATAACGATGGGCGAAGGGTCCATCAGTCATCTCTAAGATAAGACATCTCCCTTTGAGATGAAAGGTTGAAAGGAAGCATTTTGGCCAGCTCGTATACAAGGTGGAGATAAGACTGCACCTCTGCTAAGCTTCAAGGGACTGCCTTGTGTGTGACAGAAAATCCAAACTCAAAATGCATGAAGTGTGCTTCATGTACACACATTGGCTAGGCTTTAATGTGAAAAAGTACCCTGTAAGTCATATTTATAGTGACTTGAACCTCAGGTTATTTTGAGAGATGGAAGGGGTTTCCCGACAGCCAAAGGTCCTCTGCGACCGTAGAGGCAAAACAACTCAAAATGTTGAAGGCCAAAGGAAAAAGGACCATCTGATCTTTTTCCTCCTCACATTCAGACCCTGCCATGATTTTAACATGTTTATTGAATATTATTAGTTTTAATGTGTTCATTTTATATGTTGTAACCTGCCCTGAGACCCTTAGATAAAAAGGGTGGGATAAAAATGCAAATCAGTAAACAAACATATTTCATACTCCCTTATTATGACCAGTGTATCAAATTCCAGAATGCCTAAGCCAGTATAATGTAATGTTTCGTGCCACGTTCAGCTATTTTGTGGCTCTATGGAGACTGAACTAGAACTTTTGTGAGGGTTGATGAGAGTTATTAAGAAAAATGTGAGGGTCATTTAATCAGCAAAATCATCTTTAGAATGTATGACTGGAAGAAGAGTTGGCTTTCCTACCCTGCTTTTCTCACCTATTTAAGGGGACTCAAAGGAGCTAACAAACCTTCTGTTCTTCTCCCCACAATAGAGCACCCTGTGAAGTGGGTGGGGTTGTGAGAGCTCAGAAGAGAGCTGTGACTAGTCCAAGGTCACCCAGCCAGCTTTGTGGAGGAGTGCAGAATCAAATCTAGTATTCCCAAATAAAAGTCTGGCTCCCTAACCACTAGACCAGTGGTTCTCAACCTGTGGGTCGCGACCCCATTTGGGGTCACGCACCCATTTCGGCGGGGTCGCCAAAGGCTCCGCAGGCCCCCCCACGTCCCCCCGCCGCGCCGCCGCCGCTGCTTTAAGGAGAAATCGGCGGCGGCAGGCGGCAATGGCGGTGAAGGGCGCCGGATTGGTGCCTCGCCGCCAGCGCCCTTCGCCCGCTAAAATCCGGCGTTGCGGGAGGACTTCCGGGTCGGGGGGGAGCGAAAACGGCGCCAGCAGCCCTGGCCCCGCCCCGGCTCCGCCCCTGCCCCGGCTCCACCCCGCTCTGCCCCCACCCCGCCCCCCGCCCCGCCCCTGGGGTCGCGTAGGCCTGGGGGATCTCATTTTGGGGTCGTGGCTCTCAAAAGGTTGAGAGCCACTGCACTAGACCATACTTGTTAGAGGAAGGGAGAAGACCCATATACACAAGCTCTCATTGCACCATGAAGCTCCTTCGATAACCTTGGGCCAATCACTGTTCTAATTCCTTGTTTTAACTTATTTCGAAAAAATAGTAGAGATGAAGTAAGAGATGCAGATTCTCAGAAGAGGGACAGGCAAATACTAAATTATACCCTGAATGGCAGGTTCAGCATTTGTGTAGGCAAAACAGGTTCTCCTTTGCTTTTAGAAAATCAGTTGAGTGTCCTGTAGGGAATGCCGTCCCTTTAGGTGTGTTTTGGTTCTGCGTTGAGCTCACTTTCCCATGTCCTCTTTTTTTTCCTTCTTCTCTTCCAGGGTACTTAGCAGCTCAAGTTGCTGTGTCCCGTGGGCCCCTCCTGTATTCAGGGGCACTCTCAGATGGTCAATTCTACTCCCCTCCAGAATCCGCTGCTGGTAGGTTTGCAGGCCTATTGATCTTGGAGATCTAGACTTTAGAATCTTGCACCAGGCAAGGAGCAGTCTAGCTAACAGTCTGTGAATATGGATGAGATTGTTTCTTCTTCTTCGTGAGCTACAAAAATGTAAACGTTTAGCATAGTTCGGCTCGTGATTTTTCTGCTGACTACAAGGCCAACAAAAGGAATGGTTCTGTTGCGTTTGTGTGATCCTTCAATCTCCCAGAAGAAGAGAGAACGTAAGGAGTTGTTTAGCCACACACAGACTATTTGCTGGAACACCTAGTAAACAGAGAGAGATACAGAGGGTTTCTATGCACTTGTCTGGTAAACACAGGACTACCACCATTTTGGTGCAGAACCATCGTAAGATGGTTAAACCATTAAACTATCCAGTTAGAAAAGGTCTAGAAGCATACTAACACCTTCTGTTCCAGTCCAGGCATTGATGCTTCTGCATCTGATCTGGAACAAAGAAAAGGCCACAGCTCCATCTTTGAAGCTTGCATTAACTTTGAAGGTGGAACTACAATGTTTTCAATGGCTCCTTATGGAACCTTCAAAGATCATGTTTGAAAGGCCAATCGAGAGGTAGGGGTGTGCACAAATGTATTTTTGACATTCAAGTCTGAGTAGATTCGAATGTCATAAAATCAGATTCAATTCGGATATTTAAGATCCAAATGTCATAAAATCTGATTCGAATCCGTAACATTTAAATCCATACATTTGAATGTTGGATTCATATTTAAAGATACGAATGTCAACATTCGTATCTGCAATACATATTGTACGCATTCTGTAAAAATCAGTATGCATCCTGTTTTAATCCTGTATTTTAAGCACAAGATATGTATAATTTTCACGCAGATTTGTATACACATTCAAATTATTTGAAAATCCATATTGGATTTTTGAAAACCCAATTTGAGTTTGAATGTTCAAATTTGGATTTTCAAAAATCCGATTCAAGTTCGAATGTCAACATTCGATGGATTCGAATCAAATTTTCGAATATTCATGCACATCCCTACCCAGAGGTAGTTTAGCTCTGCTCTCATGACACTGGGGCCATGGAGATATGGGCCAGTCACTGGGAAAGGTGAATGGTGCTTTCAGCTTAAGTATGCTTCACCTGGAGTGAAGACACATCTCAATTGCTCAGTGTTCCGGCAATTGCAATATAGGGTGTTTTTCCACTGGCACTAAGTACCCATTGAAGCACCCATTAAGGGCCCATTTGGCTGAGAGCTGGATGACCCAATTTCCACCACAGACCCTATTAGGGAAACATTTGTTTCCACCACAGCTAGGTAAATCCAGATCATTATGGGTCTTTTAGGACCTATAATCCGAATTTTGTGTAGACCCCATTAAAGGGGACTACAATGGGGTCTTCAGCCTTAAAATCCGGATTGTAGGGGGCCTGTTTTCACTACAGTCCAGCAGTGGGGTCTCGAGGAGGCTCAGGGGAAGAGGCACCGATAGGGGGTGCCCCAAAGTCAAGACTTCGGAGTCCCTCTGAAGGCAGCTCCGAAATCCCTCCGAAGTTGCCTTCAGAGATTAGCAAATCCTCCAAAGTCCCTCCAGGGCAACTTTGGCAATTAGCAGAGGCTCCACAGAGAAACCCCTTGCCTCCAGGGATGGAAAGAGGTGCATACTAATGAGGCTGACTTGGGAGCTGCCTGTTCCCTCCAGGCATGGAAAGAGGTGCACATTAATGAGGCTGACTCATCAGTGCTCATAGGAGAGAAGCAAGGAAGGACCTAAATAATATGCACCTCTCTCTTAAGGGGTTGTCTTTGGAGCCTGTGCTAATCTCTGAAGGCAACTTCAGAGATTGCACCCCCTGTCCCCCAAGACACCTTGGGGTCCAATCCAGATTTGCCGCATAGGTGCTCCAATGTCTCCACAGCAGACAGGCTAGCACCCATTGCTATTGGGTGCTAGACCACCCGTGGAAACACACTGGGTACTTCCCTTAATCCGGATCTACTAGATCTGGATTAAGGGAAGTACCCATTCCTTAGATCCAGATCTTCTTAGATCCAGATTAAAGGAGTGCGGTGGAAAAACACCCATAGACAGCCCCTGCTGGGCTTGTACCGGAACTAGGGAGATGTGCACAATTTTTTAAAAAAATTGATTCATATTGAATCGAACGCAAGAAAATTTGTATTTGTTCAGATAGATCCCCTTCTAATGTAGTGGGGTTCAAATTCAGTACGAACGTTCAGTCCCATACGAATCCATACGAAGCTTCATATGAATGCATCAAAACGTTCAATTCAAATTCAAATGTCAATCTTCAAATGTGCCAACATTCGGTTCAAATTCAAACATCCAAATTCATCCAAATTTGTACAAATTTTGAACGTTATGAATATTCATCCACATCCCTAACTAAGATAGATTGGAGTGGACTAGTTAAACCGCTCTGAGGGATGTAAGTGGGGAAACAGCCATAGCATCTAACTCTAGTTGTTATAACGTGGCATTTTTCTATATTAAGTGCAAGTGGAAAGTTCAGGCTCAGAAGAAGCTGCCTGTTTCATCTCAGTATTGATCCAGCTAAAGGGTTGGAACTAGTTGGGCTGCACAAATATTTTGGCATTTGAATTCGAGTCAAATCGAATATCCGAAAACCTGATTCGAATCCACATTATTCGAATATATACGTTCAAATGTTAGATTCTTATTTAAAGATACGAATGTTGACAACATTCATATTGGTGATATGAGTCTGTGTGCATCCCGTTTTCATCCCACATTATAAGCGCAAATATGCATAATTTTTGCACAAATTCAAATGCGATAAATACGAATCCATACATTCAAATCATTCGAATAATCCGTATTGTCAAAATTCAAATGTCGTTAAGTCGATATTCATTGGATTCGAATCACATTTTCTAATTTTAAAATATTCTTGCACATCCCTAGTTGGAACTAGAGATGTGCACGAATATTTTTTTGACATTCTATTCAAGTCAAATACTCAAAAATCCAATTCGATTCAAATGTTTTAAATTCGAATTTAAAAAGATTTGACTTAAATTTACCAAATTCGAATCTATTCGTTCAAATTTTTTATTCGAACCTGCACATACAGATGTTGACAACATTCGTATGTGCACATACGCATGTTCCCCACATCTGCACACGTCCGTACGCATCCTGTAGTCGTCCCGTGTACAACCCGTTTTGGTCCTGAACAGATCCGTACAAGTGCATACGGATTCGGGAAAGATGCGGTTCTTCAAGTACGCATCTTGTACAAATCCCTACACATATGAATGTCCAGGTAATTCAAACAAATAGATTCAAAATTTGAAATTCGATTTGAATGTTTACATTTCAGTTTCAGGGCATTAGATTCAAGTTCAAATGTCAGAATTTGGCATATTCAATCGAATTTCAAATGTCGACGAATATTCATGCACATCCCTAGTTGGGACGCTTGAAAAAGCAACTTAGACAGGCACCCACGACAATTCAATCGCCCGAGGGTGGGTAACCTAAAGAGCAAAAAGATCATGTGATAAATCCTGGTTCTGAAATCAGTATATGGTAGGTGCTTAGAAGTTCACCCTTTTATCTGGAGATGGTGATTGAAGGATGAAATTGCTTTCTTTTTTTCTACACAAACCACCCCCTGATTCCACAACTTTTCTTTTTAACTTTCCCTTTTCTTGTCCTGTCCCTAGGATCAGATGACTCTGATGATGAACTTATGGGGAAAAGAGTGCTAACTGACCAGGTAAGCCTCATGAGCAGTTGGTACCTTTGGGTGTTTGAAAGCAGAGAACTCTGAACCCTCATGTTCTAGAAATTGTGAACACCTAAAGCACAGAAGCTAAAGCTTGTGAGCTTGCGGGTGCTTTGTGATCATATGCACCAACATGCAAGGTTTGTGGCCTTAATGTAAGGAACAGGTCTTTTGTTTCATTAACCGTGGCCTTTACTGGCAGTCCTTTGAGAATTAATTAATTTTTTATTTATTTTATATTTTAGTTATCCATCCCGCTGTATTAAATCAATACGTTTAACCTCAGTTAAATTTATTGCAGTTTGTACAAAATCCCTACAGATTCTGTTGCAGTGATTCTCAGGCTAGGGTAAGTGTACCCCCAGGAGTACAAAACAGGATAGCTGTATACTAACATTTAGTATACGTTTTTAAGTATGCTGGATTTTTAAAAAAGTGTTTTTATGGATATCGTTGTTTTAATCTGTTGTTTTAAAACTTGTAACCCGCCCTGAAACCTACGGGTATAGGGCGGGATATAAATATAAATAATAATAGTTCACTGGAGGTCTTCAAGCAGAGGCTGGACCTACATCTGTCTGGGATGGTTTAGGAAATCCTGCATTGAGGAAGCGGTTGGACCTGATTACCCTAGAGGTCCCTTCCAACTCTTTGATTCTATGAAATACAGGTGATTGGTTGAAATCTTTTGCAATCTTGGAAGTTAGCTAGGAAAGTTAGTGCTGCAGAATGATCAAGCAACCACATCTTTTCCCTCCCTGAGCATGGCAACTTTTGGTTATTCTAATACATGTAACAATTCTCTCAGCCACTAGGAGGCAGTATTCCCTTGCCGCAGACATTTTCAGTCTCCAAGATTTTCCCTAGAAGCTCATTTTGTTCTTGTTTTTAATGTATTTATTGCTCACTTTTCTTTAAAAATTCCTGGACTCATTTGTGGCCGAGCACACATACAGCTTTACAAAACAAAGTCTGGTTGTTTTGTAGTACATAAAGGCCACTGTTGATTTGGTGTCAGTAGTTGCCTGTAGGGGTATGCATGAAAAAGAGTGCATGTTTGTTTCGTTGTTGATGCAAACATCTATCAATGTGTTTCATTTTTTAATCGTTTAGTTTCAAACATTTTCTCAAAGAAAAATACCATTTGAAAAAAAACTAACATGACCAGAATCCAGCAAAACATCAATGTTTGTTTGAATGGTTTGTTTCTGTTGAAGTTTTGGATTTGCAAAAAAACTGATTTTTTTGTTTTGATGTAGATATCTGTAAATACATCACTTGAATTTGCAAACACATATCAAATTATGTGTATCCCTAGTTGCAAGTTTGTATGACAGATTGACTCCGGGTATGGAGCTAAGGAAATACCAGGTTAAATGGAAGAGTTTTTAAAGGTTGCTTTCGACTGATCTGGGAACAAAGAAATAAGCTAATCATGTGTACAGGTATGAATTACCTGCTGTTTTTTATATAGGAGAGAGAATATGTCCGGCAAGGCAAAGTAGCAATGGAGGTGATGGACCAGATCTTAGCCCAAGAAGAGAACTGGACGTTTGAAAAATGCAGTGTAAGTTTTTGAGATCTGAATGATTATTACTTTACTTTCTTGCAGTCAGACTAGCAGATCAGTACTGAAAAAAGCCATAGCCTATTTTCTTCAATCCTTCCTAGCTCACAGAGTGGATAGGGCTTTTCTGATCTCCCTGCAGGCAGCTTGTCAAAAGCAAAGGTCCTTGTTTTTCACATCTGCTCTTCAAGAAACCTCGGGAAATTGTTGCAGTACCTTGAAGAAAAGGCAATGTGAACATTTTGAAAAAAAATAGTGCTGTGATAAAACACAGTATATTCTCCATTGAGTCTTCAAGGGCATACAGAAAAGTAGCATTGGCACCTGCTTCTCAGCTGCTTAGATCTTGTCTTTCATGTGTAGGCACCAAATTCTGAACCTCTGCATCTTCCGGACATTGTAGAATGTTGATTTCCAGAGATTGCGTATCGCTGAAGTCACAGCAGATAATACATGCAGATGACATTCACAAGTGTCGGAGCAGACACGACGATTCTTTTCAATAAGGAAGGCTTTTATTATCTTCGTGATTGCAGTATAGGAGCTAGCTAAATGCATTGCTGGTTATATGAATGGCTATATGAATGGATATATGAAAGCAATGTGGTTTACAACTTAGCCACTAAGATCTACATCAGTGATTCTCAACCTTCCTAATGTTGCGACCCCTTGGGGACCATGGGGGCAGGGCAGCTCAAGTGAGGATGGGGTGGGGCAGAGGTGGGAGATTCATCGCGACCCCTCTGAAAGGGTAGTTTGACCCCCAAAGGGGTCACAACCCACAGGTTGGGAATCACTGATCTACATCTTCAGTCAAGAATATACAAATCTAAAGTCAACTTGGGATGCTGAACTGACACAACCCTTGAGCGATGCAGAATGGAATAAAATAATCTTTTCTAAACCCTGTTCTTTAGCCCCTAATATAGTAGAAACTAACTTGAAACTCAAACCGGCCCAAATCTCCCAAATAACATGTAAGTCTTCCTCCCTTTGTTGGCATTGCAAAAAAGTCGAAGGCTATTATTTCCATATGTGGTGGAGCTGTGAAAAAATTCAGGAATTCTGGGCTTTGATTAATGTGGAAATAAATATTATTCTTAACTCCAGTGTAGAATTGACCCCAGAACTGTGCTTGCTACAAATGGATTTGAATCTTGAACTGAGTAAACCAAAAAGGTTATTACTTGACTTTCTTTTGACAGCAGCAAGACAAACAATAGCCCAAGGTTGGAAGAACTTAAGTACAATATCCGTTCAAAAATGGTACATCAAACTTTGGCAAATCGCCAAACTGGAGTATGTAGCTATTATGTATAAAGAAATGCAAGGTTACTCACAGGACTTAAGCTATCTCATGGTCTGGCAACCTTTTTTTGTGAATGCCCCTACTCGTCCGACTTCGATGATTCCCTTATCCACTTTATGGAATAGGGTTAATGATTGAATGATATCTATATATGCTTTTGTTTTATGATATTTGTATTATCTGATCTGTATGGTTTTAATTCTATTAAAAAAAAATTTAAAAAGATATTATAAAAAAATATACAAATCAAACAGCACACATCACAACATTGTTAAGGCAATATGAACACTTGTGAGATTGCGTGAAGTCACTAAGCCCAGCCCCCACATGTACATATTTGGTTTATCTGGAATAGGATTATTCTTTTCAGGAAAGCGGAGGCCTAGCTGAGATAACTATACTGTTCCCACAGGAAAATGGAAACTTCCTGTACCCAGATACAACTAAGTTTCCATCAGAATATCACCTGATGTTTACTAGAATGTTCCTGGGGAGACGGATAGCTAAACAAGCGTTTCCTGTTTTAACAATATTCCAACATAGAAGACCTTGTCTAGAGACTGATCCTCGAAGGATTGGATAGGATAGGAGCTTACCTTTACCCTATGGTGATTTTAATCTGCATCAAACAGGTTACTTGTCTTTTTTACAGTGTTCATTGAGTGGCTAAATTTTAGTCGTATAAATCCATGTTGAAATTTTGCCATAGGTTCTGGCAGCAATTTTTCATCAGTCTTTCACCTTCTAGTTCCCAAAGGACCTTAATGTAAATTCCCATTCTACTTATTCTTCTTACCTGTTCTGTACCCCACGGTTGGAGCAAGCAGTACACCAAATCGTCGTAATAAAATGCTGCAGGAAAGAAACTATTCTGCAACCTTTATCTGTGAAAACTAATGTACCTTTAATATTTCCTGTGTAGGAGTTTGGTGACACAGTTCATTTCCTTGAAATGCCGTTCTATGGCAAAGTTTTCATCCTGAAGGTAAGGGGTTACCTGATGCCTGAGAACTTTCATCAGTACAGTTTCATAAACCTGATTACTTTCTTCATTACGCAGTCAGTTCAAAGATAAGGCAGCAGGAAATAATGGGCTGGAAACAGGATAAAGTCAGTCATTGTTGGATGCTTTCTTAGCTACACATTGTGTCCACCATTTAGAGGGATGTGCATGAATTTTTTTTTTTTTTTTTTTTTGCATTCGGATTTGAATCAAATATCAACATTTCATTCGACTCTAATATTTAGAATCCAAATGCAACAAAACCCAATTTGAATCAAATACATATGACTCTATTTGTTCAAATATTAGATTCGAATCTGAAGATACGAATGTCATCAACATTCATTTTTGAAGATACAAATATTGACAACGTTCGTTTGTGTTATACGTATCTGTATGCATTTCGTACGCATCCTGTTTTATCCTGTATGCATCCTATTTTCATCCTGTACAGATTCATACATACATAATACATACGTATCTGTACTTTGGAATGTTTTGGAACATTCAAAATGCATTCGAATGTTTAAATTAGAATGTGTAGGCATTCTATTCAAATTCAAATGTCCACATTTGATCGAATTGGATCGAATTTCGAATGTTTAGAGCATTCATGCACTTCCTTAGTCTCTAGCTTTCTTGTTGCCGTCCACCTGTTTATCCAGGATGAATGTGTGCTTAAAAGCTTATTCATTAATTCCTTTTGTATTTTTCTCATACATTCTAATAACATTTGATATAAAAACCGTTGAGGCTTTATATGATGATGGGAAGATGGAAGATGTGCTACTAAGAGTAAATTATTTGATTGTTGGCGTAATATAATCAGGATATGCCAGGGGCTATCTCGTCAGCTTTGGTTAATTTGTTCCAGCTCAGAAACCTTCAGCCCTTGAGGATAATTAGAGAGAAATGAAAAAGTAGAGGCAGTGGGGCTTTTTTGGTTCCTTCCATGGCCTGTTAACTGGTTGTGGGTGAGGCTCAGAATCTGTTCCCTCATCATATACTCATGTCCTCTTCAAACATCAAGCAGTCCTTCGTCATTCATAAATCAAAGCAGACTTCCCACCAAAGGAAGCGCAGAGAGAAAGATAAAAACAGTTGTTCCACAATACTCAGGAGGATTATGGGAGAAATATCAAAACTGGTGAATATTGAGGGAGCACTGAACAGCTGGTTTTATCTCATCCATCCTTCAAGGGAATCTACAGGACCGATTTGGTACCAGCTGGTTTCGTAACAAACAAGGGCGGGATGGAGTTTGCTGATCAGAAAACACGCTGCTATAAGTTTGATGTTTATTCAGAAAAGAAGGTGAGCTGGGAGGAAAATTGATGATTTGTTAACTAATAAGTTAACAAATCATCAATTTCCTACACACATTGCAGTCCAACCTAACACCCCATGTGGTGTTCAGGACTGCAGAAATTGATGGGCAACCATCGTTCCCTTCATTAGAGCTAAGCGTTGTCCTCCCATGCCTGGTGCCCAGATTCCTTGCTGCTAAACTTTACTCAAGGCTATTAGGAGTAGGGATGTACAAGAATATTCGAAACATTCAAAATTTGATTAAATTCATTCAAATTCAGACATTCAAATCAAATGTCTATACATTTGCTTTTTATCATTCAAACCAATTTGAATGTTTCAGGTCATTCGTACGAATTATTCGGACATTCTTATGTGTACGGATACATACACATGATATACGTATCTCTGGGCATCTTATTTGTATCCATACGCATTTGTATGGATACGTATGGGACAAAACGGGATGCATATGGGATAAAAATGGGATGCATACGGACACACACGAATGTTGTCAACACTTGTATCATCGAATACAGATCGAATATTCATATTAATAGATAGGAATGTATTCAAATTGGTTCAAATTTTAATACATTCATTTTTTCTCTATTTGTACAAATTCGGACATTCGAATATTCAGATCTAATCAAATGTCGAAAATTGCATTCATGCTGATCGAGCTTCCACTTTCTCCCGTCGGGAATACAGAAAAGTCGATCAGAAGTCCTGATGGTGGGCCATGTGATTTACAACCCTTTTCCATCTGCAGGCTGTTCTCCAGTGTCCTGCTGAAATAATCTACCAGGAAATGATTCTGCAGCCAGAGAAGATGGTCTTATGGAATAAAACCTTGCTGGCCTGCCAGGTAAGAACTTATGGACTTTCCACTTCAGTTGCCAATGGCTGCTGATTATTTTATTCCTGAAGTCATCTTTGGCAATGGTGAATCCTGATCTCTTCTGATCTCTTAGAAGGAACCACCATGGCAAAAGCTGTAACACCTTCTTGATGGTAGTCATTGTTTGCATTCACTTATCAAGGAGGTGGAGCTGGATTTGGTATTGATAACCTGCCTTTCTTCTAGAAAACATGGTGACTTGGCCAGCAGCTTGTGTTTTCTTCCAGTGGTTCCCTAGCAACTACAATTCCACCTCAAACTGGAGAATAAATACCCTGTAGTTTTGCTCTTGTAGTGCAAGAGCTTTAGGAATAGCTTGTTTCTACACTGCATAGTGGGATAGCACCTGATAAGCTGTTGGGTATTTTTCAATAGTTCAAAATGACCAGGATAAGAGCATAAGAGGAACCCTGCTGGATCAGGCCATGGCTCATCTTGTCCAGCATCCTGTCTCTCACAATGGCCCAACAGTTGCGTCAGGGCAATCTCAAGCAGAAGACGAGGGCAAACCTTCACTTTCTTTTAAATCCCTACAAATTACCTTTAGAGGCAATCCTCTCTGTCTCTCCAACATGGAGGATCTACCCAGGCAACCTTTCTGGTGGCCATTGATCTAATCCTTTCTTAAAGCTATCCAGGCTGGTTGCTGCCTCCATCTCTTATTCCCCTGGATCATAGGACAGACAGACAGGTGCACCCCAGTCTTGGTCATTCCCATCTTATGTAGCTAAAACAGGGAAAAGAAGAAGACAAAGATAAGAGAATCCCCTTTGGACACACTTTTTTGGAAAAAAAATCCCTGTTAGGGATGCGCACAAATGTTTTTCGGGCATTCAATTCAAAACGAATAGAGTGTTTGAATATCCGATTTCGTACAAATAGATCGCATTCAAATGTGGTAAAATTCTATTCGATACAAATATTTGATATATATCTGATACAAATAGATACATATCTGATATGAATAGATACGTATCTGATATGAATAGATATGTATATGATATGAGCAGATACACGTCTGATATGAATGTCTGAGCTATTCATATGAATGTCCGGAAACATTTGTATTTGTTTGAATGTTAGTATACAAATATCATAACATTCTATTCGAGTTCAAATGTCCGAATTCGGCCAAATTTTGAATGTTATGAATATTCGTGCACATCCCTAATGCCTGTGGCTACCAAAGGCTGTTCTGGGGCTAGTTCATCTAGACCAGTGGTTCTCAACCTTCCTAATGCCGTGACCCCTTAATGGAGTTCCTCATGTTGTGGAGACCCCCAACCACGGGGGTGGGGCAGCTGGGAGGGAAGGGCGGTGGGAGACTTGTCACGACCCCTCTGAAAGGGTAGTTCGACCACAAAGGGGTCCCGACCCCCAGGTTGAGAACCATTGATCTAGACAGTCTCCTTAATGCCTCCCAAACAAAAGATTTGATTTTGGGAACAGAACACCCTATCCACCTGGAAGTTTAGCACTGTTAGCCTGTGACTTAGTTATGTAAAGGATCATTCTGATATGCTAATCCAACCTTAATGAATGGCTCCATTTTTAAAAAACAGATCTTGCAGAGAGTTGACGATAACACATCAGTAACGTATGATGTTGCAGCCGGAGCCGCAGGCGGCGTTGTATCACCCAGGTGAGTCCTAGTTTAGCGTGAACATTTTATGGCCCTTTCCTTTTCCCTGACTAAGTGACCTCTTTTTGGTGCTTCCAGGGACTTTGTAAATGTCCGTCGGATCGAAAGAAGGAGAGATCGGTACATTTCATCAGGGATGGCAACGGTTCACAGCTCACGCCCCCCGACTTCCAAATACGTGAGGTATAAAAGTGGTCCGTGGGGGGTGGGCTTTCTACTTTGTATCCATAGGATTCGTCCAGCACAAGTGATCTGAAATGGATAATATTTTTAAAACGTAAAAAACATTGGACAGAATTTTCAGTTTCGGTCCACCTTAAAAATTGTGCGACATAAACTCTGTTGGGAATGAAAAGCAAAGGATCAGATGGTTCCTACTAATTCTTGCTTGGGGCTAATGGATGCCGTGCTCCCAAACATCTAGAGAAGACCAAGCTGAGAAATCTTGCATAAAAGCCCACATTCCCTAAGGGGAAAAAGTTAGGAGAAGAAGAAGAGAGTTGGTTTTTTATACCCCGATTTTCTCACCCTTAAGAAGGCTCAGAGTGGCTGACAAACCTATTATGCTCCCCACAAATGACACCCTGTGAGGTAGGTGGGGCAGAGAGCTCAGAAAGAGAGCTATGAATAGGCCAAGGTCACCCAGCTGGCTTTGTGGAGGAGTATGGAATCAAACTGGGAGACTAACAGAGAAGAGTCCAGCACTCTAACCATGACTGGCTGACAAAGAGGGCCTTTCCCTTTTTTCTCTTTGGGAAGTACCTCCTGAACTTCATTCCCATAGCACTATGTAATGCTATAAGGAGAATTTAACGAAGCTGTGAATGGGTGGGAAGAAAGGCCTTCCTCCAGGAGTAACAGAGGTCATAAACCTAGGAGGAGTCCCAAGTATTGATGTATCTGCTGACTCGGAACATCTTTTCAGCTGTGCTTTCCAAATGCCTGGTCAGCCTTTGGCTTCAAGCTTTCATCTTGTGATAGCAACTCCAGTTTCCTGAGCACCCCTCAACAAGTCGTCTTTGTTCTTGAAACCTTTGCCTCAGGTGACCCACTGGGATGGCTTGGCTCACCAAGTAAATTTTTCTGTGTAATAACATAATTAGCCTTTAGTTTAGGATCTATATAGCTGCTGGGAAAATCTCTGAAAATAGCAGAGTCCATTTCATACAGCATAGCCCATCTAATTTCTTTGTCTTCAAGAACATTGAGTGGGGAGTGGTATTTTTGAAGGTTTTGAAAATGAACTTGTGCGCTATCCGTGATTACAAAACACAGAGCAGACCTCAAACTGTTGCTTTTCTTCTCCTCTGACATGGATGGAACAAAACTATTCTCTGTCCTTACTTCTTGCTTTTCCTGGCCTCTCTTTAGGGTTTCTATTGCCCCATGATGACCAGGTTTCAAGAGCAGTACATGATTACATTAGGGACAGGCACAAAGTATTTTTCTGTCTTTGCTTCACATCAAAGGGAACGCGAAAGAAATTCGCATTTGTGTGCATAGAGCCACTTTGAATGTGATGGGATTCGAATGTTGGAACATTTGTCAAAACTGGGAACGCTTGTTTAGCTATCTGTCTCACCAGGAACATTCTGGTAAAGTTCTATTCCTGTAACATTTACACAACTAAGTTTCTGTTTTACTGTGGGAACGGTATGTTTATCATAGCTAGGCCTCCGCTTTCTTGAGAGAAAATTCCATTCCGGTTAGTCCAAATTTGTACATGTGGGGGCCAGGGAAGGTGACATCATGCTCTCTCACAAGAATTTATGCTGCTTTAATAACCATTGTAATATGCGCTTTTGTATCTGTATGCTCCTGACTGAAGATGTAATGAATAGGTTTTATACCATGTATTGCTTTCATTCTTTCACTCGTGTAACCAATTTTGCATTTAACTAGCTACTGTCTTGCAACCATGAGGACAATAAATGCCTTCCTTCCTGGAATGAATTACCGTATCTGCTCTCACGCCTGTGAATGTCATCTCCCTGTTTTATCTGCTGTGATCTTAGAAGTTAGCTATCCCTGCAAATCTACAGCTTTAATAGCTCTAACCTCGAATGCACTGCAGATGATCTTCAAATGCCACTTTGATCATTTCAGATCACTCCAAGCCTGTTCTGAATTCACTCTGAAACCACTGCAGATGTGAGTGGGCAGCTGCTTTGCCACCTACCCACCTTCATGAATATAACAAAGCTTTGAATTTGCTTCCCAATATTCAGTTTGAATGCAAATGTCCAAATTCATACGCATTTGTACAAATTGCAAAGCAGACGAATAATTCGTGAACAGCCCTAAGCTATGTTGGATTTCCTTTAACCAAGGGAAGATTAGAAGCTTGTATTTTGAAAAACAGACCAACAAATACCCTTTCCTGTGGCGCTCACTGGGTGCCTACAGTTACAACCTTTTAGTGCCGGCTGAAAACCTCTGTCTTGTGGATGTGCTCGAATATTCATAACATTCAAAATTCGTATGAATTTGTCTGAATTTGAACATTCAGATTCGAATTGAATGTTGGCACATTCGAAAGCTGACAGTCAAATTCGAATCGAATAGCTCTGGACCATTCATATGAAGCTTCATTACACCTGGGGAGGTGGGAAAATGGCTGCGCCAGTCACATCTGCAACTGATCCAGAGTGGATTCGAAGTGGAATCAGGATGGATTTGGCACGTTCACAGCAAATACCTATCTGATAGGTGGAGGATTCATATGCGATTTGTATTGAATTCAAATCCTACCACATTTGAAGGGGATTTATTTGGTGTAGTGGTTAATGAGCCAGTTTGGTCTAGTGGTTAAGGAGCCTGACTCTTATCTGGGAATACCGAGTTCGATTCCACCCTCCCCCATGAAGCCAGCCGGGTGACTTTGGGCTAGTCACAGCTCTCTTCCAAGCTCTCACAGCCCCACCCACCTCTATTGCAGGAAGAAGAATAGAAAAGCTTTGTCAGCCGCTTTGAGTCCCCTTAAATGGGTGAGAAAAGCCAACTCTTCTTCCTCCATGAAGTCAGCTGGGTGATTGTAGGCTAGTCACAGGTCTCTTCTGAGCTCTCACAGGGTGTTCTGTTGTGGGGAGAAGAACAGAAGGTTTGTCAGCTGCTTTGAGTCCCCTTAAATGGGTGAGAAAAGTGGGGTAGAAAAGCCAACTCTTCTTCTTCTTCTGCATAAATGCTGGAGGGGCTATTTCTAATTAGAAACATGCCTAAAGAATTGTACTTTAATGTGACTCCCTCCACCACCCCACCCCCGGTCTCCCACACCCTTGTTTTGACTTTTTGCAGAGCGGAAAATGGTCCAGGAGGTTTTATTGCTCTGAAATATCCTGCAAATCCAAATGTCTGCACTTTGATCTGGATACTTAATACAGACCTCAAGGTAACGTGCTAAAGTTAATAAATTTTGCGATGAAGATAAACAAGCTTGGGACTGTACACTGGTCTCTTTCTCTCTGCATTTGTGACTTCTTTTTAAAAACAGATCATTATTTTCTGTAGACTTTACTGGCTATTGTGAACAACCGGATGCAAATGTGGAAATACAGCCCAAACATTATTATGACATAGGTATTAATTTACCCACAGATACTCTCAATCCTGTTTGTAGAACAAAGGTTCAAGAAACGTCTTGGGCTATATCCAGACATTGCTTATTTATTCTGCTATAGTGGATATTCCAGAATGAAGCATGGATACTCTGGAATATCCAAATATGGCAGAATAAGCAAGTGATGTCCGGATGCAGACTTGCAGCTATATTTGATTGAACGCTTGATTGACTGGACTTGCATCCCACAGATTTCGTAAAGGCTATGAGATGGTGGAGGGGACGAGCTATGACTTACACAACTGTGGCTGTCAGGGAGAAGGACTAACCAAGACTTCTG
This sequence comes from Aspidoscelis tigris stejnegeri, assembly GCA_023333525.1. Classification (NCBI taxonomy): domain Eukaryota; kingdom Metazoa; phylum Chordata; class Lepidosauria; order Squamata; family Teiidae; genus Aspidoscelis; species Aspidoscelis tigris. The sequence goes on along the minus strand of JALMGA010000009.1, from coordinate 41,417,523 downwards.
AGACTCTAGAGAACTGCAGCCAATCAGAATATACAGTCCCAAGCCCAACGTGAATGATTTTCTCTGCCACCAACTTTCTTAAAAGTTTTATATAGATCTGTTTTTAATAATGTTTATCCGTGGTTATTTCCATCCTGTGAACTGCTTCGAGGTTTGAGATAAGAACATTTTTAAAAGCAAACAAACTTGTATATTTATTAGTGGTGTGCATAAATGCAATTTTGCAATTTTGGGATTCGATTCTAATCAAATATCTGAAAATTCAAATTGGTTTGAATCTTTAAAATTCGAATGTATTCCCATTCAATTTGATTTGATTTGAATAGATTTGAATCTATTCATTTGAATTTTCAGGTTGAATTTGCACATACGAATGTTGACAACATTCATATATGCCCGTACGCATCATTACGCATCCCGTATGCATCCATACACACATCTGTATACATCCCGTATTTATCTCATACGATCCTGTTTTCAACCCATACGGATCCGTACAAGTGCCTTACGGATACGGGAAAGATGTGTACATGCAAGCAGACGTCATGTATGTCCCTGTACGCATACGAATGTCCAAATAATTCAAACGAATAGATTCAAAAATCCAAAATTTGTTCGAGTGTTTAAATTCGGATTTATATACATTCGATTCGAATTCAAATGTCCAAATTCGAAGAAATTCGATTGAATTTTGAATGTTTCGAATATTCGTGCAGATCCCTAATATGTATTAATACAAGAACACATTCAGCTTCCTACTCCAGTGTCACGTTCTTCTTTTCTTGCAGGGTCGGCTTCCGCGTTACCTCATCAACCAAAGCCTGAGTGCCACAATGACAGAGTTTGTGTTTCACCTGCGCAAACGGGTTATGGAGGTCACAGGAAGGGCTTAAGTTCCCAGAACCCCTTCCTTTGATGTTGTCCTTCCAGTGCTGTCAAAGCGAGCAAGGTCCAAAGAACTCAATCTCTCTTCTTCATAGTATGGAGAAGAAGGATATCTAGCAGCTGATGTTGAGGATCAGGACACAGAAGAGCTCTTTGCTTTCTTCATTTGGCTGTCTTCCAGACAAAGGGCTGAAGAAGACTATTGAATGCCAGGAGAGACGAGACAGCAGTTGGTTGAAACCAGAACCGATTAGAGAGAGGCAGGTCTCTCTCCATCAGAGCTAACCATGCTAGTAGAGTTTGAGTCTTTCCTGGATTAAGACGCGTCAGACACCTTCACGATCATGCTTCCAGAGTCTAAGTACACTTACCTATGTCGGCCTTTTTGTCCTTCTCTCTTCTTGGGTATAATCATCATTTCTGGCTTAATTATTTCTAAATGCCTTCCATAGCTGAGAAGACTGTCTTGAGTTCACCACGCACATACAGGGATATGTTTGGGGTGTACCAGGTTAAGCCAGACAGACTTTCTGGGCTGCTAGCATTAAGAATGCAAGATTGATTTGCCCTTCTGAAGAGCTTAACATGCAGACATAGGTGTGGTTGCAGCTGAAGGAACTCTTTTGCCTGTGTGTCCTTGAAAAGAAGATGATTCAGGGAAGTGAAAATCTCCCGCCGCCTCAGCTAAAGCAGGGCGCCCACTGACATTTCTGTTGATGGTACCACTGTCTCAGACCTTATACCTTGTGTCTGGCTTCTCCTTTTGTCCTCTGAGGAACAAAACTGTGAAATAAGCCCCCTCACTTTTCCAGACTTAAGTTCTTGGGTTTGATCACTGTCCTCTGTCCAGTTCTGACTGGGAATTTTGGGAAGATTTTGAGTCGAAGAACGATAATCCATCTATATTTCAGTGGTCCAGCTGAGCGTGGCTAGAGGGAACCCAAAATATTTCTCTGCAGTCCTATCATATGTCTGTATGTGTATGGGCTGGAGAAATTTCCTCAGACGGCATTCTTTGAATATTAGCTGAAATGTCATGAAGGTAAATGGAGCTCAAAGGCAGATCTATGCCAGAGATTATTCTCCTACACCCTGGGGGCAGGGAAAACCTATGTTGCCTTCCTCTGATATTTCAGTCACTCAATATGTTTATCCTTTAAGTGACAAACTCTATTGCCCATGAATCAGTTTGCAGACTCAGCCTTGAATTCTGAACTCTTAACGTCTCTCTTGTCCCTCCACATGCTATTTTAGGTATAAGGCTCCCATTGTGGCTTTCTGGGGTCTGCAGACAAAATATTTTTGCTTGTGCTTGAAAGAGGTGTGATTGAATGGAATTAACAGTTCAGATCCCCTAAAAAACACCGAGCTTTAGGATGTATGGCTATTGAGGATGTGGAGGAGGTATAAAAATTAAGAGAGAAGTCTGTGTGTGGGAAGGGGGTTAACTTACGTGCAATATCCCTGAGCCAGAATTAACCTACTTTGATAGAGTTGTGTGCTAAGGTGGGGATTAGAGCATAAAAGACAGAAATGCCTAAAGATTGGTAGATTAATACCTTAAAAAGTCTCCTGTTACAGCTGTGTAGGTCTTAAAAAGTGCATCAGTTAGAACCACAAAGGGCTTAAAAACTTACAAAACACACCAATGGTAGCTTTTTCCCTGACGCAGGTGCATTAACAAAATAAGCTGTGGCGGGGAACGCTCACATCTAAACTCAAGAGGGGCAGATGAAATTAAAGATTAAATAGACATCCGATTCGTTTGGGTTAAGCTGCAGTGGATCTGGGGATTCTCAACTCTAATGAGACTTTTTTTAAAAAAAAAAGTTAAGAGCTTTATGGGAAATTGCATGGGATTGGTCGTCTTCAGAAGGGGGGATTCCCTTCGAAATCTGCATTTCGTTCCCACGCTTGCCCTGGGGGAACATGACTTCTCAGATGACTTTCTGTACGGTTCGAGCAGGCGTGCAGACTGCCTGGGACGCACGTTGCTGCTCACCTCTCCATTGCATTTCAAGACTCAAAAGGATGAAAGAAGGGTAGATGAAAAGAGACAATTTCTGCACTAGATTTCCAAGGTGACCAACCTCTTAATCAATAATGAGGCAGCAAGCATGTGTGCCAAACTTTATCTTGTAGCCTTATTTCCAGCAGCCAAAGCCTCCTGGCTTTTGATGTGGCTTTCTTGTCTCTTCCCCTTAGGTGCCAGCTTTCTTTGCCTTATACGTGTTTCTCTCATTGCATCTTGCAGGAAGCCTGCAGGAAGTATAACTTGCAACATGCTGATGATCTTTTCCGACTGGACTAGGCCTATAAAAAGCCTTGTCTATTTTGATGTAAACCATAATTCAACATCCCAGATATGATGATGGGCCTCTAAAGCTGGGACGGAGAAGAAAAGGAGTTTTGGTGTCCTGGAGAAGTTGTCCCAGATATTCCCTTTAGTATTTTTACGCTAGCACCAAGGATTTCACAAGGATTCCCTTTAGGAATTGCCCATTACTCACAGTATATAAAAGCGCCTTGGGATTATCAACGGTCTGTGAAAAGAATTGTGCAAATGTTTTGAATCTTAACGCACAGAGGGGTTTGTTTTCCTTTGATATATACATTTTAAAAGCCACTTGAATAACACATTTGCCTTTTGCATTGATTCTTTATTACTTGATCTAATAATAAAATATAATGATGAAAGTTCTGCCTTGGGTGTCTTTCTTTCAGCCTAGCCATCTTCAGCATCATATACCAGGATATGATAGGATTAAGGTGTTGTGGAAGGATCAGAGGCTTGATTGATACATTATACATTTTGTTGATGCTCCTGTTTTGCAGAACCATTCAGAATCAAATCAAATCCCTGTCTCCGTTCCCCGAGACTTGCTTCATAACTAGGGCTGTGCACGAAGGCAGTTTTTGGGATTCAGTTCGGATGAAATACTCAAATTTGATTCAATTCCAATCTGTGAAATTCAAATTTTACCCGATTGGATTCGAATTAAGCAAATTCAAATCTATTTGTTCAAATTTTTCATATGAATTTGCTTTTACGAATGTTGACAACATTCATAGATGCCTGTACGTCCATATGCATCCCATAGCTATCCTGTATGCAACCCGTTTTCATCCCATGTGGATCCGTACAGATGCAGATCTTCCAAGTATGTATCATGTACAAACCCATACACATGCCTTTGGTTAAATAGGAATATACTGTCTTTTCTCACTTTACAGACACGGTTCCTCTTTTGATATATACTGTTCTTTCAATATATGTCTGATTTTAAATGTTGCTACTCGCCCTGAGGCCTTTCAAATACAAATAATAAACAGTCAGACATGAAGATGGAGTGAAGATTTAAAGTGAAAGCATAACCACAGCATTGGAGATGCCTCTAAATGCCATTTGAACTAATCTGAGAGTTGATTTTCGCTGCATCTGCTTGAGATGCCCAGAAGCAATTGGTAGGCTACTGTGTGAGACAGGATGCTGGACTAGATGGGATATGGCTTGACCCAGCAGGGCTCCTCTTATGTTCTTACATTCTGATGAGAATTTGCACTGTCAATCCTACAGGTCTCACAAGTCATTCTGAGTAGGGGTGTGCACGAATATTTGCAGGCATTCAAAACTTTATTGAATGTGCCAAATTTTGACAATTAAATTTGAACAGAATGTCCCAAAATTCAAATTTAAACATTCGAATCGAATTTCAAATTTTGGGTCTATTCGTTTGAATGATCCGGACATTCGTATGTGTATGGGTTAGTACACAATGCATACTTGAAGATCCGCGCCTTTCCCACATCTGTACGCATTTGCACGGATCCGTACGGGACAAAAACAGGTTGCATACGAGATAACTACGAGATGCATACAGACATGTACAGATGTGTATGGATGTTGGGAAGGGGTGTTTTTCCACTGTCACTGGAAGTACCCATTAATGGGTACAAAAATGCCACTACGTACCCATTAATGGGTACTTAATGGGTACTTTTAGTGACAGTGGAAAAGCACCCAAGATGTGTACAGGCAACTACGTATGTTGTCGACATTCGTAAGTGCAAACTGAAATAAAGAATTCAGGCAAAAGAGTTGAATTTGCTTAATTTGAATTGAATTTTATTAAATTTGAATGTAAATAATTCAAATCGAATTGAATTTTTGAGTATTCGAATTGACTCCAATAGAATGTCAAAGAAACATTCTTCTGCATCCGGTGCTCTGAGAATACAATGAGTTCTATGGAAGTGAATTAAACAGCAAATGCAATAAATGTGGTTTATGTTAAAACTGCTGCCTTCCTTCTCTTTGCTTTTCCAGGCATATACTCATTTACTTTTGTGTTTTCTGTGTGCTGCCGCATAACTTTTGCAATTCAGTCTTCGCCCTCTTCTGGCAAAATGCACTATTTTAGCATCTTTTATCTGAAGGCCTTAAGCTAGGCGGGGGGGGGGGAGGAATATCTCACATGATTACTACTTATGACTTGTTTTTGACACCGACTTAAAAACTCCCCTGGCTTCTTTCAAGCACAGTTGCCTGTGACTTGAGATAAAAATCTGTTTTATCTGATTCTCACCATCTTGATGTGCTGGTCACAGGCTTACCTTAATGTATGCATGAGAGGCGAGCATGCACGATGGATTTCTGGTACAAAGTTTGCTGTTGTTTCCATCGAGAAGAAGAGCTGGAAAAGAATCCTTTAATCCCAGGGTATGTGGCACAACTTAAGATTGTAATGTAGTGAACCCAAAGGTTCCCCCTAATTCAATCTGGTGAAAGTTATGGAGTAGCGTTTATTTGCATAAATGTTCATTATAGGACCTTGAGCCAGTTTGGTGTAGTGGTTAGAGAGATGGTCGCTGATCTGGGAACACTGGGTTTGATTCCACTTTCCCCCATGAAGCCAGCTGGGTGACCTTGGGCTAGTCACAGTTCTCTTCTGAGCTCTCACAGCCCCACTACCTCACAGGGTGTTCTGTTGTGGGGAGAAGAACAGGAAGCTTTGTCAGCCGTTTTGAGTCCCCTTAAATGGGTGGAAAAAGTAGGGTAGAAACGCCAACTCTCCCTTCTCCATGAAGCCAGCTGGGTGGCCTTGGTCTAGCCACAGGTCTCTTTCTGAGCTCTCACAGCCCCACCTACCTCACAGTGAGAAAAGTGGGGTAGAAAAGCCAACTCTTCTTTTTCCTCTTCCTCTTCTTCTTTCAACTCAACATGCATTGACATTGGCAGTCATTTTTGGCATCCATTTTAAAGCATCTCAAGGTAGGGAAGACAAGAAAGGTGAATGACTTAGTTCAGGCTATTAAAATTTCAACAAAAAGTTGCAGCATCTTGCTCCTGGTTAGGGCTGATTAACTGCATATGGTTTGCTCGAAGGATATTTGTGCTTTCTTTCTTTTCCCCCAGCCTCAGCCAAACTGTGGCTGCATTCACACTTAAGGTTTAATTCCGCCTCAGTCCCCTTAGGGAGCTAGAGACCACGTAAGCAAAGTGGCAAGCTGTTGTATTTTGACATTAACTAACTCAGAAAATCCATCTTTGGATTAGGTAATGTGGAAAGAAATGTGGTCACTTTGCTACTGTGTTATTCCACTTTGAAAGTGGACCGAAGCTGGATTAACATTTAGATATGAACACAGCCTGCATTTCTGTTACCAGTTTTAAATTCCTGTTCTTCCAGACCTGCAATCTAGAGACTCATCACCGTTAATATATTGGTAATTTAGAATCAATTTTGCATTAGTGTGGTTTTTAAAAAAATATGGATGAGGCTGCATATTAACATTGCAGCTGTTGGATTTTTGTGAGCTAATGAACTCTACAATGTAAAGAGAAAATATCATTTACAACGTACACATGCCTATAAATAGTCTTAGCAGTAATCAGTTGGTTGATCTCAAGTTAACGATCTAATCAAATTCATAAAAAAAAGATTTATCTAGTCCAGCATCCTGGTTCCCACCAGATGGCTGTGAAAAAAACACACAATCAAGGTGTGAATATATTTGTCTTGGGCAGCTTGTGAGCTCAGACCCTCATGTGCAGGGATTTGTAAGTGGCTTGCGGTAGCTGTCATAAATAACACCTCAGCGGTTCTATTTTCTAAATCTAATCTCATTTCAAAAGTGCCTAGTCTGTGTGGCCATTACTGCATCTTATAGTAGGAAATTCTGTAGTTCCTCTATGTGCCGTGAGAAGCACAAATAAGAGAAGAATACAAACCTATCCTGAATCTTTCCTCCTGAATGTTTAATTTTTAAGCAGCATTAACCAAGGGTGTTTTTCCACTGCGCTCCTTTAATCCGGATCTAAGAAGATCCAGATCTAAGGAATGGGTCCATTCCTTAATCCGGATCTAGTAGATCCGGATTAAAGGAAGTACCCAATGTGTTTCCATGGGTGGTCTAGCACCCAATAGCAATGGGTGCTAGCCTCCCTGCCGTGGAAACTTCGGAGCACCCATTTGGAAATCTGGATCTACCCATGAGGGGTCTGCTTGTCACCCCAGGTGTTTGGGGGGACAGGGGGTGCAATCTCCGAAGTGGCTTCAAAGTCATTTTGAAGTCACTTCGAAGTCACTTCGAAGTCTGTGCTGATCTTCAGAGTGAACTTCGAAGTCACTCCAAAGTCACTCTGAAGTTCACTTCGAAGATCAATCAGCTCAGACTTCAAAGACGCTCTGGAGCTATTTTGCACAGACTTTGAAGTGACTTCGAAATGACTTTGAAATGACTTCGAAGCGTAGGTTTTGGGGCTCCCCCCCCATGGGTTTCCCCTCCCCCTAGCCTCCTCTAGACCCCATTGCCACACAAGCATCAATTCAGGCTCCCTTTAATCCGGATTTTCTGCCTGAAGACCCTATTGTAGACCCCATTAATGGGATCTACAGAAAATCTGGATTAAAGGCCAGAAAGTACCCATTTGATCTGGATTTCCCCAGCGGCAGTCAAAATAATTGGGTCCCAAATGGGTGCAGTGGTGGAAATGGGATCATCCAGCTCATATCCAAATGAGTCCTTAATGGGTGCAAAAATGGGTGCTTTCTGACGGAAAAACACCCCAAGTTCTGGGGTTGGGGGATAAGGTATAATGTCCCTCATTATCTTTAGAACCTAAGAACCTAAGAGGAGCCCTGCTGGATCAGGCCATGGTCCATCTAATCCAGCATCCTCTCGCACACTGTGGCCCACTATTTGCCTCTGGGCATTCTTTAGCGGTAACTAGGGGTGCGCATGATTATTAGAAACATCCAAAATTCGATCGAATTTGTTCAAATTTCAACATTTGAATTTGAATTGAATGTCTATAAATTCGAATTTAAACATTCAAATGAATTTTGAATTTTCAAATCTATTCATTGAAATTATTTGGACATTCATAGGTGTACGGGTATGTACATGATGCGTATTTGCACGTATGCATCTTTCCCGCTTCCGTACGCATTTGTAAAGATCTGTATGGATGCATACAGGCTGCATAACAATGTGTACGAGGACATACAAATTGAAAATTCGAACAAAAAGATTCAAATTTGCTTAATTTGAATCCCAATTTCCGTAAATACGAATTTTAAAGATTTGAATCAAATTGAATTTTTGGATTCCAAAAATTACATTTGTGCACACCCCTAGTGTTAACCTAGGACCAGGTGAAACTGTTTTGTAATGAAGTAGCTTATTTGAGGGTGTTTTTCCACTGTCACTAGAAGTACCCATTAAGTACCCATTAATGGGCACTTAATGGGTACTTCTAGTGACAGTGGAAAAAGACCCCCAGCATTCTTTGTACAGTCTACCAGTGACTCCACAGCTTCAGAAGGAAGGTTCTCCCAGCATTGTTTATTTATTTATTTATATTTACATTTATATCACACCCTATACCCTAAGGTCTCAGGGTAGGTAACAGCATATTTAAAAACAACAACAACAAACAAACAAACATATTAAGATAAAACCATATATATAAAACAGTATAAAACACTAATGTCTGCAGTGGGGGAAATCTGTACCACATTTAGCCAAAGGACAGAGCAAAGAAGTGTGTCTTCACCCCCCTCCTGAATGTATACAGTGAAGGGGCCTGACACACCTCGAGGGGGAGGCTATTCCACAGCCTGGGGGCCATTACTGAGAAGGCCCTCTCTCGAGTGCCCACCCATCTTACTATAGAGGGTGATGGGACAACGAGAAGGGCCTCCCCCCTAGATCTTAGGGCACGGGCAGGCTGATATGGGAGAAGGCGTTCCTTCAGATATGGATGCAGAGTTTAGAAATGGTAAGTGGTGAAATTAGGGTCCTTTGTCACAGAAGGTGTAGGTGTGTGCATGAATATTAGTAACATATGTTATTCATAAGAATTCGTATGAATTCAGGCATTCGTACATGAATTGAACGTTATGATATTCATAAACTGACATTCATACAAATATGAATGCTTCAGACATTCTTACGAATAGTTCAGACATCCGTTAAACTGGGAAAGCGGCTGCACCAGGTATCTGCAATGGATGTAGAGTGGATTTGACATGGATTGAGAGTGTATTAAAAGTGAGTTCAGGTCGGATTTGACGCTTTCAGAGCGGATTTGTTAAGGGATATGTATCGGATACCTATCTAGGATCCTTATTCGTATCCAATACATATTTGTTCATATCGATACATAGTCCTTCATATTCAATACGTATTAGTTCCTATCGGATATCCATACAAATTTGTATGAATAAATTCATATCAAATAGAATTTTACCACATGCAAAAGTGTCTATTCGTAAATACAATTGGTGCACATCTGTGCAGAGCTGCTATACTCCCATAACTAAAAGCCTCAAATGCAATAACCAGGACTCTGGGTGCATCTAAAATTTTGAGGGGTAGTAAGATGGACGAGGACGTATCTGAAATTTTGAGAACATGCCAGGAGTATCTTCTCTATTTGCTTCTGCATTCTCACAGTAAGGGCCAAGTGATCAGAAGTTCTGCAGATGCCACAGACGCCATTGGAGGTACCATTACACCCTTGAGTGCCATAAGTGCTGGTCTCTGAAGGTATAAATCAGTGCCGTTGCACCACGGAGATGGATACATTTGTTTTGGGAAGTTCTGACTGCCTCAAATCTCCATATGAAGGCAAGTTATTGTGATGCTGTGGTTTACATCCATTTCCCTATTGCAGCGACATACTTCAGTACTTCAGCAAGTTGCAGAAACGGCGACGATCAGAAGCCATCAATCTGTGGAATGAGCCTTTGGACAGCACTCATGTGGAAAGGGAAGATGACCACGAGCTGTATGTGTTGCTTCAGAAAAGATCCAAAACTCGCCGGGGCTCAGAAGTAAGTTGCTTCTATGCAGGTAACGTTTTCAATATAGAGTACTAGGCTAAAACCTAGGAGGCAAAGGTCAAAAGCTCTGATTACCCCTGAATAAGGATGTGCATGAATGTTCTAAACATTAGAAATTCAATAGAATTCGATCAAATGTGGACATTCGAATTCAAATAGAATGTCTTCACATTCGAATTTAAACATTTGGACAAATTTTGAATGTTCCAGAACATTCGTTTGAATGATTCTAATCATTTGAATGTACAGATACATATGAATTACACACCTATCTGTATGAATATCATACATATCTGTACGCATTTGCGCTTATAATACGAGATGAAAATGGGATGCATACAGGATAAAACGGCATGCATACAAAATGCATACAGATACGTATAACACAGACGATCAAATCTGTATCTAACATTCAAACGAATAGATTTGAATGTATCGGATTCGAATCGGCTTTTTTTGCATTTGCATTTCAAACATTCAAATCGAATTTTTTGACATCCGAATCGACTTGAATTCAAATTCAAAAGAAACATTCGTGCATGCCCCTAGCCCTGAAGCCCATCAAAAAGAACTTGGGCCAAGCACCACGTCTCCCTCAGGATATTCCTCAGGTTGATGGTAAGAAAAAAAGTAGAGATGTGCACGAATATTCAAAATTTTGAATATTCAGTTTGAATCCGTTGAATGCCGACATTCAAACTCAAATAGGATTTTTGAAGATCCGGTACGGATTTTTGAATGATTTGAATGTGTAGTTTTGTGTCTATTGTATACAAATTTGCGCAAAAAGTATACGTATCTTGCACTTAAATTATGGGATTAAAACAGAATGGATATGGGATAATATGGGATGCATACGGATTTTTACGGAATGTGTACAGATACGTATAATAGATATGAATGTTGTCAACATTCCTATCTTTAAATACGAATCTAACATTCGAACGTATGGTTTCAGGGAATGTAATTGACCTAGAGGTTGGGATGTGCATGAATGAAAAATTCATCTTCAATGTGCAACTGAAAGAAACATCCAAAAATTTGTTTCTTCATCAAATTATTCAGAAAGAGACCTGTGGCTAGACCAAGGTCACCCAGCTGGCTTCATGGAGAAGGAAGAAAGAGAGTTGGCTTTTCTACCCTACTTTTCTCACCCATTTCAGGGCACTCAAAGTGGCTGACAAAGCTTTCTGTTCTTCTCCCCACAACAGACACCCTGTGAGGTAGGTGGAGCTGTGAGAGCTCAGAGGAGAGCTGTGACTAGCCCAAGGTCATCCAGCTGGCTTCATGAAGGAGGAAGAAGAAAAGCGTGAGAAAAGGGGGGGGGGTAGAAAAGCCAACTTTTCTTCTTCGTGTGTGAATATTTTTGCTGGCTTTTCTCCGTTGGAAAACCTTTTTACACCAGGAAAAGACTGCAAAATTTCAATTTAATTTTCACATTCGCTAAACAGGAGCATCCTTTTATTCGCTTGAAAATCTGGACATCCAAATGCCTCTGCTTTCACTGCGATGTGAAAATTTGCAAATTTGATTGTATTTTCGAATGCGAATTCATTTGTGCAGAGTCTTAACACAAGCATTCTGAAATGACACTGATTCTGGTGGATATATATAATTATCATAAGCTATGTGATAGAGTTTTATAACTCCTGATGCTATAAAACCTTCCTCAGTGTTCTAGTTTGACATAACAGCTGGAACAGAACATATATTTTCTATGCACATTATGTTTTTTAATTATCTCTGCCTTACAGAGATGCATGCCTATTAAGTTGTTGTATTGCATGGTATCTTAATTTGTCATACCAGCTATTGTTAATGTATCCAGTATATCAGAAGGATTTCATTTTAGATTATATTGTAATTTTTCTGCTTTTTTTCTGATTATTATTTTCTAAAAATGAGGGGTTTTTTTTATAGCTGAAGATACAAGTGACACAATGTAGATCTGCAAGAGGCAATGAGTGTTATTATGCAAAGCATCTTTCAGGGCTCCTCATAAAATATAAAACACGTTTGGTCTAGTAGTTTGAGAGCCAGACTCTTATCTGGGAATACTGGGATTGATTCTGCACTCCTCCATGAAGTCTTCTGAGTGACCTTGGGCTATTCACAGCTCTCTTCTGAGCTCTCACAGCCCCACCCATCTCACAGGGTGTTCTGTTGTAGGGAGAAGAATAGAAAGCTTTGTCAGCTGCCCTGAGTCCCCTTAAATGGGGGAGAAAAATGGGGTGGAACAGCCAACTCTTCTTCTTCCTCCATGAAGCCAGCTGGTGACCTTGGGCTAGTCACAGCTCTCTTCTGAGCTCTCGCAGCCCCACCCACCTCACAGGGTGTTTTGTTGTGGGGAGAAGAACAGTAGGTTTGTTAGCTGCTTTGAGTCCCCTTAAATGGGTGAGAAAAGCCGGGTAGAAAAGCCAACTCTTCTTCTTCTTCTTCTTCTTCTTCTTCTTCTTCTTGGCATAGTATGAGTACTAATAAGATCACAGAGGTTCATTATCCTTTCTTCTTGTTTCTTCTGACAAAGGACTACAGGCGTCTGAGTTTTGATATAACTGCTCATAGACAGATTCGTCGGAAAATGAAGGACCGGTGGAAACAAATCCTAGAAGTCTTAGGTAAGGTGGCCTTGGAATTCAAGAACTGGTCTCCCAAAAGAGTTCAGATTTAAATATGCTAGGACCTTTCTGAGCTGGGTTGGTAGACCAACGCACTGGGGTCCCTGGAATGCCTGGTGCACATTGGAGGCTGCTCTACCAGAAGTTCCCACCACCTGGATAATTCGAATGAATAGATCTGAAATTCAAAATTCGATTTGAATGTTTACATTTGAATTTTAGGACATCTGGTTCACATTCGAATGTCCAAATCCAGCACATTCGGTCAGATTTCAAATGCCTACAAATATTCATTTGTAGTCCAGCAGCAGCCCTGCCTAACACAAGCCAGTTTACGTGATTTGGGTTACGTGATCATCTACCCTGTGCAGGAAGTCCCATTGCTGCTAGATGTCCTCAGGCCAGTCTTATCATTAATGGCTCCAGCTTCTGGCTTCAAAGGTGTCACTCACCATCAATATGAAATAGAGGCACTGCAGTAAAATTCTGGGTACTGGATCTCATTACAGTCAGAATTCAGCTTGAATTTTATTGTTTATGGCAAAATACCTGGACAAAGTTTCTTGGATGCTCTAACAATGTTATAGCTAATGCATTCAAAAATTTATTCAAAATTAAGAAATTAAGTATTGGAAATGGGATTTTAACTGGGAAAGTTTAAAGGAAAATGCATGTGATTTATGACAGCAATTATGATACTCATTACTCGTAGCAATTGGTTCCAAAAAGAATTTTTTATATAAGAACAGAATGACAAATTATTTTCTCATATTTCTAATACCATGATATGCTAAAAACATTTTAAAAACTGAAAACGAAAAAGCAACTTAGAGTTGACTGAGGCTTCACATACTTCTATAATTCATGAGGATTAACAAGAAGTAGAAGAGTTGGCTTTTCTACCCGACTTTTCTCACCCATTTAGGAGGACTCAAAGCAGCTGACAAAACTTCTGTTCTTCTCTCTACAACAGAACACCCTGTGAGACAGGTGGGGCGGTGAGAGCACAGAAGAGAGCTGTGACTTGCTCAAGGTCACCCATCTGGTTTCATGGAGGAGGGCGGAATCAAACCCGGTATTACCAGATAAGAGTCTGGGTTTGATTCCACACTCCTCCATGAAGCCAGAGGGGTGACCCTGGGCTAGTCACAGCTCTCTTCTGAGTTCTCACAGCCCCACCTACCTCAAAGGGTATCTGGTATGGGGAGAAGAACAGAAGGTTTGTCAGCTGCTTTGAGTCCTCTTAAGTGGGTGAGAAAAGTCAACTCTTCTTCTTCTGTCTTCTTACTGACTCAAGGTTGACCCTTAGGCATCATCTGCACGGTTTCATAGTCATTCATTATTTCTTCCCCACGTAGGTTTCAAAGACGAAGCAGATGGGCTTCTCGCTGTCACTTCCAGCACCACGTATGAATCTCTTCGCAACCCTCAAGAGGCTCGCAGGCTCCATAGCGCCCTGGCTGGACAGACAGCCATTTTTGGCCATCATCGAGGTGGTCCACCCGAGAGATACCTCTTTGTGCTTGTGAGTAGGGGGGGCAAGGTATCCAAGACAAGTCCACTATAGCCACATTCCCCACCACCTCCACCAAAAAAAGTACCTAAATCAGAGGTGTCAAACTCAATTTTGCAGAGGGCCGGATTAAAAAAAAAAGTACTGTCAGGGCCAGGGGGCGTGGCTGGGGGCGTGACCGGGGGCGTGGCTAGGGCACAGAGGAGGGGCGGGGTGTGGCCGGGGCGTGGCTGGGGTGTGGCTAGGGCACAGAGGAGGGGCTGGGGCATGGCCGGGACATGGCCGGGGCGTGGCTAGGGCACAGAGGAGGGGCTGGCTGTCCATGGCAGCGCCCGCGCACTCGGGCAGTTGAGGGTCCCGCCGCGCGCTCGCTCGCCTCGCCTCCTTCGCGCCCAAGGAGGACAGCGGTGGCGGCGGGCGGCAGCCGCGGGTGGCGGCCGCGGGCTGTATTAATACAGCCCGCAGGCCGCATCCGGCCCGCGGGCCGTATCTTTGACATGCCTGACCTAAATACTATGGCTGGGAAGCGGAACACTGGCCATGGGTTTTCCAGCAATAGTGTTTTTTTACTTACTTTCTGGACAAAGCTGACATCATGCCTCCATGCAGAACACATGCATGGAGGCTGAAGCAGACATCCACACATAACAGGGGTGCCAACATGCAGATCTGGGTCTTTGGCACTTTGGCACCGGAGGCCTATTTACAATACGGAGCTGCCTAATAAAATGTGGCACAGATACAAAAGGGGTTTGCAAAAGACACAAGAAAGCACCTTGATGAATCACTGGGAGGCTGGAATGAAATGATGAAAGCCATAAAGACCTGTGTCTAACCGTGCATCTGCAGCCAGAGGTGAATTCAGAGCATCACAAGAAAAGAACATAAGAGGAACCCTTGATGGATCAGACCACAGCCCATCTTGACCAGCATCTTGTCTCACACAGTGGCCCACCAATTCCTTCTAGGCATTTCTCAAGCAGAAGGGAAAGGGAAAACCTACACTTGCTTTCTGTTTCCCTGCAAATGGTTTTTAGAAACATCCTGACTGTCTCTCCAGCCTGGCATCCATTCTAGTAGCCATGGATACCTCTGGCACCTGTGAATTTGTCTGACTCTTTCTTAAAGCTATCCAGGTTGGTTGCTGTTACCACCTCTTCAGGCAGCAAATTCCATGGACCTCCACCGCCCTGGATGAAAAAATATTTCCCCCTATTGGGCCTAACTCTCTTACCCATCAGCTTCAGCCCCAACTCTAACCCCTGGTGAGGTGGAAGACTTCCACTATAAATGTAATGTTAAGCAATGCTGACATTCATTAAAAAGGGATGTTTATTTAAGAAGCTGACTCTTATATTCTACTCTATTCCAGACCTTTTCTGCCAAGGGTCTGGGACTGAAACTGTACAAATGAACGCTGTAGGGATGGGCATGAATAGTTTTTTGGACATCTGATTCATAACAAATCAAATGTTAGAAAATCCGTATTCGTTCAAATAGATCCCCTTGGAATGGAGTAAGATTCTATTCAATATAAATGTATTCATATGAATTTGTACAAATATCCAATATGGACAAATACATATCCCATAACAAATCCATGCTCTGAAAACATCAGATCCACCCTGAACCCACTTTTAATCTGCTCTCGATCCATGTTGAATGCAATCTGGATCAGTTGCAGGTGTGTGCACAGCTGCCTTCCCGCCTCCCCAGTTCAACAAACGTCCAAACTATTTGTACAGATGTCTGAAACATTTGTACAAACGCTAAGGCACAAATGTCATAACATTCAATTTGTGTACACATGTCCAGATGTGGATGAACAGCAAATGTTACGAATATCCGGGCACAGCCCTAGAACACGGCAATATTTCCACCTCCCCCCTCTGAAACCTTTGGTGTTTCCCTTAGAGATTTATGTCTTAAATAAATAAATAAATAAATAAATAAATAAATAAATAAATAAATAAATAAATAAATAAATAAATAAAATGGTCCATGATTTTTAGCTGTGCCATGCATGGCTGCTGTTCCTATCTGTCAGCAGACTCAAAGCTAGCCTTGCCCAATGTAAGGTGTCCAATGCTGAGATGAAACAGGAAACGATCTTTCAGAACCACCATTAAGACTGTGGGGCTCGTTTCCCCTTTGTTTGGGATTTTTGCGGGGTGCAGGGGCGGGCTGGAGTGGGAGCGGACCTCCTAAAGTAGTTAAGATGTGCCTCTTGGACAGAGGTGGCCTGAAGCTGGTGGGACACCCAAGAATGGCACCCTTGACCTTTGGCAAGCTGGAAGCCCCGCCCCCCCCAGCTTTTCAACATAATACATTTCCAAAACATCCCATTTTAAGGCAGAGCAGAGGGCCAGCTGTAGCTGTGACATTTTGTGCTCTTGGGCGTCACAGGGACGGCCCTGAGGCAGCTCGGGTTCGGTTTGCATCTCAGGGGATCCGTGGGGAAGGAGTCCCAATATCTCTTTACTGTTCCAGTGGAATCGCTGCTGGCCCTTTGTCTGCTCTGTACTGTAATTTCTGCAAGAATCAATATGATTAAAAAACAACAACTCGGTAAACGAAATATGTTTTAATCTGTATTTGGTTCTTAATATGTTTTTTAAATATGTTGTCTGATCCGTTGTTACCCGCCCAGAGGTCTTCGGGCATGGGGCGGGATAGAAATGGAAATAAATAAATAAATTAAATAAATTAAATAAATAAATAAATAAATAAATAAATAAATAAATAAATAAATAAATAAATAAATAAATAAATAAATAAATAAATAAATCCACACTTGGGATGGAAACGGAGTGGTGGAAACTAATTGAAATGGGTGTTGCATGCTGTAAAGCAAAAGAACCCTTAGCACACTGGGGGCCTGTCTCCGTGATCAGAATACGGAGAGTCCCCATGCGAAGCTCTAATTCGGACTACATAAGGGACAAAAGCAAAAAATTTGAAGCAACCCCCCCTTTATAACTGTTCTCACCCCAAATTAGCCAGCAAGAGCCGCTTATCATGGGGGCATGGGGACACTCCTGGTTTAAGGAGATTGCTGATCACAGCACTAGCGGGCGGGGTTTCACTGTCCTTGCCATGCACACTGCAATTGCAACTGTCCCCCCTTGCCTCATCAGGCGATTGGGCAGATGCGCCTGGGTAAGGGCTTGCTTACAAATGAGCACCTGACAGCTTCCCTGCACTCAGCTGATCAGCTGTCAGACGGGTAAAGGGGCTGTCAAGCGCATGATTAAAACAGAGCCGCAGCTTCAATTGTGCGCTTGACAGCCCCTTTACCCGATTGACAGCTGATCAGCTGAGTGCAGGGAAGTTCATTTGCTAAAGCAAGCCCTTACCCAGGTGTGCCTGCCGGATGGTGCGATGAGGCAAGAGGGCATGCTTGCACCCAGTGGGGAGGGGGCAGAGAAAACCATGGTTCCCTGTTGCAGGGATTTATTGCAGTTTTCATGGGAACAGGCAGCTTTGGCTTGAACCAGCACTGTCCTTGATTACCATGGGGACTTCTTAATGCAAACTATGATTTGCATTTAGTCTGCCCCCAATCCACCCCAAAGTAATGGCAGCCCATGGGGATGGACCCTGGGTGAATCTCTTGCTCCATTATTTGTACACAGATGGGGCCTTCTTTCAGGTACTCTGTTACCATGTTCTTCTATCTTTGTCCCCTTCCCTATCCCATAGGACAGACTTCTTCTCCTTGACGTGGGAGATGACTTCCTCTCAGCAGCACGGCACTTCTACCCTGTGGATGAAGAAGACGACCATGGCTCATCCAGTGATGGGGACCCTCCGACCCCTGCTCCCATTCTGGTCACTTTGAACAGTGAAGCTCAGGAAGAGGCTGAGGTGAAGGTGGAAATAGACGAGGAATGATCTGGGTGCTAGGAAACCAAGAAAAGCTCGATGAAGCAAAGCTAGTTCGTCCTTTAGATGGGAGAACAAATGCCGGCGATTCATTTAAAGTAGACCGAAGCCTGAGGAAATGCTAATGGCATGGATCCTGAATGAACACAGCATGCTTGACTTTTGCTCTTTCAAGTCCACCACTTTTTCTCTAGTTCTGATTAAAACAGTGCCGTGATTTACAGTATAAGCAACATCATTTCTGACATTATGAAGTCCAGTCTTTTTCCTCTATCCTGTTCAGGAAAAAAATGTGGTAGAGTGGTAGAGAGTGAACTTTGCCAGCAAGCCCTGGAGCAAATATATCTCCGTGGCCTGGAACCTATTCCTAGATGTTCTCACAGTATCGGTACTTCAGGTTTGCTCCACAAAACTTGGCTGGAGTAGAGGAGATGATATTTCAGTCGCTTGGCTTCCTTGGTTTATGCCGCCTTATCCTATGGCAGAGTTGGGCTGTTTCTGCACTTACCTCCTTAAATCCAGATTAAGGTGATCTGGAACTTCAGGATCCTGTCCTCGCCGATTGGGTCCACAGAGTTCCGGATCACCACAGAGACCCCATGTGTCTGCACGAGGTGATTAGCATTTGTCTGTAATGGGTGCTAAACAGGGCTACCCTGTGAATGCTACAGCATGTCTCCTGAGGCCCCAAATAGGCCCGAGGAGGAAGTTCTGCCCCAGTTGTGCGGCACAGCTGACCTGCTTATGAGTCACTCAGGGGTTGCTCCCACTAGGTTCGCCTTGGATTGCATCCAGCCAGCAGGCAGGCAGAAGCGTGCTCTGCGGTCTAGTCTTCGTGGGGGAAGATCAGATTGAAGACGCCATTAAAGGTGTCCTCCGATAATCCACATCTAAGGTCCCAAATACCCCATTAGGAATGGAATCCAGAGGTGCTCATGTGGATGATGCCTCCCTCATAAGTCCTAATGGGCTGCATCCCTATGCAAGCCATTTGGGGCTGATTGCGCATGCATTGGACTGGGTGTGGGACTGAGATTGAATCTTGCCCATCCCCATCCCATTCTTGGTAATGTGGGCTGGGTGTGGATTCGGCCATCCCCATGCAGACCACGCCAACCCCTGGCACAGGGGAGCAGCGCCATCTCCTCTCTGCCCCCTCTCTCCTCATTGGAAGTTGGATTGACATCACCCCACCGCTATGCTGCCTGCTGCAAATGCCGCATCCTCCCCCCGCCCCCCTTAGCAGCACAGAAGCCAGGACTGAATGGAAAAAATAATAATTTTTAAAAACCAAAGCCGCTACGAAGTTTGGCTGCAGTTGAGCGGATGAGCAGTTTTGCACACCTCCTCTCCACCCAGGAACCACAAGAAAACCTGGCAAGCTTAAAACGGAGAAAAATCAAGCCATTATCATGCCCACCTTGGCGATCGGGAAATGGGGGTGGAATACTTGAATAAAAGAGTCTCGTGGGGCAGAGAAGGCCATTTGATCCCCTCATTGTTTTGTCTTTAACACCATTTACTCCCCCAAAATCTCAGCAGTTGCGATCTCCAATGCACAGGGCAGGAACGGCAAGCACAGGACATGAAACCCCACCTCCCACTGACGCAAGTGCCAATCTCCCCCCAAGTAGCCCGGGACCATCCCCATGCGCAGGCTTGGCTCACAAAACAATGTATGCCAAACCCCAAAACCATGCCCAGACCTGTTTTCTCCAGTACCAAATTTGGTCCTGGTTTGGACCAGGTTTGGCCAATTTGGTCCACGGAAATTGGACCAAATCTAAAATGCTTGGGGACACCCCTTGCCGAACCAGAATATTGGCAGCATTTGTTATTTCAATAGGGATCAAAACATCCATGGGAATGCGCCCATGGGGTCCTTATGGGGTCTTTAATGAGGAAGGCAAGTGGTGGTCCCATTCCTAATGATGGTCTTCTCGGGTTCCGTGCAGAAACGGCCTTAGATGGTGAAGTGTGGACAAGTAGCCAGAGCTTGAGCTTGAATCTGCAATAATCTTCCAACAGTGTCAGGCAGATACTTTGTCCTCTGTCTAGGACCGGCATCAGAATAGGCAAGGGTTAAAATTGAGCAGAATGGTGCCTTCAGACAGGTGTTCTGAGGTGCCCTGAAAGGGCTGAAAACATCTTTAATGTAATAGTTTTATATTTTCAAGGGCGAGATACGTATGGGGGTGTGTGTGTTCTCCCTCACACATGGCTGCACTTGGACTCTCTGTCGCTTGACTCGGAGAGGAAGGGTGCAATTTATTGTTTCATTTCAGCCACAGCAAAGTGTCAGACTGATCCAGTTAGGAGATGAATGATGGTGGATTGCGTGTCAAGATTTAACCCGATTAGCCTTTCGGCCGCTTGAGACATGAAAGCAAGGCCTCTCCAAATGGCTTCTCTTTTGAAAGTGCCTGCACTGCCTCTCACCAGGTTTTTCCCTTTCCAGTAGTTGAAGAGTGCTTTTTTTTCCAGACTGAAATTGGGAGCATATCCACTTGCATCAATCATTTACTCAAAAAGGATGTTTCAGAAAGGTTTTAGCAGTGAGAACTGGTTTCCTCACAGGAGCCTTTTCCTCCTTGGATAGGGGAGCGCATGAATGAGGGTTTTTTTTGCATTTGATTCGTATGAAATCGAATGTTAGAAAATTCATATTCCTCCAAAAAGATCCCCTTTGAATGTGGTAGGATTCTATTCTATTTGAATGTATTCATATGAATTTGTATGAATATCCAAAAGAAAACATACGTATCCCGTACGTGTCCAATACGTATCCCGCAACATATCCGCTCTGAAAGTGCCAAATCCGCCCTGAATCCACTTTGAATCCACACTCAAACCATGTCGAATTCACTCTGGTTCTGAAGCTGTGGAACAATGTTCTGAAACATTTGTATTTGTACGAATGTCAGAACATTCCGTTTGTACACGAACGTCCAAATTTGTACAAATAACGAATGCTACAAATATATTTGTAGATATTTGTGCGCATCCCTAATTACATGTTTAATTGCGAGCCACAGAATTTGATTCTGGAGTCGAGGAGGTAGATTATTCCATGGTGGATACAAATAATGTACGTCAGATCATTCAAGTCTTCACAATGGCTTTTTGTGTATCATACTCAAGAAGAACCGGCTGCCTTTCCTTTCTGCTTCCCTTGCAAGTGATTGTGCATGCGCGTGCGTGTGCATGTGTGTGTGTGTGTGTGTGTGCACGCATGCATGCGCATTTGCGTGCTCTTCCCAGCCACCTGTTCCCCTGTCATTACTCCTTTCTCTCTCTGCGTACAACCTGTCCCTGTTACACAGATCAGTTGAGCTGGGCAAAAAGATTGTCACCACCCTGTCACTAATCCCTCTGGCTCCTCTTCCTAAATAGCACAGCCTCTGTAGGGTAGGAACAAAGCCTGGCTGAGGATGCTTCTCCCCCCCCCCCCAACCCTCCCCAATCTCCCCCACTTAAAAGGACGGATCCTGCAAGCTCCCAGGGTGTCCAGATCAGACGTCCAAATGTCAGCTCGGCCCTTGGCAAGAAACGCTGGAGATTCCTGCATCTCTCTCTCTCTCTCTCTCTCTCTCTCTCTCTCTCTCCAGAAACACGCCAGTCCTTTGTCCCTGTGCTCTTGACAGCTGACAACGGCCGGGTATTTAAAACATCTTCTCTTCTTCATGCAAGTTGCCCTCTGGTGACTCCTTCCTTCCTGCCTTATCGAGGAAACGAGTGTTTTGCACCCTGGCAGGAATCTCAGCCCTCCTCAAGAGGACATTAAACCTAGTGTGGCAAAAGAAAAGTCTGCTATCATCAGGCTTTTATCAAACATGCCACAGCCATTTTTAGAATTTAGTATCCATTCTATACGCCCCACCCCCATCCAAATGTTGCTGCAGTGGTTCCTGGTTGGGATGTGCATGAATAGACCCTTTTGAATGTGGTAAAATTATATTCAATACGAATGTATTCATATGAATTTGTATGAGTATTCAGGTATGAACTAATACGCATCGGATATGAATAAATACGTATCCTATACATATCGGAGATACGTATCTGATACACATCCCATAACAAATCTGCTCTCAAAGCATCAAATCTGACCTGAATCCACTTTTAATATGCTCTCAATCCATGTTGAACACACTCTAGATTAGAGACGTGCAGGAATATTCTAAATATTTGTCATTCAATGGCATTCGGCCGAATTCAGACATTCGAATTTGAATTGAACATCCAGAGATTCATTTTTTAATATCCGAACCGATATAAGTATTTTGAATCATTTGTTCAAATAATTTGGACATTCGTACGTGTACGGATATGTACACATTACATACATATCCATAGACATCTTATTCGTTGCCATACGGATGCATACAGGATGAAAATGGTATGCGTACAGATGTTAATACATTCATTTTTTCTCTATTTGTATGAATTTGGACATTTGAAAATTTGATTCTAATGGAAAATTCTCACCCTTAATGGGACTCAAAGTGGCTGACAAACCTTCTGTTCTACCCACAACAGACACCCTGTGTGGTTGGTGGGACTGTGAGAGCTCAGAAAAACAGCTGTGGCTAGCCCAAGGTCAGCGAACTGGCTTCATGGAGCAGGGCAGGCTCATACCAGGAGACTATCAGATAAGAGTCCGACCCTCTAACCACAAGACCATAGTGCTGTCTAGCCAGGAAGTGATGATGGCAGGGGAACAATAGCTCACATTATCACTTTCCGGCACAATATCCTGCTGGTGTCTGGAGGCGGCCTCATTTGCTGTTCTCTTTGATCCTACAGAGTGCGATTTCCTTAGACACTGGGGGTCGATCCTTTATTTGACATCTCAACTTCATAATTGGCATAGCCCTGTAAAAACCTGGGCTTGGTCCCAGCTTCCAGTCCTGGTTAATTTATATCAAAGGGCAAAAGCAGACTGCTTTAAATGGGAAAGGGAAAGTGGAAATAGTAGCCATGGAAATGAGGAAGATCATACAGCTCAACCTCTCTGAAGAAGGGGAGAGCATGAATGTGATTTTGGGGATTCGATTCGATTTGAATCTTTAAAATTCAAATTTAACCAAATTCAATTCGAACTAAGCAAACTCAAATCTATTTGTTCAAATTTTCAATTCCGATTTGCACTTACGAGTGTCGACAACGTTCGTATGTGCCAGTACGCATCATTACGCATCCTGTACGCATCCGTACACCTCCGTATGCATCCCGTAGTTATCCCGTATGCAACCCGTTTCATCCAGTATGGATCCGTACAAATGCGTACGGATGCGGGAAAGATGCAGATCTTCAAGTACGCATCATGTACGAACCCATACACATAAGAATGTCCGGAGAATTCAAACAAATAGATCCAGAATTTAAAATTTGCTCAAATCTTTAAATTTGAATTTATGGACATTCAATTTGAATTTGAATGTTGAAATTCAGACAGATTCAACTGAATTTTGAATACCTTCGAATATTCGTGCACACCTCTACTCGGAAGTCATAATTTTCTGCAATATTCAGTTCTGTGTAGAAGCACAGCTGGTAATCAGAAATTTAGAGGCAATAAGCAGAGCTGCAGAAAACATGTTTTCAAACAAAGATCTAGGAAGCAAATTTGTTTTATACTAAGAACGTCTGTTATAAGGAAAGGTAGATGTATTGTTATAATGAGGAATTATCTCAGAAAGGTTGAAGTTATTTGTTGATTTGGGGTGTTTTTCCACTGTCACTAGAAGTACCCATTAAGTACCCATTAATGGGTACAAAAATGCCATCACGTTACCATTAATGGGTACTTAATGGGTATTTTTAGTGACAGTGGAAAAACACCCTTGGTCTGGAATATCGTATGTGGTAGGATTCTACTCCGTACAAATACATTCATACGAATTTGTATGAATATCTGACAGGAATGCATATGTATCCTGGATACGTATCCCGGATATGGCTCCTGGATACAGATCCTGCATACAGATGCTATAACAATGCATCTGTATTAGATACATATCCTATACAAATGCATACATATTGATACGTATCTGATACATATCCCCAGTTTAACGAATGTACAAACTATTTGTACAAATGTCTCAAAACATTCATGAGCCAGTTCACACCGGGTTTGATCCCGCTCCCCCCCCCCCCCCATGAAAGCCAGCTGGGTGACCTTGGGCTAGTCACAGCCCTCTTCTGAGCTCTCACAGCCCTACGGGGAGAAGAACAGAAAGCTTTGTCAGCTGCGTTGAGTCTCCTTAAATGGGTGAGAAAAGCGGGATAGAAAAGCCAACTCCTCCTCCTCCTCCTACTCCTCCTACTCCTCCATCTTCTTTTTCATATTTGTATGAATGTTAATGTATGAATGTTGAATGTCCAAATTCGTCCAAATAATGAATGTTACGAATATTTGTGCACATCCAATATACTGTATGGCCATCCGTTGCAGACACTGCACATGCTGAAAGATGTATCAAGTTAGAGGAAATTTTCTTTGTGGTCAAGAAGTTGTGACAGTCGGCATGAGAAGAGAGAGGGTGTATTTTAATGGAACTGAATAGGAAATTGTTGTGATTTTGCAATATATTGTTGTGATTCTTCTTTCTACCCCGCCCTATACCCGAAGGTCTCAGGGCAGGTAACAACATTTTAAAAAGGATGGAATTATAGAACATCATAAAGCATCAGGTGGTCTTGTGTTCCATGTTCACCCTGACACCCATGTGACCCAGGAGTCAACCACAACTGGAGGAAACCGCAGAAATGAGTGGATCCTTTCCTTTTCTTCCGAATCCTCATCCAAGCCCAGTAGCAGTTTAATTTCTTTGCAGGAGACAGCAGTGAGGCAGGAAGTGGCCTGTGATAAATCTGCGGGGAGAAATTGTCTGGCATGGGGAGGATAGAATTCTCTCCTCTTGCAGGGGGATTATTAATAGTTTTATCACACCCAAGCAAAAAGTTTGGCAATATCTTTTGCTGTATAAATGTATAGTTCTTTCTAAAGGTGACATGACAGAGACACCGCACTGTAGCTGAGAGAATTCATGATGCATCTTTTAAGCATGATAACTATGTTGTTGTGTGGTTGCTATGGGAGGGGTAGTATTTTTAAACCAAAATATAAACAACTACACAGCGATTGCTTTTAACCTGTGCAGAAACTGGAGTGCAGAACAAATACAGCGAGTGCATAGATAATGTCAGCTCTGTGCATTATGCAAGGGAGGATCAGACAGGGTCTTTGCAGGAAAAAAAAGGATGCTATTCGAACTGTGTGTAGCATATTATTCCTGTTTTTAAGTGGGTTTCATTATTGCTTCCCAGCAAGGTACCCGTCGGCCATCTGGAGATGGCCTAAGTTGTAAAAGATCCATGCACTTCGAAAACACACACATGCACCATATACATAGATGCATGATCTCTGCTCCTCATACTTTATATGTGGCTAGTGATGTGGGCAGTAGACAAGAGCTGCAGCCCTGATCTTGCCACACGTTTACATTAAGCCTAGAATGGGAAAGATAAATGCAATAACCCTAACTCCAGTAATTTGAAAGTCATATCTGTTAGTGATTTGAATTAGCTCTTGTTCCACTTCTGGTTTAATGCAGTGGTAAGGGTTTTGTCTTGGAAGTCCAGTATTCAGCTGCAGCAGCATGAAAAAAGCTCATTCAATGCTGGGAATAATTAGGAAGGGAATAGAAAACAAGTCAGGAAGTGTCATTTTGCCTCTTCATAAATCTATGGCGAGGCCACATCTGGAATATTGTGTACAATTCTGGTCACCACACCTCAAAAAGGATATTGTGGAACTGGAAAAGCTGCAGAAAAGGGCAACCAGAATTATTAAGGTCCTGGAACACCTCCCTTATGAAATCAGACTGCAATGTCTAGGCCTCTTCAGTCTGGAAAGACGGCATTTAAGGGGGACTTGATAGAAGCGCATAAAATCATGCACAGTATAGAAAAGGTGGATAGAGACAATTTATTTTCTCTATCACACAACACTAGAACCAGGGGGCATCTATGAAGCTGATGGGTAGGAGAGTCGGATCAGACAAGGGCAAGTATTTCTTCACCCAGAGGGTCATCGGTTTATGGAATTTGCTGCTGGAAGAGGTGGTAACAGCAACCAGCCTAGATGGCTTTAAACAAATTTATGGATGGCCGATGTATCCATGGCTACTAGAATGGATGCCTAAGTACATATTTTAGGATAGGGGAGAAAAGCAAGATGCCTCTAAGGCCATTTGCTGGAGTTGGAGAGCAGGAGAAGTTTTGCCCTTGTCTCTGCTTGAGATGCCCATGGGAAATTGGTGGGCCACTGTGTGAGACAGGATGCTGGACTAGATGGGCTCACACCTTTGCATTTCTGTCTATTCTGTTTACAGACTTTTCATTCAGGAAAGTCCAAATGGAGGGTGGAAAGTCTGCAAAGAAAATGGGAAGACACAAAAAGTTGCGAGCAATCAGACCTGAAGAGGGACTCTGAAAGTGGACTGAGGGTGTTTTTCCACTGTCACTAAAAGTACCCATTAAGTACCCATTAATGGGTACGTAATGGCATTTTTGTACCCATTAATGGGTACTTAATGGGTACTTCTAGTGACAGTGGAAAAACACCCTGAAACTTAAGTGTGAATGCAGAGTGTTCCTGTTTGAAATAACCAGATGCTGGCACTCCCTTTCGGTTTTTCCCTGCAGTTTGCAAGCATCTGGGTATTTTGAGTAAGAACAGTAATGCTAGGAACCAGCATACAGAGCTAAGCAACTGGTATTACGGGAAACCTGGCATCATTGCCAGATTTCCTATAACATTAATATTTCAGATTTTCATTCAACTAACCCAAGACTATATTGAGAATTCCAAGGATCTGTGTGACATCCCCAATATTTTCTCAGAGAACCACAGGTTTCAACCCACATCTGGAGCAGGGGTGTGCATGAATGCAATTTTTGGTGTTCAATTCAATTTGAATCGAACATCCAAAGATTCAAATTGATTTGAATGTTTAAAATTCGAATGTAGTCACATTCTATTCAGATCAAATGCATTCATTTCTAATCATACAAATGTTTGATTCATATTTGAAGATACGAATGTCGACAGCATTCGTACACATCTCGTTTTTATCCTGTATGGATCCTGTTCTCGTCCCGTACATATCCGTAGAAACGCGTACAGATGCAAATAAGACGCATATGGACACGTAAGAAATGTGTGCAGTGCATATCCTTATGCTTACGAATGTCTGAATAATCCATACGAATGATTCAAAGATTTGCAATTTGCTCAAATGTTAACATTTGAATTTAAAGACATTTGATACAAATTCGAATGTCTGAATGTGAATGAATTCGACCGAATTTTGAATGTTTCGAATATTCGTGCACATCCCTAAATCTGGAGACAGCCCAGCTGTCGTTTTGAATTACAGAACCCATCTATAGTTAGTATTTTTCCTATCTCATCATACCATCCCTGCCTCGTAGGGGGATTTTGTTTTTTTAATCTTCATTTTGTGATCCTGTTGAACTTTGTTCTTGAGCAGAGGTGGGAATGATGGCTGCAGGCGGTCTGATGGGACTGTTTTGGGCAAAGCTCTCGTGTTCACATTGCTGCAGGCTTGGGATGCTCTGACCTTTGGTCACGTTGGAAGATGCGTGCTGTTATGTTTGGAAGCGGTCCCACGCGGAGAGGGATGGGTCTTCAAAAATAACCACAAACAAAGCAGGATATTATCAGACAGAAGAACATGTGCTGGAGAAAGGGTGCTAATTTGCTTGATTTTTTCCATTTATAGAGCATCCTGTTACCTCTAGGAAGCATCGTGTTTCCTCCCGTTACCTTGTCATAAAAACAAACACTCATGCACATGTACACACACACACACACGCACATGTACACACACACACACACACACACACACACACACATTTTTGCCTCTGTCCAGAAATGGACCATCTGAGGAGTCCCAGCCAAGTCATTCTATTTTAGAAGTTGAATCTCACTTCAAGAATGGCTTCGCAGAAAAGAGCCAGAGCAAGCGTCTTTCCACGCTCAGAGGTACAGGCGGCATTTTTATTATGGAGGAGTTGGCAGCAACACCTGTGAGGGCTCAGTTGTCAGAAGTAAACATCCACAAGGTTGCACAGGCAGTATTATTCAATAGAACCGATATCATTAACCAATAACTATGAATTGCACCAATAAAATGCCCATTGCAGCAGATGTATGTTTCAGTTGCACCATCTTCAGGCTGGGCTGGGAAAGATTCTTGACATAGGCTCTTGTTGCCCCCATGGTGTTGCTAAACTACAACTCCCATGGACCCCAACAGGGCTGGCCAATGGGGAAAAGGATGGTGCATTTATAGTTCACTGAAGGCCATATTCTGACCATCTCTGGTACAGACCTGCCTTCCCCAATTCACTGACCTGGTATTTCCCACTATACTAATTCCCATCATCCATCTCCCACATTGAATGGAGCTGATATGCAGTCCAGAATATTTAAAGGAAACCAAATTGACTAAGGGTAAGTCTGTATGCCTAGCTGGGCCATGGAGGTTTCCCTGAAAAGAAGAGTTGGCTTTTCTACCCCGCTTTTCTCACCCATTTAAGGGGACTCAAAGCGGCTGACAAACCTTCTGTTCTTCTCCCCACAACAGGCACCCTGTGCGGTAGGTGGGGCTGTGAGAGCTCAGAAGAGAGCTGTAGCTAGCCCAAGGTCACCCAGCTGGCTTCATGAGGGAGGGTGAAATCAAACCCGGTATTTCCAGATAGACCGGCTCCCTAACCACTAGACCAAACTGACTCACTGAGCAGGACGAAGTCTGACTGTGCCGTTTCTTGGAGGTTCTCACATGGTGGCAGCATCATTCTCCATGCCACAAAATAAGCAAGCAAACGAAACTAAAGAGAAGCAACACGGTAAATTGCACAAATGTGTGAATTCTCCCCAAATACATGGGTTTTCCTCATTCTGTCAGTGTAGAAGCTTGGGCTGCCTCCAGACATCAGCCCAATATACCAATAGAAAGCAATAATGTGGGACATTGTTTCCTACCTATTACTACTTTGTATCGTGACAGCACCAGCCCCAACACTTCCAAACCAAGTTTTGGTCATGTAAATCCAGGTAATCCAGCTGCTTTCTGGATGTGCACACATAACCACCTCTGTGCACATGTGGCTGGCTATTTCAGCCTCCATGCAAATGCAATGGATGGAGCTCCAATGGCTGCTCCATCCAGAAAGGTTAATGCACTTCTAAAAAGTGTGCCAAAGCTGGAAAACTCTGCTACCAGGGTTGGGCTCTCCAGCAATTCTTGTTGGCACACTTTAGGGACAAAAAAACAGGGCTACAATGAGTGAGATGACCCCCACCCCACCCCAATAGCAGGGCTATATTCATCCTGTCTGGATGCGCCCGTATCCAGCGTTGTACTTAGCACCCTCCGTGAAAAGAGATGGAGCTCATGAGGAGCTTACAACCTCAGGTAAAAATTAGGGCAGCTGTTAGTATGAGGCCTCTGCAAGCATGCCGAAAGTGGCATGGGTATGTCTGTACATTCTATGAAGGGAAAAAGGTGACAAATTTTGTACCGTTCCTTGCATGGCAGTGAAGGATGGGCTGAATAATGTTGGAGGCTGTATTCATATCCCATTAAAAAGGCACCCCTGGGGCATCTCAGACAAGGAGGGGAGATTGTTCAAATGCCAGCCTGTTTAGTCTGGTTAAGGAGCCAGTTTAGTCTAGTGGTTAGGGAACCTGTCACTCATCTGGGAATTCCAGGTTTGGTTCCACACTCCTCCACAAAGCCAGCTGGGTGACGTTGGGCTAGTCACAGCTCTCTTCTGAGCTCTCACAGCCCCACCCACCTCACAGGGTGGCTGGTGTGGGGAGAAGAACAGAAAGGTTTGTCAGCCACTTTGAGTCCCCTTAAATGGGTGAGAAAAGTGGGGTAGAGAAGCCAACTCTTCTTCCTCCACAAAACCAGTTGAGTGACCTTGGGCTAGTCACAGCTCTCTTCTGAGCTCCCACTGCCCCACTCACTTCATAGGGTGTCTGGTATGGGGAGAGGAAGAGAAAGGTTTGTCAGCCACTTTGAACCCCCTTAAATGGGCAAGAAAAGTGGGGTAGAAAATCCAACTCTTGCTCTTCTTCTTTCATGTTCATTCTGTACTAGAAAAGGTGGATTAGAGAAGGCTTGGAACAAGATGGCCAAGCAGTGTCTCTCTGAGGCACATGAGACTGACCCTGCAGCATTAGCACTTTGGAATAGGGGTGGCACAGCCAGTTCCTCCCCCCCCCCCGCCCCAAGGTGTGAAGAAGTGAAGGGAAAATGTGGCTTTAAAAGTCCTTTTCGCACTTGATTTGGTAGTCAAGACAGTGGGAGCTTCCAGATGGTGCATCCTCACAGCACGGAACAGATTCTTAACCAGAAACCTATTAATAACCTGGAGCATCCCCCACACAGTATAAGCAGGAAGCACTTAGAAGAGCTCCACACCTATACTCACCAGGCCGGAATAGCCCCGAGTAGAAGAGGTCAGGTGGAGCATGTGTCCAGCAGCACACATGCGTAGGTGCGTGACATTGCCTGGTCACCCTGGCAATGGTGTAGCACAGGCAAGCTGGCACCGTTGCCAGGGCTTCACAATGGCTGCCGTAACAGCACCTGTTCACATTTAAGGTAGGTTTCAGATGCTCTGGCCATCTACAAGGGCGGATGGCTAGAGCATTCTAGCACTTTGCCTCCTAAGGGTCAGAGCTAAAGTCCAAAAAGGTCCAAAGTTGGAAAGAAGAGGCTTCAAGAAAAGGACTCTTTCCAAGCATTTAAGCCAGGGGTGGGGGAAGGTCTGATGCCACCAGGTGCTCCCACACAGCTGGATTCAAGCCATGTTAGCTGTACAGTAAGCACATAGATGCTCCCTTAATTTTGCCTACCTTTTCCTGCACTGCTCCCCTGAATGCCACCCCAAATCCCCTTCTTGGAGGGCAGCCACCCTCTCCCAACTTCTTTGCTGGAGGTTCAGGACATGGGTAGCAGAGTCACCCTAGTTAAAAGCATCCCGTCCACCACCCAGGCCTTCCACACATCCATAAATAACCCTTAGGAGTTTGGCTCTGAGCCTCCCAGAACACACTGTCTTCCTTCACTGAATTGTTGAAGGGCAGGCCTGATTTGGCAGCCGCTCTGTTTTGTATTATATAACTCTCTCCCTGCCTATTTCATGCTTTGCACTGTTGTCAAATGCTGAGGCCTGCTTTGGCATCATCCGGGACTTGGCGCAAGGGCTCGGATTCCTCCCCGAGTTGTGTCTCGCCCACTTCCCCAAGGAAGCAGTTCACCATGCCCGCCTGTTCCGTCAGTCACCCTGGCGACTTTGGGTGGCACACGAGTAAAGACATGTGAAGACTGACCTGCAAAGACCTGGGAAAGGGCTAGCTGGAACTTGTGCTTGAGGCTATCTTTGAGGGCCAATGGCTGAGGTCTGGCCTAACTTAGGTTGCTATTTGCGACGGAGAGTTTGGTTTCAGGCATTGCTAGCGAAGGGAAAACCAACCAGAAGAAAGTGTACTGTTCTAACTTTTGTGCTGGTTCCTGTTTGATTGCACAATGATTGCTGCTCTGTTGAGTGCTTCTCTTCAGCCAGCCATACCCTTTTCTAGGATGCTATCCGAATCCCTCTGACCAGTTTAGCTCAGTAAGCATGCTCATTGGACAGTTCAGCCCCTCCCCTCTGCTTTTTAAGGATTTCGCAGCAAACAAATTGGCTGTGCTTCCTCAGACTTGGAATTCTCCTGGACCTGCTGCTGATGGTCTACAGAAGTGGTCCTTCTTGTTGTTTTTATTGGTCAGTCTTTAAGTCATGTCCAAATCTTCATGACCCCATGAACCAAGTACTCCAGACTAGGGGTGTGCATGATTTTTTTTTTTTTTTTGCATTCAAATCGAATGTCAAAACATTCAATTTGAATGTTTAAAATCTGAATGCAACAAAAACCGATTCGAATCTATTCATTCAAAGCTTAGGCTGCATCCCCAAATGACTTATTTGCCTCTCTAGTTTCCCTCTGCCGTCACTCTATTCAAGCAAACTTTAAAAGTGCCGTGCAATTCTGCAATAAGCGTCTGCATGAGGCTCAGCAAAATGTGTGTTTAAAACGCACCTTCCGTCCCCACGGAAGCATGTTTTGCTTGCCCACATCTTTTCCTCCCTGCCCCCTCTCTTGTTGATAGGGTGCAGGCAGGAACGGGGAGGGACTGCGCTCTGCGCGGCCACAACCAGAAAGAAACCCCCAACAAGTCCAAAGGAAAAATAGCCATCAGTTCTCTGTTCATCTCCCAGATCTCCGCCACCCAAAATGGCTTCCCGTGCTGGCAAAGGCAGCAGCTGCAGCCATCGGTCACACGATCATTTGCTCATTCACTCTCAATACTTTCACAGATCACTGTCAAAATCCACCTGGTAGAGCAGCGGTGACTGTAGCAATCCACCATTTCACACCTGATAACAATTGCAACAATGTTGCAATTCTGCACTATTCTGGCTCTTTGAAAGTTCTGAGCTTTAGAAAGGGAAAGGAAGGGAAGCTGCTTCACTTCTGGGAGATGTGTGAATGTTTTATGGCTGTGTGTGCAGGCAGCAATCCCTGCCTCTTTTGCCACGGAGCGTCCCCATGATAAATGCTGCCAGGAAAACCCGTGACTTCCAAAAAGAGCTCTTCATGGAGTGCTCCAAACTTCTCAATTTGAGGGACACGTTTTTCTTGGACTGTAGTTAGAAGCACACAACAGACTTTACACCTAGAAAGTTATGCAAGAGTTGCTTGCAAGCCAGGAGCAGGAGAACTAGGAATTAAGGATCAGACTTCTGCAAGGAGAAGATTTCCAGTTGCCACTTCTTCCCTCTCTACATGAAATGGAGTTAAGGTGAAGTAGAGGAAGAGGTCACCTGGACTTTTCCCACCTGGAGACTTCTTGCAGTTGTTAAACTAAAGCAACAATATCTAAAGAGGTACATTGTTCTGATGACCTAGCTCAAATTTCCAGAGCAGTATTACAAAGAACTAATCTAACATTTCCTCAGAATCGTTGTTGTTGTTTTCCTAAACTGAAGACAGATCTCGTACACCATTTTAAGTGTGGCCCTATCATGATGTAGATGGGAAGAAAATGGGGGGGGGGGGCAGAGGATGTAGGTTTGAAACTTAACATTCATCTAGTGTAGAACTTGCAGCACCAAAAATCTGCCTCTTAACCTCTCCTGCTCCCATACATGTCTGTCACATTCTGATTCATAACATAGGCAGCTTCTAGATTAGTGGGTTAAATCCGCAGGTATATAAAAATTTGTGGCTTACATGCTGCAAAGTGGTGGTCTGGCGTCCAGACTTCTGCAGCCCCCCACAGCTTCCTCCTCAAGGAGGTGCGAGACTTCCGTGGCGCCCATGACATGGCTGCGCATTCCAATGCGCAGTTTTCCTAAGGCTGGACACACCCATACAATTCAGGAAGGGGCAGAGCTTCCCTTTACTTTGCAACTCGCATGGGCAGGCAGGTTCGTGGTGTTCCCTGAGCTAAAAATATGGACAAGCAGAATTCAGACTTTATGCTGAAAACACCATGTATTTTGCTTGAAATTTATGCAAGTGACTATAAATGCAATGGATGGAATATGTGTGTTTGCATAAGTAAACGCCAGGCAGAATTTCCAGTTCTGCTAATGAGTATTTTTGGCTGCGTTCCCATGCAATAATAAGTCTGCTGAAAATCTTCTTTTGCCACGGAGCAGTCCCATGCACGGCTTTAATCCGGGTTTCCAGCGCCGCTAATGGGGAAAACCCGCTTTAAAAAAATACCTGTTTAAAGCAGTACTTTCTGGAAGACGTGGGTTTTCAGCGCAACATTTTCCATGGGATCGCTCCGTGGCAAAAGGGGTGGGGATTCTGTCCCAGGTGGGAATTGCCGGCTGGAGAGATCATCTCTCTCTCTCTGTCTCTCTTTTGCCTGTCATCCAGCCAGCAATCTATGCAAACAACGATCTAGGCAGGCATGTTCTCTTTGCTGTTTCTCTTTCCAATCCCAAAGAGAAACAGCAAAGATACATTGTGATGAATTGCTTCCACGAAAATGAAAGTGTAAAAGAGCTGGGTGGGTGGAGATCTTGTAAAGAGTGCCAGCTGCAGTCTTCGCAAGCAGGAGAGATGAACAGAGAAGTTTTAAATTTTTCTTTTGGTCTTTTTGAAGGAAAGGATTGCAGGATTGCTGGCTGGGGGGGAGGCGTTTCGGCAGCTGGAAATTCCTTCCGCCCGATCACCCAATGAAACAGCGAGGGGAGGGGAGAAAAAGACGCGGGTAAACAAAACACGCTTCCTTGGGGACGGTCCATTCATTTTAAATGTGTGTTTTGCTTACCCCCTTGGGAACGCTTAAATCCGGATTGAACCCACTTTTCTTTAATCCACTTCAGTGGAGGGGCAAGAGAGATACAAATTAGTACCATGGGAACGCACCCTTTGTGTTATGTAAAAGCTTTCGTGGTGGTTCCTCACCAGGGAAGTAAAACTGAACTTGGCTACATCTCCTGTTTTGATACTGTGCTTACATAAGTATTTGAAGAGGGAAACCTTTGGGGGGGGGGGGTTTACACTAGCACTAAGTACCCATTAAGTACCCATTAGCGACCCATTAGGCTCAGAGCAGGAAGACCCCATTTCCATCGCAGACCCCACTAAAGCCACATTTGTTTCCACCAGTTCTAGGGAAATCCTGATCAAATGGGTCCTTCAGGACCTATCATCCAGATTCCCTGTAGACCCCATTAAAGGGGTCTACACTGGGGTCTTCAGGTATCAAAACCGGATTATTCAGAGCACATTTCCACCGTGATTGGGCAATGGGGTCTGGGGGGGGGTGCACCTGGGGGGGGGGGCTCCAAAACCCAAAGCTCCAAAGCCTGTGCACAATCTCCGAAGCCAGATCCAAAGAATAGCACAGGCTCTGAAGAGGACCCCATGCGAGAGCAATGCCATTCCTACGGACCTTCGTCAAAGGCCCTGGAGAATCTTCAAAGTTTGCGACAGATCGCTCCAGGGAATCTCCAGAGCTTATGATAAAGCTTCAGAGATTCTCCAGAGCCGCTCTTAGAAGAATCTCCAGAGCATCTATGGAGATTGCACCCTGTCCCCCAAAAAACTTGGGGTGATGGGCAGGCCCCACATGAGTCAATCTAGATTTGCCACACGGGTGCTCCCGTGTTTCCACTGCAGGCAGGCTAGCACCTATTGCTATTGGGTGCTGCACCGCCCGTGGGGACGCATCGGGTACCTCCCTTAATCTGGATCTACTAGATCCGGATTAGTTGAAGTGTCCATACCTTAGATCTGGATCATCTTAGAACCAGATTAAGGGAGGTGTGGGTCCTGTTTTGATTTTGTAGTTGAAGAGACAGGTTGACTAATCTTTGCTATTTTGCTTTTGTAATTAATACAAAACCTGAAATAGGACCCAGGCTGAAAAGGCCTGTGTAGCTTGATGCTTGACTTAAGTTATGCCATCTTTCACTTCTGTAAGCCTGCTAGCTTTAATACTGCAGAATGAATTCTGATGACAGTTGCTAGAACGAGGCAAACCAGCTTAGCTTTGCAGGAAAAAGGGGTTATTTTAGAAATCATGTTGTTAGCATCCAGAAAGGCCTGCCACACAAAATACCCTTTTTAAGGAACTTGAGCTTCAACAGAATGTTTGCTTGGAGTGTATTTTTTGCAGTAAGATATGATCTAATTGTTTGGGTAAGCAATGAACTAATCATATAAGATCTAATCACCTGGGTGGGTCCAGAAGGGTATAAAGATATGCAACATGAAAAGCGGGTGTAGCAATTTTCTCTCTGTTCTGTAGGTGAGAATGCTCTCAGCCAGCTTTTATTATTCTGGCCATCAATAAAACTGTTAAACATCCTTCATCTCTGTGAATTAATTAATTTAAATGAGCGGAGTACCAAGGTGGACCTTACAGTAGTTCTAAAAGTAATGGGATGAGGAACCTCTTTTTAGGGTGTATTCTAGCATTACAGAGCTGTTATCTCTCATTTATATAAATGGCTTATTTTTCTTCATCAGCAGTGCAGTTTTGTGTTGCCCATAAAAATGTCCCCTATTTGAACATGGAAAGAGCTTGGCAACCTTCTCAAGAAGAATGGATCTGATAATCTGATAGATACAAGGTCTTCCAAATGAAGGATAGTCCACACGCTGTAAATTCTCTCTTTTTTATTTATCCGTACAAACATCATAATTAAAAATACAGAATTTCACAAGGCAAGTCACAAAATTTTCTTTGAAAGAACTCAGTACAAGACACATGTGGTGTTTAGGGGCTATATACAGCAAAATTCTCTACCTTTCCAGCTATGGTAGATACATTTACCCTAACAATTTATCCCTTGTATGTTATTCCATTGTGGGTATGGTTGGGAAGAGATCAAAGACCACATTCGTTTCTACTGGGCAAAAAGCTGTTCTTCACCTTTTCTCCAATCCCTTTCATACAGCCTTGAACCATTAACTAGTCTTTTAATTATCACATGATGTCCTGTATCTAAAGGCAGGCCTACCTCAGAGCTGAGGCATTGGATAATAGAAGACCTCTGAAGGAAACTTCAAGTTCAAAAACCAGATTTTCCCCCAAAGTCCTGTCCAAGACCCTCTGCTTCACCAGCACAATCAACAACGCAATTTCTTTCATCTTCTAACTTTCTACTAGCCATTAACCTCTTCATGCTTTCCCATCATCCACCTGAATCATCTCTTTACAAATCCATCTATAACTTTAGAGAACACCCTCAACTTCCTCAGAGCTGATCTTTCGCTTTGCTTTGTTTGCCTTTTAATTCAACTTGGAGCTCCCTAGTACACCAGGGAGGTAGCCAAATGTAAGTACTGAAAAGTAAGCACAGATGACAGATGTACATGGCACTGAATGCCTAATAATACACATACAGAGATGGTCACAGCCTATGTCCCCCTCCCCGGAGAGTTCTTGGATTGAGTTGTCAAGATGGGTTCATCCCTACTGAGTCTTCTCTACAGGCCTGGGCCCCTTTGGATTGTCCTCATGCAGCAACAGACGCAAGGGCCCGAGACACCCAAACCAGTCCTGAAACAGAAAGCTGTTGAGTTGGGGAAGGGTTCCTCAACCTCTCTGGGCCTCCTGAGACATGGATCGAGACAAAGAGCGAGGCAAGCCTGCTTTTTTGAAGTCAGGGCAGGCGGGTTGGATGACGAGAGGCAATTCCTTTGTGATCTCTGCCACGGATTTCTTATCAGGACACACACCCACCACTGGCAAGGACTCCACGGATTCTGAGGGAGTTGGCGTGATCTCCCTGGTGCTCAGCTTGGCTGGTGTGAAGATAGGCAAAGGCAAGGACCGCTGGTAAGGCAAATGGTACGACACCAGAGGTTCTCCCAGGAGACCCAGGCGGAGGATGCCCCATGGGGACCGCTGCACTATGACCTTGGCTTCCTGCTGTTGGCGATAGGTTTCTTTGTGCTTTTTGTCCACCTCGTAGTGAGACCAACTGTGGAGAAATGACCAGGTATTAATTAGTCACAGGCCCAGGGAAGATGTTTAAGCAGAAACTGGATAGCCAGTCCTTTGTGAAGGATAGTGTCATTACAGCTGACTGCTGATCATCAACTGAAGATGCTAGACTAGACTCCATAAATGCCATCAACTTTACAAGCCTATCCCAAAATCACCCTAAATCCCTATTACCATAAGGAAAATGTTATCTAACACAATAAAATAGAATAAATAACAATTAGTAACAATGTAATATCTAAAAATAATTATTATTTAATTTAAGATGAAATGACTGGCCCAAATACCTTCCACATTTCAATAGCCAAAGCAATTTCTTTAGCTGCCATGTAGTTTGTGATCCAGGAAAAGGAGGAAGGGCATCCCTTGTCCCGGATCACAGACCTTATAACTGGAAGTTTTGGTTTGCATAATGAAAAGAAGAAATGAGGAGCACAGATGTTTATAAGTGAAAATCTTTATAGCAAGAATACAGATATTCTTCCTATTGGAGAAACATACCCAAAGTTGCCAATGTTATACTTGATTTTGTCCTCTAAGTTACCAAGTCTTTGCAGAATTATTAGTCAAAATCACAGTGGAAAGATCTTTCAGTGAACAGTGAACCACAGTAACTAAAAACTGAATCTCCACATTTACTGTTAGGAGTTAGCAGGCAACCAAATTTGTTCATAACATCAAATTGTTCAGATCACCCCATATGACATGAGTTCCAAAAGGATCCCTACAATAATTCTGCAGGAAATACAATGCCAAACCAGCCTCAGTTTATAAGTAACTTGGATCAATCCCTCCACACTTGATTTCTACACATATCAGTGCCTATCTAAACCTATCCAAACTTTATGACACGTAGGCTTTCAGAGGAAGCCAGCACAAAGCTTTCTCTAGCCATAGCAACGATCCAACCCACCCCGATCTCTACATAAGGCAAGCCCAGCACTCACGCTTCTTCAGGCCTGCTAGTGAGTGACAGGTCTTTCCATTCAGCAGTGAATGATTCCTTCCGATCTGTGTCCTTCTCAGATACATGGCAGTTCAGTTCAGCTGCAGCCAGCATCCCAGAGCTGCGGAGGACCACACTTTTTCCATGCATTCTGGCGTCGGAGAGTTCTGTTCTCGTTAGGATGAATCCTTAGAGTCGGCTCTAAGTTCTGTCTGCTCTATTGTCCCGACTGTGCATGACTTATATACTTTTCCCTGTGCCGCTGATTTCATAAGGGGCTGCTATTTGGAGCTATATCTGTCTTGCATAGTCACTGCTGGAGCATTCTGATACCTGATCCCCTTTACCCTCCCCACCGCTACTGGAAACCATATTTGTGACATGACAGGATTGAAATACTTCTTAACTCTTCTCTTCCCTGCCAAGAACACGAGACTTCAAAGGATCGTTCCGTAACTAATCAAAATTAGCATTTTTGTAATAAAGTTGGGGGAGATGCCGGCAATTTTGTTGATGCTTCATTTAGTTTATCATTATGGGCTTCCACTAGGAACTGTGCTATCAAGAGCAGGACAGGAGGAAGAGTTGGACTCTCTCAGGCTGCATCCAGACAGCGGTTACTTATTCAGCTATATTTGGATATGTTGGAATAAAGCATGGATATTCTGGAATATCCATGCATTATTCCAGAATATCTAAGTATAGCAGAATAAGTAATCGATGTCGGGATTGATTCAGAGCCTGTGGTTCTGGTCAGAGAAGAAGAAGAAGAAGAAGAAGAAGAAGAAGAAGAAGAAGAAGAAGAAGAAGAAGAAGAAGAAGAAGAAGAAGAAGAAGAAGAAGAAGAAGAAGAAGAAGAAGAAGAAGAAGAAGAAGAAGAAGAAGAGTTGGCTTTTCTATCCCATTTTTTTCACCCATTTAAGGGGACTCAAAGCGGCTGACAAATCTTTTCTATTCCTCTCCCCACAACAGAACACCCTGTGAGGTGGGTGGGGCTGTGAGAGCTCAGAAGAGAGCTGTGACTAGCCCAAGGTCACCCAGCTGGCTTCGTGGGGGAGGGCGGAATCGAACCCAGTATTCCCAGATAAGAGTCCAGCTCCCTAACCACTAGACTGTAGCTGAAACAGTGGAATGAGTTACTCAAGCCTATATAAACTGCATGCTGGTACATGTGGGTACTAGGGATATGCATGAATATTCATAACCTTCATTATTCGTATGAATTTGGACATTCGTATATGAAGCAAATGTTAGAACATTCGTACATTGACATTTGTAAAAATACAAATGTTTCGGAACATTCGTGAAATGGGGAGGTAGGAAAGCGGCTGCGCCAGTCACATCCGCAGTGGATCCAGAGTGAATTCAACATGGTTTGATAGGGGATTCAAAGTGGATTCAGGATGGGTTTGATGCTTTCAGAGCGGATATGTTATGGGATATGTATCAGATACAGATGCGTTAGTATTGGATATTTTATGAATCTGTACGAATACGTTTGTATCAAATAGAAGCCTACCATATTGGAAGGCGATCTATTTGAATGAATACAAATTTTCTTACATTCGAATGCAAAAAAAACCCCATTCATGTACATCTGCAGTGGGTACATTTTTAAAAAATAGTGCATGTTTCCTAAAATGCCAACTTTAGAAATTCATATATTTGATTTTGCTTTTCTATAAGGGAAATATGTATGGGTTTGCAGCACCTGACAAATACCATGTACTGTCACCTTCTCTATTGGGTCCCATTGATCATCACTGCATTTTGCCGGTCCAAGTACTCGTTCATCAAGTCCTACCATAATGACAAATATTTCCAAAGATGTCAGTGAGCGCCTCAGATGCTAAAAACATATTCAGACTCAAAACCTAATTTGGGGAGGAGGACCAAATCCGTATTAAGCTCGTCATCTTTATTGGCACCGACAAAAGACAATGAACTCAGGTGTCCTGAGGTTAAGGGAAAGTGTGAGCAAAGCAGTGTAATTCAGAAAGGCATCTAGGCATGGATAGGGGACTTCGGGGGTTAGTTGATAGGAATGGGCTGTCCTGAGCCAGCGCAGCTGTGTGACGTGTCTAGGGAATGAAATCACTTGGAAAGAAGATCTTCCCACCCACACGTTTCCCACCCGCCTCTACTCTGGTTTCAGAGCCACCACCGTGCTCTGTCCCCCACCCTTTGCAAAGAAAGGTTCCAGTAGATGTCCCTCTGTTCCAGAGACTGAATGTCAAAACTTTGGCGCAACTGGGAGAAAATGTTCCCCATGGCCTCAGTTGTGTGCCCGGCAAGGGCAGGTAGGGACAGGGACAACGTGACTTGGCCCCTTGGCAAGTAGCCACCAGGGAAAGGGAGCAAAGATGCTGTGTGCAGAAAGGGCTGGGCTCTGGATGCACGTGGAATGCCCACACATGAGAGATGCGGAGGGAACAGGGCCAGACCTCAGATAAGCAACATGGGCTCATATCCAGTCTTGGAAGGCAGTGGATCTCCTAAATCCCACTCTGGCGACACCACATTGAAGTGACAAAGCATCTATTTCACATGGAGCTTCGCCCCCCCCCCCAAGGGTCGCCCTGGCAAGTTGCTTCCCTAGGGCAGCCAAATATATAGAGTGCATATGGATGCATCTGTGTGGTCACGAAGAACTGAAGATCTGAACTCACAGAAAGCTTACCAAGCTAAGCCTTTGTCACCACTCAGCACTGTGGTGAACATTAATATTTATAGTGGTATTTAGGGAACTGTATCTAAGAAAAAGGTTCAGGAGGACCCTGAGTAGGGCTTTGCAGAAATATTCAAAGGTTTTCGAAATTCAATTGAATGTGTTCGAATTTTGACAGTCACGTTTAAATCAAATGTCCAAAAATTCAAATTTAAAGATTCAAACAAATTTTGAATTTTGGATCTATTCGTTCGAATTATCCAGAGATTTGTATGTGTACAGGTTTGTACAAGATGCGTATCTGCAGTCACGCATCTGTCCTGCATCCGTATGCATTTCTACGGATCTGTACGGGACAAAAACTGGTTGCATATGGGATAACTACGGGATGCATACGGACATGTACGGATGCGTACGGAATGCGTAGCAATGCATAGGGGCACATATGAATGTTGTTGACATTCATAAGTGTGAATTCGAATCAAAAATTCGAACGAATAGATTCGAATTTGCTTAATTTGAATTGAATTTGGTTAAATTCAAATTTTAAAGATTGGAATCAAATCAAATTTTTGATTTGAATCAAATTGAATCCCAAAAATTACCTTTGTGCACACCCCTGATCCTGAGGCATTTCTACACTGGCCAATGTAGCAGACCAGCAAGCGTACTAAGAGCTCCCTTCTACACAGTGGTGCAATCTAAGAAAAGCTCTGTCGCCTTAGACTCCACCCCCTTAGACCACCCCCTGGGGTGGGAGGCCTCTTAGACCCCACAAACCAGCAGATGGGAGGCTCCTATGGTTGCTGGTGTGGTAACAGTAGCCAGTTCAGAAGCACCCCACCATAATGTTATGTAAAAAGTCTGGGAATTAAATGGATCAGAACAACGTAGGGATGTGCATGAATATTCATAACGTTCAAAATTCATACGAATTCATACAAGTTTCAAATGTTACGAATATTCATGCACATTATTTATTTATTTGTATTTCCATCCCACCCTATACCCGAAGGTCTCAGTGCAGGTTACAACATTATATTAATCTTAGACAGGTCCCTGCCCTCAGGCTTACAGTCTAAAGGGACAAGATACAAAAGGAAAATGGTGTGGGAGGGAACAGGGACACTCTGGCAGCAACAGTGTCCTTGCAATGGCAAAATACTTTTATTTTCTTTTTGTCCTCCATTCCCCACAGGCAAGATGGCTCCTTCATGGCCTGTGTGGTGACAGTTGGAAGGGAGAGGTCAATGCTGAGAGCTTGATGGAAGGCGCTCACCCAGTTTCCTTCTTCCTCTCCCCACAGGCAAGATGGTTCCTTCATGGCCTGTGTGGTGACAGTTGGAAGGGAGAGGTCAATGCTGGGAGCTTGATGGAAGGCGCTCACCCAGTTTTCTTCTTCCTCTCCCCACAGGCAAGATGGTTCCTTCATGGCCTGTGTGGTGACAGTTGGAAGGGAGAGGTCAATGCTGAGAGCTTGATGGAAGGCGCTCACCCAGTTTCCTTCTTCCTCTCCCCACAGGCAAGATGGCTCCTTCATGACTTGTGTGGTGATAGTTGGAAGGGAGAGGTCAGTGCTGGGAGCTTGATGGAAGGCGCTCACCCGGTTTCGTTCTTCCTCTCCCCACAGGCAAGATGGCTCCTTCATGGCCAGTGTGGTGACAATTGGAAGGGAAGGGTCAATGCTGGGAGCTTGATGGAAGGCGCTCACCCAGTTTCCTTCTCCCTTCCTCTCCCCACAGGCAAGATGGTTCCTTCATGGCCAGTGTGGTGACAGTTGGAAGGGAGAGGTCAATGCTGAGAGCTTGATGGAAGGCGCTCACCCAGTTTCCTTCTCCCTTCCTCTCCCCACAGGCAAGATGGTTCCTTCATGGCCAGTGTGGTGACAGTTAGAAGGGAGAGGTCAATGCTGGGAGCTTGATGGAAGGCGCTCACCCAGTTTCCTTCTCCCTTCCTCTCCCACAGGCAAGATGGTTCCTTCATGGCCAGTGTGGTGACAGTTGGAAGGGAGAGGTCAATGCTGGGAGCTTGATGGAAGGCGCTCACCCAGTTTCCTTCTCCCTTCCTCTCCCCACAGGCAAGATGGCTCCTTCATAGCCTGTGTGGTGACAGTTGTGAGGGAGGGGTCAATGCTGGGAGTTTGATGGAAGGCGCTCACCCAGTTTCCTTCTTCCTCTCCCCACAGGCAAGATGGCTCCTTCATGGCCTGTGTGGTGATAGTTGGGAGGGAGAGGTCAATGCTGGAAGCTTGATGGAAGGCGCTCACCCAGTTTCCTTCTCCCTTCCTCTCCCCACAGGCAAGATGGCTC
The DNA here is from genome assembly GCA_023333525.1 of Aspidoscelis tigris stejnegeri. Taxonomy (NCBI): domain Eukaryota; kingdom Metazoa; phylum Chordata; class Lepidosauria; order Squamata; family Teiidae; genus Aspidoscelis; species Aspidoscelis tigris. The sequence goes on along the minus strand of JALMGA010000009.1, from coordinate 41,373,724 downwards.
CTTCATGGCCTGTGTGGTGACAGTTGTGAGGGAGAGGTCGATGCTGGGAGCTTGATGGAAGGCGCTCACCCAGTTTCCTTCTCCCTTCCTCTCCCCACAGGCAAGATGGCTCCTTCATGGCCTGTGTGGTGACAGTTGTGAGGGAGAGGTCAATGCTGGGAGCTTGATGGAAGGCGCTCACCCAGTTTCCTTCTCCCTTCCTCTCCCCACAGGCAAGATGGCTCCTTCATGGCCTGTGTGGTGACAGTTGGAAGGGAGAGGTCAATGCTGGGAGCTTGATGGAAGGCGCTCACCCAGTTTCCTTCTCCCTCTCTCCACAGGCAAGATGGTTCCTTCATGGCCAGTGTGGTGACAGTTGGAAGGGAGAGGTCAATGCTGGGAGCTTGATGGAAGGCGCTCACCCAGTTTCCTTCTCCCTCTCCCCACAGGCAAGATGGCTCCTTTTTTAGGTGGGGCCACCCATGTAGACCCAGGCAAGCATCCATCAGGGGTGTGCATAATGAATCGAATGTGGAAAAATTCGGCTTTGGACAAATCCCCCCCCCCTATGAATATGGGGGTATTTCTATTTTGGCACAAAAATTCATGCACAAAACAAATACCCCCCCCCCCTTACCTGTCATCGCAGCTGCCGCTGCCACTGTGCCTTCTTCTAAGGCACTTCCGGGTCTGCACACCCAGAACCGAAGTGCCTAAGGCCTATTTTGGGCACCAGGTCAAGTCAAAAAAGGCCTGAAGACCCCAGAGGAGGCATCCTGCCTGCCTCCCACGGATCCCCTTACCATCTCTTGTGGCTCCTCTAGCATGGAAAGAGGTGAACCAGGCCTTCCTGTTCTGGCCTTGGTCCTCCCAGGAACCGAAGCGCCTTCTCTGACCCCAAGGAGACCTCGCTCAGACACCAGATCAGGCTGGAAAATGCCCATGGTCGCCAGAGGAGCTGCAGGAGAAGGAAACGGGGGCCCGTGGGAGGTATGCTTCAGAGTGGGAGGCTGCGAGGGGGAGTCCCAGGGCATCTGGTATCTGCAGGAGCATTGACTGATACTGGATAATCCAATTCGTGAACAAATAGTGCCCTGCAAATAGTGCCCTAATTGATTTGTCCACGAATCTAAGGATTCCTAATGTCACGGATATCCGTGCACAACCCTAGTGCACATCCTATTCCAATAGTCTATGCTACCACTGAGCTGCAACCACTGGGCTGAACAGGGAACTTTAAAGCCATAGTCAGCTATACCAAGCTGACGAGCGGTGTTAGTTGATGAAGCCATTTAGGCTGTGTTCACACCTAAGTTTTAATCCAGTTTCAGTTCACTTTCGGAGTGAGAGCACGCCTCGGC